>CM053785.1:582838167-583220667 GCA_028749045.1 Cupressus sempervirens
ATCTTGGGCTTCTTTGTGGGAGAATACAATGTCAAGAGTAATAATGCTTCCTCACTTGGATCATATCTTGAACCAATTAAAATTTCATGTATTCCTTGAAAGCATAATTTAAAATTTGTATTTTTTGAGTATAAGAAACTATCAAAGATAAGTCACACACTCAAATCCCAATGAGATAAAAGTAGCACTCCAACTTCTACCAACAACTATTTTCCTCATTGGGGATTCATATTCTCCACTTTTGCATTGATGTCCTCATTTAGTATCCTTGAAAGATTTTTTTCAATTTCAAGAGTAATGTTTCATATTATTTCTCTTAAACTTTCACCTTTGTAACTAAAAAGGAAATATTTAAATTATTTTCACTTAGTAATTCTTACTATTTCCCAAATGAAATTATACCTTGTGATAGAATGGAGATTTTTTTTGTGATTCCTTGTGTATTTCTAATATATGAATTTATTGTAAATATCTTCAAAATTTAGGTGATATGACAATAGGCACACATTAGCAAAGGGCTCCTAACAAAGTTACTCTTTTTTCACTATTGCTATAGAATTATCAATAATTCATTTGGTATGTTCATCGGTATAAGTCAAGTTAGTAAAGATTAATTCAAGTTAATAATCTCATTAGGTGTCGATATGGTTTTTGAATTGTTATCCCTCTTGTGTAATCTTACTTTGATGCTCTTGTATGAGTATATCTTAGTTTTATGTTTAATCTTTCAAATTACCATGTACTTTCCCAAAGATCTTGTACAACTGTGCTCAATATCTCCATCAACATTACATAAATTTCTATTCTTTTTCTCCACTTATTGGAATAACTTATCTAGTTGTATTGGGTGTCAGAGTATGTTTAGTTTTATCTCCCTATAGTGTAAATATATTTCAATCATTTCCAAGAGATATCCCAATACGACTACACTTCTTATATGGTATCATGTAACGATGACCTATTTTGATAAGCCTATTGTGTACCAAAGAAATGTTTATATTGTATGCCTGAATTTGTTAGCTATTCTAATTAATGCTAATAGGCATTCTACAATGGCAGAATGGGGAAGTGAGATGGCGTGAGTGTATTAATGTTGACTTTTATTCTTTTAGGTTAAATTTGACAACCATCTACATGTCAAAAATTTAAATCTTATTATAAATAGAATATACTTTTTAAAAAAATTTAATAAATACCACATAAAATATTTGTTTAAATTATAATATTTGAGATATAAATCATTCATTTTTCAAGAAATTAAAATAAAAAGCTTAAGTTAATAAAAAACTAAATAAATGGCTAGAATTTGTTAGCTATTCTAATAACTATTATCAAGGACACTTTCTTTGATGATCCTATTTTCTTATTTGGGATATCCATTAGTGTGATCTATAATGACTAACTTCATTGGGTATCAGTGTGACTCCAAATTTCATTCTCTGATAGTGTTATTCTATTCTAATGAGTATATTGAGATATATTACTCCTATGTCAACCTATTTCCTATTAATTCTATTTTTTATGTATATCTTTCCAATATTTTTTAGTTCATGTTCATATGCAACTTTATAGAGTATTTCATTCCAATTGTTCTTTGCACCTTGGTTTTTTTTATATTATTGGGGTAGGTTTCTCTAATATTAAAATCTTAATTAGTATAACTATAGAGAGATTTACATGTTCTAATTCAATGACCAAATATACTTATTCTAGCACCTAGGTTCCATGTCAATGCATGGATTCTACCTCGATGGCATAAAAATTTAGGACTTCATCACATAGAGCCAATGCCTAGATAATTGTCCATATCATTCCATTCCTACACATGGATACAAATTAAAATAACTATTCTTATATTAAAGATGACTAACATCAATTCAACTTAGAAAATACAAAAAATATCACAAGTATGCCAAAATAGTCTAAACTTGTAAAAAAAATAAAGCAAAACCAATTGTAAATTGTGTTCTTATAGACCCTTCCTCCTCCTTCCTAAAACATTTGAGGAACCTCACTACTAAATCCCCATGTAATATCCCTAATAAAGAAAATATTATTTTTGATTGAGAATTATATGTGAGAGATTATGTGTGCACTACAAATGCACCACAACAATACTTTTATAGACCACTATGCACAATGCCTCAAAGTAGAGAGTGTTCCCATACTCAAAGGAAAAATCAAGGTTAATATTGTGAACAATAGGAAAATTTCAAACAATTAATCCTTTGAGAAATCTAAATATAGGTCTAAGAGAACAAAATGTTACTAATGATGGCATATTTGATACTAAAGCAATTCATAGATCACAACTAATTATAGATATCCAAGGAACAACAAATCCCAACATTTTCAATTTGAGCAATAATCCTCCTCATAAGGAGAGTTAGTCAAGGAAAGTCACAAACTAACAATAACATCCCTTGAGAAGGAAAAACCCTTAGTGCACTTGCATGCCTCTTATGATACATCTTGAGATTGTCCTTAGGAAATTGATTTAGTCAAGCTCTATAATAGTACCTAAAATATGTCATTACAGATCTTTTTCTATTCAAACTCCCATTGTGGAATAATAATGAATTTTTTTATTATCTAAAAAATATTTCCCAATATCTGATCATGTGTAGTGAATTAGAGGTCCAAAAATAATTCTAGCACATTGAAAAAAGATCATACTATTTTTAAAGGATCCACTACCTAATTATGGAAATTGTAAGTCATGTAGTTCAAGGAAACACAATAAGGCCAATAACTATTGGAGTTTAGGGTGGGGGGAGGCTAAATTAGTACCTTCCAAAACTATTTACCTTTAATAATTTGATTCCCTCCTTATGATTGATTAAAATTTGCATGCATATTTCTTATGTTGAATCCTTATATATCCTGACAATGATATCATCATATTCAAACTGATTCCCCCTATCAACATAGATATATATCCCCCTTTTTTTAGAATGGTACCAAAAACTAATCTCAAAAATTTAAAAAAATTGTACATAATGTACTTACAATTTTCCAAATAGATTCCTGTAGGGATTCTTTATATTATCTAGTGTGGAGGTTCATGCATCCATCAGACCTTGCAATGTAAGTTCATCGACACGCAGATGTGCAGAAAGATCTACCATGTGTCCAGTAACTGATAAAGTGGGTATAAAAATTAGAACTTTGGCCTTTTTCACATGTTTTTTGATAACCTCATCAATTATGGTCTCATCTTGTCTTCTTCTTTTCTCAATTCATGCTTAACACCTAAAAAGTGTTTATCCTTTGAATACTGAACTGAAAAAGAACATGGTTCAACAATTAAACCATCTATACTATTCTTTAGATCTTAATCAATTTTCCTTAATATCCAATGTAAAGTGTGAAACATTACACAATTTCTGAAACAATGTAATTACTACCTTCTTTTCTCATCTAGCTCGATAACCAAAGATGAGAGTTTCACTTTTTGGATAGAAATTAATTTTCTAACCTTCTCCATTACCTTGTACTATAGTTTTTTCTCCACTCTCTCCATTGACTTTTCTTGGGCATCAATATCAGGTTCATTCACCTTCTCCACAAGTAATGCCAATTGATCTAGGACTGGTACTTTTTCATCCAAGGCTTTGTTAGGCACAATTTATAGTAGAATATCCTTAAAATCTATCAATAATTTTTTGTTCTTTACATCTTTTCTTAGTTTATCTTATTAATTTTTCCTAGTGAAAATTCACCATATTATTTTAGAGCTTCAAAATCAAGTTTGTGTGGGTCACATTCATAAATCAAAATTAATTAATCTAATGTACTCTTCTATTTCTTCTTCTTCTTATCATTTGAGGTATTTGATCTTGTGCTTAGGGATACTTTGGGTGGCATTGCATCTTTTTTCTCCTAATTTGTCATTGATTTCTTAGAATTAACAAGTTTTTGTTTCTTCCTTTCTAAATCTCTCTTCTCCTTGGGGGAATCTCTTTTTACATTATTCTTAGGTTGAACAGAAGCCTAATCCTTGGTAAGCTTATCCTTTTCTTTCTCAATGTCTCCTTGTTGATCTTGCACCTTAGTTCCCTTAGGCTAAGGTCCTTGAGAATCTGGTCTAGAACTAGTACCAATAAAATAACTATTTTTTGTGTTTGCATTGGTATCTCCTTCATTTTGCACCATTCCATCATTTTCTCCAATAGGTTTCTCAATTTCCCTATTTTATTCATCCTTTCTTGTATCACCTTGATGCTTAATTTTATTTTTTTGTGTTTGTTTTGTCTACATCCATAGGAGTATTTGTGGCTAAAAATTGAAAAACTCATTTACATTCATATTTACAGTTTGTGTTTCCATTGGTGTTGTAGGTGCTTCATAATCTTGAACTTATTCAGTGATAAACACATTGTCAAGTATATTCAATATTGTTGACTTGGAATATGGTTGATCTTCATGAGATTTATTGGTTGTATGCATGACATCTTGATCTTCATGATTAACTTATTTATCTATGTCTTTTCATGTCAAGTGTTTAATTGCCACCTTCTCTTCTAAGTCCTTTGCCATGTCAGGTATGTCATCAATAACATTTTGAATACATGTTTCTTCAAAATCATCTCATCTATTATCAAGTTCAATTTGTTGTGTTGGCTTGGCATCCTACATGAATCATTTCCTCAATGTCCTTATATTAAATATTTGCTTCCACCCCTTGATACTATCTTCATCAACTTCTCAAATCCTCCTAATTAATACCTTCAATTTTCTATTCTGGTTCATGAATGTGTCCTATTTATTTTCATTGTTTCATTCATTTTTTATACTAACAAGTGTGTCATAGTGACTACAACTATACTTTCTCTCATTGTCCTCCTGGTGTCTAGTATATATTTCCATTTGGTAAGAATGTTATATATCTTCAAGAATCATGTCAATAATGCATTCTTTAAGTTTAAATTTATCGACATCACTCAATTTGGGATAATTAAAGCATCTAAAGGCACCTAATCCTCCAATTTCCTTGATCATATATGCAATCTTGTCAATTATCTTGGGAACTATTGAGCTATCATTTTGCATGATGCTTAAGGATAGGAATCCTTTCAAACTCCTCTCTTGAAAAGTTGATCTAGGATCAACTCCAAGGTTCTAGGTGATCTTGCAATCTACTAGAATCTGCTCAGTAGAAGATAAATGTGAGTGTTCACAAGGAGGTCTTTTCTAGTTCTGAACAATTTGGATAAGATGTGGAATCTCCTTGCTATCTGAAAAGAATTACCACACAAATAGAAATATATTTTTGTATTTTCTATTTTTATGAATGCATTTTTAACTACACAACTATATGAATTCCTAAATTAACTGAGTGTTTGTAAAATCAAATTAATAAAGATAGGGTGTTTAAGAAAATGATTTGAAAAATAAATCCCTAATAGACATAAGCACAAAAATAACACGCCTACAAGTTAAGCCTTTGAAAAGACTAGTAGGTAACCAAAGAAAATAGGAGTAGTGCTTCCTTAATTCTTGTTGGTGTAAATAAGTATTTACTTATTACACTTACTTAAGTTTACTTAGGTTAATGCATTATTTTATTATTTATTTAGGTGAGACACTTAGGAGTTTGTGTACTCTCATAGAAGTGCACAACTCTAATTATGCACATGGTGTCTAAAACACAAGAGTTTTCATCATTCACTGAGTTGTCATGTTGACAATACAATTATTTGCACTCCTTATTTAGCACATGTTGTCTACACCACTAGTTTGCATGCTACACCATTGTAGGCTTATCCTCACATCGTCGTACTTAATTCCATTCTTAATGGAGGATAATCCATATCTAGTGGACATGTGTCTAGTTTTATGACTTATCATGATGCTAACTTCTATGCTTTCTAGAAGCTCTTCTGAGGCCTTTATATATAGGCACTCCTAGTGTACTCTCAAGTGGGCATATTAAATGAATATCATCATTCTGATCATACTCTCTATTTTGGTCTACTGTGTGCTTGTGTTTGAGTTACTTGGTCTTGGGTGAATCCTGGCCTAAGACAAATTCTTACATGGTATCAAAGTTGAGGGAGATTCTCTACACATAGCCATTCAAGACCGTACATGCTTCAACACCTCGACATGAATTCAGAGGATCTGCAAAAAATGGAAGCATCTAGAGCTAGATTTGACTTCACCATTGTATCTGGAGCATTGATTCAGTGAAGATCGACTATAAATTTTACTATGCTAGGTGAAATTTGATCATGAGGCAAAAAAAAATGCAAATTAGAACCTAGAGGCCCCGATTTGTAGTCTAGGTATGATCTAATTCAATTTGATTATTTGCATTTTTCGATCTATCAATTCTCTGTAATTTTTAGATTTTATTTTCAAAATAATTGTATGCCTAGTCGAGCAGGTAGAGAAATATTTTTTGTAGAAATGGGCTATCAGATCCCAGCTCTACAATTTCAAGTTTATTTTTATTAGTCACAGGGTATTATTGGCGAGTTCATTATTATTTTGCAAGTTTGGTTGTACTACATCAATCTACGGGCTATACCTACAAATCTAGCAATGACCATTTAAATTTGACCCTGACCAGCACATATCCATGGAAGAATCTTGATGCAAGAGCATCTAGAGGTATAAGGGCAATCCTATGTCACCCAAAAAAAAAATGTAGTTAGACTTAGTTTCTGTTTCATGTGTTTTCATTTTTGGACACCCATTTGGGTCAAATAAAGGTTCCAACTCTCACAGTTCAACTATAAGTGTGCTTAAAAATCCTAAAAAAATAGGAGCATGCAACTGGGCCATCATTTTGGTAACCTAGAAGGTGTGAATTAGCCAGATGAATGTAATTGTGATTTAGAGCATTCTAGAAAAAGAATCAGGTCAAAAGGCCCCATGGTTTGAAAGTTATTACAGTTTTTTGAGTTTTGGAGACCTCCTAAGAATGCTTCAAAGTCAGGTTAGGGGCAATAAATGACCTCAAAAAGGGTTGAAAAATGGGGGACAAGTGAAGCTGGTCCATAGGGCTATAGAGCACTTCGAGAGCTTTCCAAAAATGTAAATAGTTCATC
Organism: Cupressus sempervirens; assembly: GCA_028749045.1. Taxonomy (NCBI): domain Eukaryota; kingdom Viridiplantae; phylum Streptophyta; class Pinopsida; order Cupressales; family Cupressaceae; genus Cupressus; species Cupressus sempervirens. The sequence continues at coordinate 582,845,223 of CM053785.1, forward strand.
AATCGAAGCTATGGTTCAAAAGTTATGCCTCCCAGAAGTTCGGTTACCATTTCTGGATTCTTCTAGATTTGCACTGACTTCTAACGTAGCTTCTGGAACCTTCTATTTGGTCAGTGGATGCCTACTAGCAGTTTCTAGAATGTACTCCTAGTCCTTAACCCTCTGGAGTCTATTTAGGGAGATTTCTAGCATTGTAAAAGGCAGTTCGGAGTGGAGTTTGAGAGGAGGTACTGAAAGGAGAAATTATCTCCAGATTTATGCTATTGTAAGCCCTTAGGGCATGTTTTGAAGTTTATTTTCTCTGTACTATTTGTACTAGCTTATTTTCTCAGTTAATACAATTTCTCTTTTCTGTTGTGTCCATTCTGTTCTTGGGTTGTGTCCCCATCAAATCTAAATAGTACTTTGACATGGCCAGCGAGTTATCCACTCCTATGGCCATTTCTTTTATGGTTTATGGGGACTACTATTTAAACAATCTGTACACCTGTTCACCCACGAATGTGGGATATTTATATACATAATCTAGTGATGTTTAATTGAAACTCTGACATCATCTTTTCAATATTTGGCAGTCATGAGTTGAACTTTTGGTGCCTGCATGAAGACCCCTGATGGCAATAGAAAACAAAATATCTGGCCACCTGCAGTGAGGAAGAACGACTGACTATCGCAAAAAAATTTGGCTACCCTCACGCAACTTTCTGACATCTGAAAAATAATAATTTGGTGAGGGTTACATTTTCCAGGTGCAAGTTTGAAAATAGCGACCCCACCATATTCATTTTGATGATCGCTGCTAACATTCTAGTAGGACATGAGGCAAAGTTTTATTGCACCATGCCATATAATTTCGATGACCAATCTCAGCCCTCCACATGGCAATCTATCATGACAGATGCCAAGTCACAAATCTAGTCAGCAATAGTCTAGTCATAGCTCTATACACCTATGTGGAGGACAAGTTAGCCATTTGTATGCCAACACATAGGGCCCACACCATCATTTTCAATAAAGCTGATGTAATAATCCATACAACTGACATCATCAGCAGGGTAGGAGGATGCTGACATCATCATTTCATGACCCTAAATTTGATGGCCATCTAACCATCATTCTAGGGCCAAATATAATTGATGTGATGGCTATATGATCTTTAAATTTAACCCATTCTTTTGTTAATGCAACCCCTCTCTAGATTGATTTTGGTTTTTGCAATCCGACTTTGGGAGGCCATAACTTGGACATCCAAACTCCAAATCAAGTGCAATTGTTTTTGAAATTGGGTAGAATTTTCTAATTTTTTTAGTGTTGTAGCTCTTTTCTAGTTTTGGTGCATAGATTGTTCAATAAGTTGCATTTTTTGGCAACTGTACTTGCATAATCCTACATTTTACAACTTCAAATGCTCTGTACAGGTACATCTGGAGTCGAAAATAGTTTCCATTTTTTTTGAAAGTGTGTTATTTTTTGTCTACTTTCTAGATTTGCTATCAAATTGTAGGGTTGTGTGGAGAAAAGTGTCACTTTCAGCAATAGGGTCTTTCTTTACTTTATATTGCTTCAGAATTGTAGCACATTGTAAAGTTCCAGATTTGTAATATATTTAGAGGTTGTAACTGTAGACACCTAAATTTGATTATACCGCTTTGGTAATCTAATTTAGCCATCTCTAAAGGCATCATTAATTAAATTCTTATTTAATTAATCCTTTGCCATCCCTAGTTGATTAATTTAATTAATCATCTATAGTCCTAATTGATAAATCTATTATTTATCAATTAAATCCTATTCTTCTATCTAATTCCAAAAATCCCCATTTATTAAATAAATATATTTGATAAATAAAATCCTCAAATCCAAAAACCCCTAACCTATCTCTAATCCTTCATTTAGCCTAATCCATCCCATCCACCCATACTAACCAAGCTTAGCCACTAACTCACCCACCCTCATTAATGTCATCCACTTGCACATCTCTAACATTCCTAATCTAATCCTAAACCCAAGCCTAATCCACTCCCTAATGTTGTCACATTCTCTAAACAAGTTTAAGACTTTCTTAAACCAAATCAAAGTCTCCCCTCAAAAATCCAAACCACCAAGTCATGAGTGCTCTTACAAACCATAAAAGACTCTTACAAGCCCACTCATGACTCTTACATCCATCTTCCACACTCTTCCCTCTTCCACACTCATTCCTCTTACACCTCTCTTACATACTCAACCCCACTCATCATGCCTTTAACCAACCCTTTACCCTACCCTCTCACACTCATCCTCCTTGTGACAAGTGTCACCTTCTCATTGGTGCTAAACAAGCACAATCCATGTGCTCCCCTTTGATTGCATCTTATCCCTCCTTAACCATCTCCCCATCCTTTCATCTAAGCCCTCCATCCCTCAAGCCCTTAGCCTATAAATTGAATCCCATCCTAAGCCATTTCAATCAACAATCTTTGAGCTAAAGTTACCATGCCCTTTTGAGAGCCAAAAGCCATACCCATACCCTTATAATGCCAAATTGAGAGCTCACAAAGCTACCAATTTTCTATTATCCATCTCCACCATTGAAGAAACTTTGAGCATTTGAGCATACATCCACATCAAAGGAAACATCTACAAAATCAAGGAAGCATGGAGTGTTTTCTCGTTTGAGGTTTGCATTTCTTGTTTGCTTTCTTTGTCTAAACTTATATGTGAATTAAGTTTTAGTTTGTGAATGCTTTCTTTAATGTTAATGTAGGAAATAGACCATTCTAAGAATTTTTACGCATATTAAAAACAGCAAAAAAGTTTTTTAAAAATTTCCCATAGTTAAGCTTTCATTTTTGAAGATTTTGGGTAACTAACTAAATTGCTTTTTTGTCTTATTGCAGGTTGGAGCAACGAACTTAATCATGTTTCTTAGGTTTTCCTTGGAATGAACTTGAATGGTTAAACACATTTTCCATTGAATGAATGTTGCTCAAAACACACTCTTGAATGCCATGGATTAAAATTAATTTTCCTTGGAATGCATGCTTAAAACAACAAATCCAATCTTGAATGCCAAAAATCAACTAATCATTGCAATATTTCACACTTCTAATTTGGGATTAAAACACTCTAACACAATCTTGAATGCCTAACAATCAATGAACATTGCATGGTTTTGATGCATCTCAATGACGCTTGCTTTTCTTATGTTGACGAATTCTCGATTTCCATTATGTTGACGACGCTATCAAGTTGGAATGAACATTGTATGCCATAATCACGAGTGTCTTCAATCATAGCTTACAAAATCTAAATCATCAATTGGAAAAGAACTCTACTTTTTAGCCCAAGGTCATCCAAGTCTTCTCTCCCCTTGTCGTCTTTCAAGGCCATCTTGGGTGCATAAGATTAGGATCCAAAACCTTGTTTTCCTTTTTTTTTTTAGGAGGTCTGCTTGGGCATTTCATCACCCCTTGGACGACCTCAACTCCAGTGTTTTGGCAGAGTATAAAGATCGGGAGGTGAATCAAAAGACACCTCTCTTGGGATCAAGATTTTGTCACTTGGGCTAAGCCTCAAGGAACTTTATACCCTTGAGAAGTGAAAGAGGAGAAGTGGGTTACCGCTCCTCTCACGTGTGTGATATCTTTTTGGTTTCATCTACGGATATGGATCTCACGTACCTTGCGTATGTCGAGGACTCCCTAGCTAAACCAAATTTCATCCTTGTAGAAAGCTTCCTAGGATGTTGGTGTGTTTGACGTGCTTGTTCCAAAATTTTGTCTGCTTGTTTGTTCATAGCCTTTGAATGAATGTTTGCCAAATTTGGTCAAAATCCCAGAAAAGTAGAAATCTCCCAGCTCAAGGCATACTTAGTGTAGTCACTGCCTCATGAGAAAATCATCCAAGCTCCCCTGCCGCAAACAAATCTACTTAGTTCTTTTCTTTAGAACAATCCCAAATCCAAAGTCCATCTAAATCATCCCCCCTCAGCCAACTAGAAACCCAATCCAAAATCACACCCAAGCCTTTAGAGAGTTGTTGTCACTCTGCTAGAATTTTGCTATCCAATCAATCCTACCAATCAACCAATCTCACCAAGGTTATCCCTCAGATAGAGCATTGTCTAGGGTAATCTAGCTTTGTCACTTGTATCCCTCATCACCTTGAGCTAAAGGTTGGGATCCACAAGTGGTCAATCTCGTGTCATGCCCATAGGATCATTAGTCTATCCTTAAAGTTGACACAATCTCCACCAATCTTGCACATAAGAAAACAAAACTCTTAGTTTTTAACAGCATACCCTTGAAATTCTTCCATCCACAAGAAAGCCAAAAATCCCCAGCCAATCCTCCTTAGGTCTGTCATACAACTTTGACTCTCCCTAGGAAATATTTCATCAGCCAATCCAAAATTTGAGCTTAATCTAAATCCAACCATGAGCTTCAGTGTTCATCCATATGCAAGACCCCATCCCCATCAAACTCATCGTCAAAGCATGAAGTACCAATCCTATCATTATATATTCAGTCGTATTGTCCTGGCTCTTGCCACCTCCTATTCCAATGATGAGGAAGATCTTGTTGACTATGAAGGGTATCTTGAGAGCCTTAGAAACATTCCACCAACCATCCCCCAAAATCCAAGAGTTATTCCAAACTATCTGGTCATGCCATATGATATCCCAGCTTCTCCTCCATCACCCCATCAACCAAGCTTCCAATCTTCCACCCCCATCACACTAGCTATTCCTGTCAATCCACCTCCACTTCTGGCACACGAGTCTCCAAGGAATCTCCTAGAAGAAATACAAGAAAAGAACCCTCTAGCAGTCGATAAGCCATGTTAGCTAATCCAACCATGTGAAGTAGTCAATGATGAAGCTTCCCCATCTATAATATCACCTCCATCTCCCATAGCTATCATCCCCATACTATCCATCAAATTGCCTAAAATCCTTCCACTTCTCGCAAGCACCAAAATCCCACCACCTATCGAATCCCTTCAAATCCTATCCACATCCCCTCCAAGCATTTCCCAAATCTCCCATGATGACCCTTATGCATCCATCTTCTACTCACCCATTTCCACTACTAAATCTCCCATCTATCCATCCACTGCCTTTGAAGAATCCATTCCTTCACCTCCTATCACAACATCTGCTCCAATCCAATCCTATTAAGATCCTACCCAAAAGCATGTTGACATCCCCCAAAGCATAAACAAAGATATCCTTGCACCATGTTTTCCATCCATAGCGCAATCACCATCCCCTCCATCTCCAAAACCTCAAGCCATGCCTCCTCTACTACAGGATATCTTTTCATCCCATCAGCTAAATCAAGAGCCTATCCTACCATCTCCACCACTCCATGCTTCCATCTGACCACTTATCCAAGCTATTCCACCATCTATAATCTACCCTCTTGGTTCATATACATTCATCCATGGTGGCCTCCTCTTAGCAGAAGAATTAAGAACAATATCTCCCCATTGCAGTACATCTGATAAAGCACTTCCACCACTTTCTGCAAACAAAAAGTATCCTCAACTAGTTCAAATGCTCAATCGATGGCATTATCAAGGTCAAGGTTTAGGACCACAAGAGCAAGGAATCATAAAGCCTATTATTGCACAAAAGAATCTAGGATTTCATGGTCTTGGATATGTATCCAAAGGCTCACCATCTAGAGGTGTTGGTACACCACACCCCCAAACCAAGCCTATCTCTAAGCCTACCATGCCAGCCTCCCATCACTCCTTCAATAAATCTTATGTCATCCCCCCTCCACCATCTTTGCAACCTAAAACAACCTACCATATCCCCCCTTCATCCGCTAAATCCATTTTGGGTCCCTATGTCCCACAATCTACCATCCTCCATCCTCCTATCAGCCATCATTCAAATCCTATTCCCTCCATTCCTATGCAAGATCAGCAAAGGCACATATCAAGGCACATCATCCATCACCATCCCCCTACACGCTCTCCCATATCCTCTCCATCTCACAAAGCTTCTCCTAACCATCTTCCCAAAGCTTACCATAGCAATGTAAATGCCAACTTCAAAATGCATAAAGCTAAAAATCCACATCATAGGCAATCATATGTCCATTCTAAAAGACATACTCCAAAAAGGCAAAATCCAATCAAAGAATGCAAAACAATACAAAAGCCTATGAAAAGAAAATCCAAAACCATATGGATCCCAAAGAAAAAAGTTGAAACTCAATGCATAATGGCATCCACCATTGCTAATCCTCCATCTAGTGACTCATGTCCCCCATCTCCTAACTCCATCTTGGGTGCCTATATCCCCAAGCACGCTTCCACAAATCCTCCATCAAGTCCCCGTCTACCATCTATTCCCCATCTACTCTTTTCACACCCGTCCCAACATGTGACAATGTTGATCCTGCAAGCATCCCCATCTCATGCTCCTTTCCAACCTTTTCATCCCTCCATCTCCTACCATCAATCCAATCTAATCTAATCTATTGCATAAATCACACATCCAGTGTACCAACAGCTAGCAACAAAATTGAACATTCCAATAGCTAGTGAAAAATCCCAAGGAAAAAGCCAAAAAGTAGCTAAAGAAAGCCAAAATCATTCCAGCTAAGTCCAAAGTCAAAAAGTCAAAAAAATAAAGAAGAATAAAGCGTCCACTAGTGAAAACTTGGCAATTCAAGCGCCTTGGACAAGTACCATGATGAAAACTTGGCAAACAAGCATCATACGTAATCCAGCCATCCCTAGCTTACCCTATCACCCTCATGCTTTTGGTCATCTCTTGACATCCAACTCCATCTTCCAATCTATCCACCTATCCTCCATCCTCCATCTTCCATCTCACACCATCCACTTATCTCCTGCAACTTCAGCCAACCATCATAGCTATCATCCATCTCCCTAGCATCTTCAGCTTTTCCATTCTAGCTTCAATCCTATCACATCCATCATAAGACATCCTTCCGCATGTTATCTTCTAATTGGAGGCACTATATTCCTTGGAGATCTTGTATTTTCCATCCTCCCTTGTCATTGGTATCTAGCTCTAGGCTACCCTCATGCAAACCCAATGTCATCTCTTTGTATCCATCATAATCCTAGCTATCTACCATCCTATCCAGCCATCTCATCCTACTCCTCTAGCTATCCTTGGTCACAAAATCTCTCATCATCATTGGATGCATCCTGCCAAATCCATATCTTTCGTTATCACCTCATCCTTAGCTTCTGCCTCTTGCACAGCATCGAACCATCCTGCTATCTTATCATCTTGAGCTTTTGCCTACTTGTAAATATCTTGGTCAGCTTCAGCTTGTAAATATCTTGGTCAGCTTCAGCTTGTAAATATCTTGGTCAGCTTTAGTTTGTAAATATCTTGGTCCGTCAGCTTGTACATCCTCTTTAGCTTAGTACCATTGTACCTATCTGGCTTTCGTGTTAGTTCCCCCTTGATCAACATCTTGCACACATCACACATCTTGGTGAGCTATTCCAATGCATCCTTTAGCTAGATTTCCTGTCACCAAAGTGTTATCCTTCTTAGTTCAGCTTGCTAGACGCATCACTCATCCAAATCCACTAGATTAGGTGCTCTCCAATAGATCCTTGCAAGATATAGCTTTCCTCATGTCTGATCTTGGTCCATTAGTACCTCGTCCTACCCATCTCATTGGCAAATGGTTCTCTTTTGGATTTTTTCTTTCTTTTGATTTGGGATCTTCCCTTTTGGGTCTTGAAGTATCTTTTCCAAGCAATCTCCTTGTTCCCTCCTCAAGGTTGCTATGATCTTCCATATCATGGTATGCTGCAAATGGGGCAATCAGAGTGTAAGGTCTTGATCAGGTCTTTTGCTTGTTTTCTTTTTCTGCTTGTGGGTTACCTAGTGTTGTTTCCACGCTGGCTCCTCTGGGATTCATGTGTGATACTGGGGCAATCCTTGCGTGTTTGTTTCGAGTTAGTTCGTCAGTCCTCTAGATGGTTGGTGAAAATTCCTTGATGTTCGTGGTAACCTTAGCAATTAACAAATAGTCCTATAGAAAATCTAGTGCTCAACTACATGGTGGTACTTCTCTTTGAAGTATCCCTCGGCTCAAAAAGCTTCAATGGATTCCCTTCATCTCCATTATCCCCCATCCATATCCAGCACCTATCCCAACTTATGCATCAGTATCTCTTTGGATCACTCCTCACGCTTAGCTTTAGGGATCCAAATCCTAGTCTTAGGGATCCACCAACCAAATCAATCCACCAAGCCTCATCTTTCGAGATCCACAATCCTAGTCCTAGGGATCTCTGAAACCCATCTTCCGCCAATCTGACTCTTTGAAATCCTATTGCATCAGCTTTATCATTCCATCATCCATCTCCCTACCATGGATTCCTTTTATAGCGCTCTGTTCCTCCATCCTCCCCCCCTAATCCTGGAAAATCTTAAGCTTGCTTTACCATTGTGCCTCTGATTTCCCTTTATCATTCTCCCGTAGTGAGAGTTTGAGCTAATTCAGCCCCTTCTCTTTACCAACCTGTGTCTCAGCTGATCTCAATTTCTTGTATTTTTCAAGAAGTTGTCGAGCCTCATTTCTCTCCCCGCCACCTTCTTGAGAGGGCATCATCTAAGTCTAGTCTCTCCTCTTCTTATTCGAGACTGGGGCAACCTTGTTGCTAAAACATCTTCCTCGTGTCGTCTTCATTCAAACTTCTTTGAAATAGTGTTGTCTCAACACTATGTCAAAGAGGGGCAAAATGTAGACACCTAAATTTGATTATACTGCTTTGGTAATCTAATTTAGCCATCTCTAAAAGCATCATTAATTAAATTCTTATTTAATTAATCCTTTTCCATCCCTAGTTGATTAATTTAATTAATCATCTATAGTCCTAATTGATAAATCTATTATTTATCAATTAAATCATATTCTTCTATCTAATTCCAAAAATCCCCATTTATTAAATAAATCTATTTGATAAATAAAATCCTCAAATCCAAAAACCCCTAACCTATCTCTAATCCTCCATTTAGCCTAATCCACCCCATCCACCCATACTAACCAAGCTTAACCACTAACTCACCCACCCTCATTAATGCCATCCACTTGTACATCTCTAACATTCCTAATCTAATCCTAAACCCAAGCCTAATCCACTCCCTAATGTTGTTACATTCCCTAAACAAGTTTAAGACTTTCTTAAACCAAATCAAAGTCTCCCCTCAAAAATCCAAACCACCAAGTCATGAGTGCTCTTACAAACCATAAAAGACTCTTACAAGCCCACTCATGACTCTTACATCCATCTTCCCTCTTCCACACACATTCCTCTTACACCTCTCTTACATACTCAACCCCACTCATCATGCCTTTAACCAACCCTTTACCCTACCCTCTCACACTCATCCTCCTTGTGACAAGTGTCACCTTCCCATTGGTGCTAAACAAGCACAATCCATGTGCTCCCCTTTGAGTGCATCTTAGCCCTCCTTAACCATCTCCCCATCCTTGCATCTAAGCCCTCCATCCCTCAAGCCCTTAGCCGATAAATTGAATCCCATCCCAAGCCATTTCAATCAACAATCTTTGAGCTAAAGTTACCATGCCCTTTTGAGAGCCAAAAGCCATACCCATACCCTTATAATGCCAAATTGAGAGCTCACAAAGCTACCAATTTGCTATTATCCATCTCCACCATTGAAGCAACTTTGAGCATTTGAGCATACATCCACATCATAGGACACATCTACAAAATCAAGGAAGCATGGAGTGTTTTCTCGTTTGAGGTTTGCATTTCTTGTTTTCTTTCTTTGTCTAAGCTTATATGTGAATTAAGTTTTAGTTTGTGAATGCTTTCTTTAATGTTAATGTTCCTTGCACACTAAAATCTTGTTCTATAGTAACAAGTAAAATTAGAAGTCTATGAAGGCCAAAATTGGCAAGTGGTCCATTGTAATTGTACTACTAATAAAGTTCCCAAAGCATTTATTTTGGGGGGGTTTCTTGATTTAGTGAAAAGGGGGGGTGTTCTTGGTGTTGTGTTCTCTCTTTTCTGCACTTTTCTTTCATTATAGGCAACTTTAAGTTTCCTAAATTAACTCCTCATAACCATGCTACATGGTCCATTAAAATGTGGTATCACTTAATGCATAATGGAGTTTCAAAATATGTAGATGGTACTCTTCTTAAACCAGCTGGTGATAAACTTTCAGCAAGTGATATTTTAGGTTGGGTAGTAATGGATAGGAAAGCCCTAGGTGATATGTGTTTGGGGCTAGATGATAAGATCATGTATCAAATCAAGAAGTATTCTACATCCAAGGAAGCTTGGGATACCCTTGAAAACCTTTATGGTAAAGTGTCTAAAGAGGATGTTTTCAAAATTGAAGATGAGCTTGTCTCCTTAGATCCTAAGTCATATGCCTCAATACAAGATTTCATCATCAAGGTGAATGAACTAAGGACAAAGCTTACTGATTGTGGGAGTTCTATAAAAGATGACAGACTAATCTATCTCATATATAACAAGCTACTATCAAAGCATTCCACATTTTTATCTTCTTTTAACACCTCAAAGACTACCTTAGGGTTTGCCTACAAGAAATTCACTTTTGATGAATATGCTAAACTATTGGATGATGAAGAAAAGAAGTTGAAATCAATGGGGATTCTCAAATCACCTTAGTCTAAAGTATTGGTGGCCAAAAATGAGGGTCCTTCAAATTCAATAGGACAATCTTCAAATAAAGGAAAGGGTAAGAAGAAGTGGAAGAACAAATTTGAGGATGTCGAAAAGACAATACCACAATCTAATCAACAAGGTAAGTCCTTCAATTCAAACAAGAAGGGGGACAACAATAAGGAGAAGAAGAAGTGTGCTTATTGCAAGAAATTAGGTCATAAAGAATGTGAGTGTTATCTCAAGAATATTCATGAGTTGACCAACATCATGAGGAAGCATAATGTTCCATTGCCTAATGCTTATAAGGAGAAGGGATCTTCTTTAGATTCTAAGGGCAAAGGGCAAGCACTCATGGAAAATTCAAACTCTTCAAAGGAATGGATATTTGACTCAGGTGCCTCTTATCACATGGGTTCTTCAAAGGAGGATTTTTCTTCAATGAAGCAGTCCAAGGTACCACACATCTTCATGGGAGATGATAGTAAAATGGAAGTTGAAGGGAAAGGAAACATGGAAATGGAAAATGGAGAATTTCAAGATGTTCTCTATGTTCCAAACCTAAGTTCTCATCTCCTATCAATCTACCAAATCACTCACCTTGGAGATGGACATAGAGTTGAGTTCCTTCTAGACTTAGTAAAAGTGCACAATCTTAAAGATGATTCATTACTTGCAGTGGGGAAAGTGAATCATAACAAAAGGTTGTACTCTTTCTCCCATTTTGTGCCCAAGTCTCCTTCAAAGGCCTTGCTATCACAACCAAATTCAAACATGCAATTATGGCATGAGCAGTATGGTCATCTTGACTTTCACTATCATCAGCAACTCTGCACATACCAAATGGTGAAAGGTCTACCTCAAATCAACTTTTCCAATGGTGAATGTTCAACAGATTCAGTGGATATGTATCTAGAGGGGAAGTTACAAAAAGGGAAGTCTTCAAGAGCACCAAGTGTTCTACAGACGGTTCACATGGTATTAGTAGGTCCTTTTGCAATCAGTTAGGGTTGCTATATACTTACCTTTGTTGATGACTTTTCAAGGTTCACTTGGGTCTATTTTCTTCATAACAAGAGTGAAGTGTTGGACAAGTTTCTAGACTTCAAGACTCATGTAGAATAAAAATCTATGAAAGCCATCAAAGTTCTCCAAATGAAAAATGGAAGAATGTATGTGAATAGAAGACTTATGGACTTTTGTAGACTTGAGGGAATTGATCTTCAGACTCTGCTAGCATACAATCTGCATAAGATAGATGTTGTAGCATTGAGGATTTAAACTCTTAAGTCTATGGCAAGTTGCATGATTCATGCCAAGTCTCTAGATCCATCATTAGAAGTCAAAGAAATCTCTAGTGCCACTCACATTCTTAATCATTCTCCTCATCCAACCTTAGATGGAAAAACTCCTTTTGAGGCATGGCATGGTAGAAAACCTATTGTGACACACTTCAAAGTCTTTGGTTTTCCTACATGGGCAAAGATATCTTCTAGGGGACAAGGCACAATCATCTCAACCTTGTACTTTCATTGGTTATGAAGACAATGTGAAGGCATACAGACTTCTAGATGTTGAGACACATTAGATCTTTGTGGAGAAGGACATATACTTTGAGGAAAGTTAACCAAGCTTTTCCTCTACTCCTCTTTGCACATCATACAATGTGGAAACTGATAGTGACACTAGTGATAGTCTTTCAATATATTTAGACACGTGGAGTTCTATCGAGAATTATAGTGAGAGGTCACTCCATCATTTAGTCCACATGCATACATCACCACAGTGATAGGTCCAAAACAATAGGATACATCTAGTCTTCTAGGTACAGGTTCAATGATAGATTTGAGGGACGGTATTGATAATTTGCCTCTTCTTCTTGATGCAAAATTACCTTCTTCATTTGTCACAAGCGATCCATCTGACTCTCTTATTCATTCTCTACATGATCAATCCTCATAGTTTGAAGTGATTATGGATACTTATGATCAACAGTTGCAGCAAGGTTCTTCATCAGTTGCAAAGATAGACAATTATTTGAGATAGATTCTTTAGCCAATTGAGTAGGTTTCAGAGACATCACTTATCCATGGGATTCTTTCCACAAATAGCATAAATGTCTCATTTGTACCTTTGGCATTGTTTCTTCCTAAAGGGAAGAACACCATTTTGTAGTCTTGGATCTAATTCATCAGAGCAATCACCGTTCAACATTCTTCTTTAGGGGGGGGGGGGGGGGGGAGCCTATCCTATCTCTCTTCCTCTTCTCATCATTCTCTTATGTATATACTAGATGTATGTCGTAATGGGGGGGTCTTGATTACTCCATCCATCCATGCATCCCTATTTATCTCTCTTTTTGGGGCAGGGTTTTTCCCATGAGGTTTTCCCTCTTTCTCCACTTTATGAGAGATTGCATATCATTATGTACATGGGTACCTAACGTGGCCTAGTATCTCGGACCCATCATGCACTTCATCCTAGATTTTTTAAGCTTAAGGGCATTCCCCTAAGTTGCACTTAAGGGGGGGTGTTGGTGTAAATAAGTGTTTACTTATTACACTTACTTAAGTTTACTTAGGTTAATGCATTATTTAATTATTTTACATTATTTTATTATTTATTTAGGTGAGACACTTAGAAGTTTGTGTACTCTCACAGAAGTGTGCAACTCTAATTATGCATGCGGTGTCTACAACATAGGAGTTTGCATCATTCACTGAGTTTTCATATTGACAACATAGTTATTTTCACTTCTTATTTAGTACATGTTGTCTACACCACTGGTTTGCATGCTACACCAGTGTAGGCTTATCCTCACATCATCGCACTTAATTTTGTGCTTAATGGAGGATAACCCATATTTGATGGACATGTGCCTAGTTGTATGATTTATCATGATGCTGACTTCTGTTCATTCTAGAAGCTCTTTTGAGGCATTTATATACAGGCACTCCTAGTGTACTCTCAAGTGGGCATATTGAATGAATATCATCATTTTGATCATACTCTCTATTTTAGTCTACTGTGTGCTTGTGTTTGAGTTCCTTGGTCTTGGGTGAATTCTAGCCTAAGAAAAATTCTTACAATTCTATTGATGCAATCATCGATGGGTATTCAGTAACCATAAGATGTTTCACTTTTCATCAAATCACAAGGCCACAAAAAGTGTGCTCATGTGAGACAAAAAACTATGCAGGAACAATAGGGTGATCTCTTCTCGAACTAAGTATGTTAGTGGAATTTCTAAACATGTGGCAAACACTAGAATTAAAATATTGATCAATCAAAATAACACAACAAAACTATTGGCTCCATTACGCTCCATGAACATACATTCACAAAATATAACAAACTCAAGCAAGAATAACTACACTTTGAATGAGAGCATTAATAGCATATATTATTGCATCAAAATAATAGCCTAGAATACATGTTACATTTGTGAATTTATAAGAAATCATCTCCTCAATTTGCATTGAGAGTGAGATATCTCTTCATGAAAATATGTGCTTCTAAATTAATAAAATAAATCTAATTATATACAAACTAACTCTCTAAATGGCGCTAAGTAGGAATCCACCCTTGTTTATACCAATTAATGTTGTATGAGCCTTTACACGACTTAAAAATAATGAAATAAGAAGTAGAGAAGAAGAAGGAAGCTATAAGAAGATATGGGAGTCCAAGAAGCTCTAAAAATGGAATCTTGGCCTTCTCTAGGTGTTTTTAGGAGTTAAACTACTGTCAGAATGTGTTTTCGGTGCATGGAAAGCTTTAATTTAGAATTGGTAATTAACTATCAGTGCAATGCTTCTTCTTCAAAAATAGTTGGTGCACCTCTAAGAAAAGTGCACCTTGTGCACCTAAGCACTTTGTTGACAAGACCCAAAAATCAAAAAATTCTTCTAAGTGTAAGTTTTCTAGAGTTAGAATTTTTTTCAACTTCAAAATTTTTCAGAGTTATATTTTTTTTTCAACTTTAGAATTTTCTAGAATTAGATTTTTATTTTTCAACTTTTGAATTTTCCAAAGTTAGATTTTTTGTTCAACTTCAAAATTTTCCATAGTTAGATTTTTTGTTCAACTTTAGAATTTTCTAGAGTTAGATTTTATTTCAACTTCAAAATTTTCTAGAGTTAGATTTTTTTTTCAACTTCAGAATTTTCTAGAGCTAGATTTTTTTTCAACTTCAGAATTTTCCAAAGTTAGATTTTTTTCCAACTTCAGAATTTTCAAGAGTTAGAATTTTTTTCAACTTCATAATTTTCCATAGTTAGAATTTTTTTCTTTCAACTTTTGGATAGCAGAGGTGATTTCTTGAGGAGCTAATAAGTATAAAGCTTCATACCTTACCCTCACTTCCCTATGAAAATCATGAAGTGTGACTTCTTGGGAATTCCCTAGAACTTGAAATTCATGGGTTTGAGTGTGATCTTAGCTGCTACAGAAGAAAAAGAGGCGATGGTAATGTTTAGGACCTTGGGGGGGCTCTAGATGTTTTAGATATGTGCACCTATGCACCTTAAGAGACAATTTATTCACCAAATCTTCATATTGTGCACCTTCATGGAATTGTGCAAGGTGCTCAATTCACCAAAAAATCAAAGTTCATTGTTTCAAAAATGATTTCTAGGTTTTTCTCGAATAAGGTCTGGGAGAACTCTTGTGTACTTTTTTTCCCCCTTTTTATGATTTATACACTCTTTATAGCCAAACATTTTCATAGATTCAAACTCCTTCTACTTATTCTATCTAAAATCCTAAGGTATATGTTTTGAATCTTATCATTAATAGTTTCATAAGATGAGGAACTTGTTATGGTTCATGTGTTCAACCTCTGTATCTTTGATCTTAGTATAAATTCATGAATCAAAAACTCTCATGTGAATCCTTTGAAGGTGAAGGTTACCAACTTGTGTGAGATCTCTATTTTTGTTGATAATGAAGATACTATGATTATCTATGCACTTGCACATTATGCACCACACCTTTGTGTTATGCACGTCTTCATGCATTATGAAGTCTATTGCTTGATTTTTTCTTCTCTCTGATTGCCCAATCCTTCTCGGTCAGAGACTAGGTGATCCATACTATCCAAAATAATCAAATG
This sequence comes from Cupressus sempervirens, assembly GCA_028749045.1. Lineage (NCBI taxonomy): Eukaryota > Viridiplantae > Streptophyta > Pinopsida > Cupressales > Cupressaceae > Cupressus > Cupressus sempervirens. The sequence continues at coordinate 582,860,992 of CM053785.1, forward strand.
TTTGAAACTTTTAATGTCTTTTTTAACAAGATTTTCTAGGTCTTTTTAACTAGCTTTTTCGGAGGTCTTCTGCTCAAAATTTCAAGTTGGAACATTCATCAATCTCTAAAATTGGGAAGCTAAAGGCTCAATGTTTTAGAGACTAAAATTAGATTTTTAGTTCTTCTTTCCAATGGTGAAAACAGTTTTCAGTTCCAAGCTCTAGGTCAAAAGTTGTGACCCCAACAAGTTAAGGATGCCTTTTTATCTACACAAAGAAGCAAACATTAATTATCTTGTGTTGAAAACCCCAAAAGAGGACTCCTTAGGGATTAGATTGACAAATTTGGGTCAAAACAATTAATTTCCCCCCAAAAAAAAAAATCTATATTCCAACATCTAGGGTTCTCAATTAAAGGACTAGGGCTTGACCTAAACTCCAAGTGGAGTTCCAAAAAAAGACCTAGGCCCCAAATTAGGGGTCTGGGAAACAAAAATTTTACTAGGTTTCTTACAATGTTGATTATTTACCAATTTGACCTTTGTGACCTTTCTTTTTTTGAATAGAGCTTATGGAGTTGCAAGTGTAGCATTGGTTTCCATTATCATTGTACGATTAGGGATTATGGGGTTTTCACTCAAACTAGATCAATTACATGTTAATCCTCCACCAAATTATTTAGACTACACAAAATACTCACAATTTCACTTATTCTAGCTCAAATTCTAGTTGCTTGTCTTGATCACTCAAATTCTCTTAGGTTAGCTTCTCATATGAAAGGTGAAAAAATGAACCATTTGAACTTATATTTATAGGTAAAGTCACCTAATGGGGTGGGTAGACCATACACTTAACTCTATAACATTACAACACTTAGTTACTTCAACTTCCATCACCGAATGACTACTTAAATCGGTTCACACTTCATTACCTCCAACTAACTACATTACGTAGTCCTATCTACCAACCATCTATCCTTCAACATTTCATAATGTTTCCTAATGCATCTTGCAATATGTCAATTTGGACATCATTCTATCATTATAAGGAATTGATGTAAGATATACAAATTCTAATATAGTTCCCATGCATACTTGTGTGGATTAGTTGGAGTTAGTAAAGTCACCTAATCCATTGGACAGAGTATCTTGACTAATACATTTGATGTTCCACTCTCTTTAAGATTCATTTTCTACATTTTATGCATATTATTTTGAATCTCATCAACATCAACCTTCCTCTTTTCTTTGGTATCTTCATTATTGGGTGTTGATTATTAGTATCTATAGTCACTTCTTAAGTGCCTAGCTTTATGAAAATGAAAACATGCCATGCCAGTATTTCTCCAATTTCCAAATCTTCCTCAAAAGTGTAACCTTATAAATTTGGCTACAATGTGATCATATCTTCCATATGTTGTGCAAGTAATCCTTCTATTATAATCCCAATTGATAGTGTTACCTTGTTTTCTTGGTATCCAATTAGACTTTTTTCATGATTTGCAATCTTGTGTAAAACAATAACCTTTGAACTCATGTTGCCTAGGAGATTCATTAAAATTTGATTTACACTCATATACTTGATGACCATACTTATTTTAGTTATAACAATAACCATCAAATTTAAGAGTGACAGTAGTCTTATAGACCTTGCTCCTGCAAACTTTAGCCATGTGTCGAGGTTCTCTACAGTGATAGCATGTTGGATTCTTTGGATTTGGGTTTGTATAAAAATTCCTTTATTCATCTTTCTTTGAAAACTCTCCTTTCTCGGTTGTAGAGTACTTAGTAAAGCCTAGTCTAGTAGTGTCCCTCGATCTTCTCTGGCCTCTTAACTTCTCATTCAATTTTCTCATACTTTCTTCTAATATTTTTAGCCTTTCATTTGTATCCTTCTTACAAGTTAGTTCATTCATCAAATTTTCATTCTTAGATCTCAACTCAATAATTTCTTTCATCTTCACCAATCTCATGGTTAGCACTGAGTAGTCAATTTACCATAATATTGTGATTTTGAGTTAACCTTATAATTTCAATATCCTGTCCATCCATTCTTGCACTTATTTTCCTTTTTTCATCTTAAAACATTATTTTTTCATCCTATGCTTTCCTCTTTTGTTCCTTGATTTCACACATCCTAGTTGAATTTGCTTCTTTCTCTTTCTTCAATGATTTTACCTGCTTAGTTAGGATTTGGCTCTTTTTCATCAAATCTAATATAGAAGCTTTAGATTCATCAAACATATTACTGGATCAGATATTTCCTCAAACACTTCCTCCTAATATTGTGTGTCATTCATTTGATGTCTTGATTCACCTTCAACTTTTTTCTCATTTCACCAATCTAATCTAGGGAAACCTTTTGTTCTGATTTATGACTCTCAATCATCTTATCAAGTGTATACCTTTCCATCTTTTGGATCTTTACTCTTGATTGGTAAAAGTCCTTAAAAAGAGAACTAGCTCTAATATCAATTTTTGGAATTTAGGGGAAAGGTAAGGTGTTGAGGGGGGTAAATCAATTGTACCTTCCAAAACTTTTGACATTTAACAATTTGATGCCCTCCTTACAACTAATTAACTTTTGTAGGCATGTCCATAATCTTGTAAAATGAAATGAAAGTAAATATATCTAATCTACTTAATTATTAACACATAAACACATCATCAAATCAATACATTTGACACAATGATTTGGTAATGCCAAGACCCTTGGTTAGAGGGAAAACTATGGTGGTGATGGGACCCAAAAACCATTCACTACTGCAAAATAAAGTTTTCCTATTAGGGAATACAATGATATCACTTATGGTGACTTACTATGTTAGGAGTAATACAAAAGACCTACTAAATTATATCTTTTACAAGGATTTTGCAACACTTTTCAAGTGTGCACTCTGTTTGGAGATTTCTAGTGTGCCCCCTATTCTAATTTACTCTTATTTTTCTTTTAATTCCCAACTTGTAATTGGTAATTGATATTTCTATTAATAACAATATATATATATATATATATATATATATATATATATATATATATATATATATATATATATATATATATATATATATATATATATATATATATATATATATATATATATATATATATATATATATATATATATATATATATATATATATATTTCTTTCTCAGTATCTCATTTGAAAATCTATAGTATTTCAATTAATAATTTGTTACTTTTACTTAACCTTCAATTGTATTATTTCCTAAAGCTTGATCTCACATCAACACCAATCTTTGTTTACCTTAATAAGAACTCTTATACCCTTCTCTTTTATATTCGACAATATCCTTATACCTGTAACAATTATGGTATCAACTTGCTATATATGTTTGCTCTTCCTAATCTCACAAGCTTTGATGCCTTGTTAGTTCCTGCCAAAGACAAGATATTGTTGCTTTCATTCAATTTAATTTTTCAATTCAATTGATCAATGAACTCATAGAATTTAAAACATTAAAAGAAACTTCAAATGTTTATATCTTTTCCTAATTTTTCATTATTTTATAATTCACATTATTCATTCATTCTATTGGACCATACTATTTTTGGTAGGGAGAAAATTCAATTTTCTTCAACAAAAATACAACTATTTTCTAACAAATCTATCATGCATTAATGAATGCATTAATTACAACTTTATCTTTTTCACATTTGTGATAAGTTTATTAGATTTTCAAAAAAAAAATCATTTTTATCTTCTATCTCAAAAATGAATGTCTAATCAATATTAATTTTCACCATCTATGTTTATTACTAAGTTAAAATATAGAATTAAATGTTTTATATTTCTTATTTTAAATATATTTATTAGTTTTATATGGATGTTTAATTTTGTCAATTGTAAAATTTTATTTCTTTAAGTTTACACTATGTTTTACTAACTACTATTTTACAATCTTGCTATTATTTTTTTGTACCATTTTACAAATTGTAAAACTAATACTACCTCTCAAACTTACTAGATATTTTGGTAGTTTGAATTAAGTAATCAAAAATTTATTTTTTTAATTAAATATTTCAACTTATAATTGAATTGGTAGAAATGAGTAATTCATTCATATAATATAATTTCTATTGTTATTTTTTTTTTTTTAAAGAATATAATTATTAGTATCTTTCAAATTCCCTTCTATCATTCTACATTTATGTGTCCTTATAATAACATATCATTCTCTCTTTTATCTCTCTCTTTTATCTCTCTCTTTGTATCTTTCCTTTCTATCTATAAATCTCTATTTTCCTTCTTTTTCAATTATTGATAGGAACTTTGACACATTGCATCTCTTGTTTAATCCTCCTTCACATTTACACTAGACTGATGTTGCTCGAAATGACATGTCCATTATTTCAATTTTCCCTTCTAATATCCTCTTCATTGATCTTTCAATATTTGGTGGCCTTTTTCCCCTCCTATCACTTACAAATATGATTAATATGTTTGGTTGATGATCTAATCTAATTGCTTTGGTGATTTCCCCATTAACATTCAAACTTACACACCCTCTCCCCTTTCGGTATATGTATGATATCAACCCCTTGATGTATATTCCTTTTTACCTTGGAATACATAGTTATGGCGTTCGATGATTAACAGATCTGCAATAATACCCAACTTAACAACAATGCCTAAATTGTAAACTTTTTTGTAATGCCTTTATGCATATAGATGTCTAGCATACTAATCTAATTTCGATCTAAGATCTAGGCAATGATATACTAAGTGAAAAATTGTAGAATAAGTGTACAAATGCTTAATGTCTAATGTTTGACTAAAAATACATTAACCATTAAGAATGACAGGAACTAGAAGAAAGGTAATTATAGAGAACTCCCTTTTTTTCAACAAATTCAAACTATAATAACTTTCACATAAAAACTCTAATTTTGATGAAATGAATGCCACTAGAAAGCTCTCGACGAGATCTTCATTTTGAAATCCATTGTTGACCACTTTGGAGTTGATTATTTATCACCTTTTTGATGACCTCTGTACCAAATTTGACCAACCTTTGACTAGCCATAAATTTTGCGTACAGACTTTGTTTTCATCCATTTGAATTGCGTTGGGTCCATAATTTTGAGGACTTCAATCTGATGTTGATTGTTGGAGTTTTGAAGATACTTCACTTTTTGGTAAAAATATCCCCCGGATCAAGCCTCCCCACTGAGAAGCTTTTGGACCACCAAAATTTTGGATTACACAAAAAGTAGGTGAGGGTATTTTTCCCCCACTTTACCAATCTTCATCCATCTTTCCTTACTTGGATGCATCCCCTTCAATCCCACTCGAAGGTATTGAACTAGTCCTCTTTGTGAGGTTCTAACATTCCTATCAAGGATGAAATCTTCTGGCAATTCTAACATGTACTCCAATGAAAGGTCATCAACGGAAGGAACCTGAATGTCAGTTTCTACATCTAAGATTATTGGAGGTTCGTACAACTTCAGATTCTCAACATTGACAACTAAGAATATCTGCATGTATGGAGGAAGATTAAGACAAAAGTCATTGGTACCAATCTTCTCTAAGATTTCAAAAGGACCATACTGAATAGGCTTGAGCTTCCTTCCTTCACCTTGCATTATTTCCTTGCTGATGTGTAACCAAAGTCGATCACCAACTTGAAATTGATGATCGATGTGATGCTTATCATGGAAAGCCTTGTATTTGGCTTGGCTCTACTCTAACTATGCTTCTACTACCTAATGGATTGCTTGGACCTTTTGGATGAACTTTAAAGCCCTTTCTGCATCATGGCATCCATCTACAACATCGTCCTTCCCAAAAGAAAAATCCATTGGTGTTTTGGCAAGTAACCAAAACAAGTCTAAAAAGGAGACCTCTTTGTAGAATAGTGTGCCACATGGTTGTAAGCATGTTGTACATAGTGAAGAATTTCATCCCACAACTTAGGATGCTTGTTGTAGTAGCCTCTAAGCAGATGCACAACTATCATGTTCACTACCTCTGTCTGTTTGTCAGTTTGCGGATGGAAGGTTGTACTCTTCTTCAGCTTGATGTCCATGAGTCCCCAGAAAGATGTCCAAAATTCCCCTAAGAATTGAGAATCTTGATCCGATACAATAGAAGTAGGTAACCCAAAATGAACCCATACAAAATTGAAAGTACAAATGAGCTATTAGTTCAGTAGTGATTTGATTTTTACAAGGCATTAAAATACACATTTTGCTTAACCAATCAACTACTACATACAAATAATCATGACCCTTCCTAGACATAGGTAAACCCCCCACAAATTCCATAGACACACTTTTCCATGGACGAGATGGTATAGGTGATAGTGTGTACAAACCCAATTTCCTATTACTTGGTTTGCTGGTTGCACATATTACACATTCTTTTATATACTTGGTGACAATTTCCAGCATACGAGGCTAGTAACAATACTTTTTTAATTGAGCTAGTGTCTTACTTACCCTGAAATGTCATGTAATCAAAGAAGTGTGTGCTTCATGGATTACATGTGCTTGTTCATCTTTAGGAATACATAGTTTTCCCAAGTGGTACAATAAGTTGTCTTGCACATAATAATCTTTCTCTTCTACATGTTTACCCTAGATTAAAGCTACATAGATATCCTTAAAGTTCTCATCATTAGCATATTGTTCCTGAAAACTTTCATGAACCATAGAACTATTTTGAAGGATTATCAAAGCATTTTGAATAGGAGGTCTAGACATCATATCTGCTACTTTGTTATGGGAAATCTTCGTATACTTAATTACCAAATGAAACTGTTGTAGAAAACCCATCCACCTAAAGTGCCTACTTTATTGCAACTTAGATTGTAAGTGAAAATATTGCAGTGGCTGGTGATCAATGTGGATTATAGTTTCCCTTCCCATTAAGTATTGCTTCCATTTTTTAACACTCTAAACTAAAGCATAAAGTTCCTTATCATAAGTAGGATAGTTACTTACTACTCTTGAAAAAGTTTTAGAGTGGTAGTAGACTAGTTTACCTCCTTGCATGAGTACAGCTCCCATGGCAAACCCGCTCGCATCTGTCTCAATCTCAAATGGTTGATGTAAATTAGGTAGAGCTAGAACTGGTGCAATGCTCAAATTTCCCTTCAAAGTATTGAAAGCCTTTTTTTGTGGACCTCCCCACTAAAAATTTGCCTTGGTACTAGTTAATGCATGTAATGGTGATGCAATGAAAGAGAAGTTTGCAATGAACTTCCTCCAGTATTGAATTGCACCTAAGAAACTCCTAACTTTAGTAACTGTACATGGCTTGGGCCATTTTACAATACATTAAACCTTCGTAGGGTCTACTTTCAATTGACCATTCCCTACGATGTAGCCTAAGTACACTAATGATGTCTTTGCAAATTCACATTTTTACATTTTTACATAGAGTTTTTCTTTTCTCAGTACATCAAGTACTTTCTTTACATGAATTACATGATCATCCCAAGACTTACTGAATACAAGAATATCATCTAAATAGACTATGACAAAATCATCAATAAAAGGACGAAAGACATCATTCATGACTCTCATGAATGTATCTGGTGCATTACAAAGCCCAAATGGCATAACCAACCACTCATAAAGTCTCTGTTTTGTCTTAAAAGTAGTTTTCCAAACATCACTTTCTGCAATTCTTATTTGATGATATCTGCTATGTAAGTCTAGCTTAGTGAAATAAATTGCATGTTTCAACTAATCAAGTAAATCATCAACCCTAGGAAGAGGGTACCTGTTCTTTACTGTTATCTTGTTCAAAGTCCTGTAGTCAATGCATATTCTCCAAGTCCCATCTTTCTTTTGAACCAACACAATAGGAGAACCACAAGGAGAAGTACTAGGATGGATAACTCCTTTCTTGATGAGCTCCTAAACTTGCTTCTTGATATCTTCATTCTACAAGATTCAAAAATGGTACATGTCGATATTAGGAAGTGGAACTTCTGGTTGCAACTGAATCTCATATTGTATATGTCTCTTAGGAGGCAATCCTTTTGGTTCCTGAAACAAGTCATCATAAGCGAAAAAAACTTTGACCAATTCAGCCTTATGTTTTGGATCACATCCCTTAAATGCTTTAGATGTTTCATCTAATTTGACTTTTACAATCATCAGCACAAAATTCTTACTAGAGTTGACTAACCTTTTCATCTGACCAACATTAACTAATGCTAGATTAGTCTTAACCTTATGTGTTCGTACAATGTATTCAATTTTATCTTTAAATAGATGATACTTATTTCCCCCCTATAGAATATAGCTTGTCAGTCATACAAATAAGGACTCCTAAGTACAAGACCACAAATATCTAAAGGGACTACATCAGCTTCTACCTCATCCACAAAGTTTGCAATGATAGAAAATCTTAACTTACATTGCTTGGTCACTTGTAACTGTGCATCATTGCAAACCCATCCAAGAGAATATAGTTTTGGATGAGGTGTTGTAGTCAAGTTAAGCTTTTTAACAAATTCTTTAGATATCAAATTAACTTGAGAACCCATCTCAAATAGTGTATCAACCTTAGTATGCTTAATAACAACTTGGATGTGAAATAATTCATTTCTTTGCTTATCATTCTTAAGAGAAGATTCTTTACTTGTACTTGCACTTATGCTAGAAGAACTTGTAGCTAATGAAAGAGATATACCTTTTCCTTTACCTTGAATCTTGGTAGCAACAATATTTGTCTCATCTCTGGAGTCAGATCCAAGATCTTGTTGAGTTATAGTAGTAGTCTTTTGTTTGCCTTTGTTTCCACCAAATCACTTTGGCCTCTTTTTAGGATGCAGCTTCCAGCACTTAGAATCATCATGCCCTTCTTTCTTGCAATGTGAGCATGTGGGTTTCTCGCCCTCTTTCTTTACTGTTGTTGTCTTTTTACCCTTTCCTTTGCTTTTGGACTTTTCCTCAAACTTAGATGGCTTTTTATTAGACTTATCAATAAAAGTACTCTTACCCCTTGATTCTAAATGTGTTGCCTAGACACATACTTCATCCAAATTACAAGGATTTAGAACGAGGATGGAATGCCTTAGGTAAGAATGAAGACCACCTATATACTTGAGTATAGTGTCTTGGGTATACAATGGGACATTTAATGAAACAACCTTTTTACAAAATTGATGGGTGTAATCCTGGATAGATTAACCTTTCCCTTGCCTAAAGTGTTTCCAGTTCATCATTAACTGTTGCATATGGCCTAGGGGGTAGAATTGCTTCTTCAAGGCACTTAAAAATTTTGACCAAGACAAATTGAACTTAACATGCTGTGAAGTTTCATGCTGAGTCCTAATCTCCCACCAGGTTAGAGCTACACTACCTAATCGAAGACTGGCTAACTGAATTCTATCAACATCATCTACAAGGTTTTGAACTCTATAGTAGACTTCTACTTGTTGAATCCAGTCATCTAGTTTTTCGACATTTAACACCCCATAAAATTTTGGCAAGTCAAACTTTACATCCAAATTGATTTGAGGCTTATGTCCACCCTTAAAAATATTAGAAGACTCAGAATGGGTAGAAGAAGGAGAAGAGGGGGGAGAAGGAGAAGAGGGAGAACAAGGAAAAGATGGAGGTGTCTTTGGCAGATCATGATCATCGCCTTTCTTTTTCCCTTTGTCCTTTTGAGCTGAATGTCTTCACATCTTCTCTTCTCTTTCTTGTATGAAAACTTCTACCATTGTCTACAAATTTTGAAGAGTCTTTTGGATACTCATATCTTGAAAAGCTTTTCCACCACCTTCATCTGCCATTTGTGATGATGGTTTAGTCCTTTGTTTTCCAATCTTAGGATTGTATTCCTCGAGATTTCCTTTGCCTTTCTCAATCCTGGATCTTGTTAGCATTCAAATCTGCAATACTAGTCCAACAAAAGCTCTGATACCAAATTTGATCTAATTAGAGGATCTAGGACTATGACAGAGAATGCTAAGCAATTACATAAAAGTTAATTTAATACTTTAAAAAAATTAAATTAACATAATTGAAATAAAGAACATCAGAACATTAAAATACAGAATGAACAAAGAGAGAAAGGGACACAACACATTTGATTTTGGAGTTTGTTCAGTATGGACTACGTCTCTAGGTCTTGCTCCAATAGGGGGACTAATTTGATTAACTCCAATAATTTGTTACAGTGTTATAGCATCAATCCCTTCAAAAGTACAACAACATCATTTCAGTGTGCGGGACTGAAAAATGATGTCCTCCAAAAAAATTCCCTCCAAGCTCAAGACTTCAACAATTCTCCATCTATTCAATGATCTCCCAAAAGGCCCCTAAACTCTCCTTGTTATACAATAAATTAGCCAAAATAAGGCTATAACAAAAAAGTATAAAAATAGGGACTTTAACTGATTATATTTCAAAAACACCCTTTAGCCATTTTTAAACATTTGGCTTCATGGCAAAATTAAGGCTAAAAAAAACTATAAACCTTATTTAACATAAGGTTGGCGGGTTGTTAAAAGAAGATATAGCATATCTCCTATTAATATGCTCAGCCACACAAGTGGCATAATGACCATTAACTATTCTTGGGAGTTAGAGGTCATAGGTTCAAATCCAAACAAAGGTTTTGGTAAAATAAATTGCTTTCGCCACATAGGTGCCACATGGCACAAAACTATTTGCTCCTTGCCACGTGTACATCTTCTCTGCAATCTAAGGTACCACGTGGGCTTCCTTGCCATACATGTGGCACCAAATTGTTTCCATGTAATGCCATGTGTCAACTTTTGACTGGCTAAGCATGCTAAGTACACTTTCCATGTCACTGGTCAACCCTTTTCCTAGGCGAACTTTGACCGCTCATAACTTTTCCATACAAACTTGGTTTTCATCCATTCGAATTGCGTTGGGTCCAAAATTTTGAGGACTTCAATCTGATATTGATTGTTGGAGTTTTGAAGATACTTCACTTTTTGGTAAAAATATCCCCCAGATCACATACCATGCCAACACCATATGACATCTGATGTGACATTTCCAATATTGCGTATGTGATGACATAACTGACAAAGCAAGCAATCCAACGAGCATTAATTTTTTGCCATTCCTAAAGTATTTAAAAATATTATATTTTTTTTGTGATTTGGGATTGCATTTCATTAGAAATTATGAGTAATTTTAAAGATATGCTTAAAATAATGTCAACATATATTAGTAAACTGAAAGTAAAATGAGAGTTTTTAATTTTTTTTATAAGATCGAACAAAATTTTAGAATTGTTTGTTGGATTATAAGATTGAAAGTTGAATAGTTCAAAAGAAAGGAAAATATTTACATTTTTCAATTTACAAACTTCAAATAAAAAATATTCAATTTACATATTGAAAAACTAATATTATTGATAATTTTTTAATATTATTTACTTATTTTAATAAAAAAATGCCCCATTTGTGTATCTATTTAAATAAATATAAAGTTTTGGAGAAAAAAAATAATACTATTATTTATTTACTTATTTTGATTTAAAAAAAATATATTAAAAAAATTAAGACTATTATATATTAGTCATCACCAATATTATATTTTTTTTGTAAAATATTTTTTAGAAATCAATAAAAACTTATTGTTTTAATAGCTTAATAATTTATTTCAATTATTATTAACAAATATACAAAATTTATTTATTCAGTTTGATCTTCCATATGATTTAATTTTTATAATTAATAAAATAATATTATTAATATTAATTAATATATTGCCTATTAATCATATTAATCTTAATAATAATAAAAATTAATAATACATACAATTGTTGGGAAACTTAATCTACTAAAAGATTATCTACCAAATATATTAATCTTAATAATATTTTATTTTTATTTTTATTAAAATAAGTAAACAAGTTTAATGTGCCAAAACAATATCTTTAAGTTCAAAAAATTATCAAAATGTAATTTAACAATTATTATTTTTTTAATATGTAAATTGAATATTTTTTATTTGAAGTTTGTAAATTGAAAAATGTAAATATTTTCCTTTCTTTTGAACTATTCAACTTTCAATCTTATAATCCAACAAACAATTCTAAAATCTTGTTCGATCTTATAAAAAAAAAAATTTAACCCTCATTTTACTTTCAGTTTACTAATATATGTTGACATTATTTTTAAGCATATCTTTAAAATTACTCATAATTTTTAATGAAATGCAATCCCAAATCACAAAACAAATATAAGATTTTAAATACTTGAGGAATGGCAAAAAACTAATGCCTACCGAATTGCTTGCTTTGTTAGTTATGCCATCATGTACGTAGTACTAGAAATGTCACGTCAGATGTCATGTGGTGTTGGCATGGTATGCTAGACATCTATATGCATAAAGGCATTACAAAAGAGTTTTCAATTTAGCCATTGCCCAATTTAATCTTCAGATTCCTAAGTGAATGTCTGTCAATGTACTCTTTAACTTTTTAAGCATTTGGGGTACATGGTCTGAGATGTTACATGTAGTACTTCCACTGCAAACTAGTTTATTTTGTATGGTTAATAATATTTGTTTTGATGTTGTTCATGTAAGACCTACAAGGCTATAAGTATGGTATCGTATGGTGTGTAAGGTCACACCCCTTCATGTGGGTCCCTCTTGTTAATAAACGACTCTATAAGTGAGGTGATGTTATCTTAGCTTATGTGGCCACATAGATCATGGGGATAGGGATATAATAAGTATTCTTGAGAGCATAACACATATCATTAATGAGGTATATTTAGATAGAGTTCAATATGTGTAATATTATTATTATTAGTGTTGTTATTTTTGTTGTTGTTCTTTAGTCCTGATTATATTCCTAGCATTAGTTTGCTTTTGGAAAATTGTGCAACATCTTTTAAACCTATGATATGAGCTAAGCTTTATATTAAAGTGATATTAAAAATTGATATTTCTTTTTGCTCACTGGCTAGTAACATTTTTCCTAGCAGTCTTTTTCCTTATATTGAACAAAATATTAAAGAAAATATATAAGTTGACGATTATGAGCTTGAGAAGACTTGCCTCATTTTTATTTTCAAACATATAAATTTTAGTAGTCTATAGAAAAAGTATATGTTTTGTATCCAACAACAAAAATATAATATTTTAATAAAAATCCAAACATGACTACAAAGTTACTCTCTTAATTACATACAGACAGGTGTTTTGCATGGTTTGTACAGGACAAGTGTTTTGCATGGTTGGCATAGGACAAGTGTTTTGCATGATGATACAGATGGAAATCTTTTGTGAATTATGTGTACGGAGTGTGTTTTCCATATAGATGTATTTCTTCTAATTTTACACATTTATACTTGTATGAGTTGCTTGAATGTGTCTCTATATCTAAAAGAAGCTATATGTATATTCATAATAGGTACATAAAGAGCCTAAAGGTAGTAAGGACAAGGAAATAGGTGACATCCCTGTGAAGACTCCTCCACATAAAAAAGCTAGCATCACTGAGTCTTTTATAGTTGTGGTATTCACCCCAGGATAGTGCAACCTAAAACTTTTCTATGAATAGATGACCCAATCTTCAAGATTTTATGTATTTGAAAAGTGAGGTCATCATTAACAAGGGCTTATGCGTTTTCCTTCGTGAGTGGCATGTATAGGGCTTTGCTTGTCAATTTTTAGTAAATTTATTTTTAGTCAAGTGTAATAAAAAATAGTTACCTATTTTTAAGATATCACTCTACCTATCAATTGTCAATGAGAAAGGAAGATTTATTTCTTTTTAAGAATTAGGGCTTGTCCCTTCTACTTACTAGAGGAAATTAGCTTTTGAAAGGATAGTAATTCAAAGCAATAATATGGGACTGAGATTTAAGATAGAGGATACAACTCATGGCACTCTTAGAGGCAATGATGGCAGTCAAAGTTTTGTGTTTCAATTTCAATTACGCCCTTATGATGCTACCCCTGGTGGGAGTATCTCCAACCAAAGAAATTTGATGTTGCATAATGACAATAATAATTATAGTAGTGGTAGGGACCAGTCAATGTCAGAGGCAAGGCATGAAGATCTAGATTGATCATGTGTCGATAGCTCGTAATGGGTACATAGCTCAATTTTATCTCAAGAAATTTTTAATTCAATCCCAAAAATTCTACTATTTTTACTTGTGAGAAATTTTGATAAAGTTATGAGTTGATTTGTATTAATGTTATTGAAGTGTGGGCTTAGGTATTCTTTGTACTAGGCATCTAATGTAGAATTTGTGAGTTACTTCAATCATTATGATTTATTATTGGAACTATTGAACAACTTGAAAATTATTACTTGTTTTCTTATGCAAAAAGAGACTTCTTATGGACATGACAATATTTCAATCTATATTCTTTAAAACTAGGTTTATAATTCTTTATATTGTACATTGTACTAAAAATTTGTGAAATTTTGCAATAGATATAATTTTTGTTAAATTTACTCAATTTGGGTATTAGAAGAAAATTAAAATAATTACTTATTTAAGAGATAGGCATCAATTTCATTGTTTTTTTTAAGAGCCTTACATGTTGAATCCAATCTATGAGTTGACACAATCAATAACTCCAATTTTTTTCCCAATTCTTCAATCAAAAATATTGATTACATAAGTTTAAAAAGTATCGAATACTGAAAAAGAGACCTATATTGACAACTTTCTATTTCTGAAAGTAAAATTGTGAAAAAATTGGCATTATCTTTTGTAGTTTGGCATTGATGATTCATGTCCAATTATATGAAAATTCTTACATCAACTTTTCAGACTTTACACTAATGAATCATAACAATATTAATGTGAGAAAATTGTGTAAACTTCTAAGAAATCCTAGGCTGATCATTCATCGCCATACTATTATTTTGAACTAAAAACTAAATAGTTAAATACTCATTGAAAACCATCTTGTGTTCTAATGTGTGGATCACTGGATATATAGTTAATACCAATTTGTATAGTTAGCTAGCTTGTCGCAAATGCACTTTTATTTTTTACATGACAAAGTCACTTGATTTTTTTGCTTATGACTCATTTAGAAGTGAAGTGGGTTAGCAATAATGTTTGAAACAAGCAAAAAAGCACAATTATATGTGTTGTCATAGAAAAAGAATAATAATTTCAATGCATTTATTGATGAAGACATTTAATATCTTTTGATTGTCTTTCAAATGATAATACAAATGAAAATTTCTAGACTTTGGTAAGTACTGAAATAATCTCAATGTTCACGTGTTTTATATTCTTGTTTGTAAGGAGTATTTCTAGTGACTTTGCTATGGGCATTTTGGAATACAAAGAAGATCATAATTATTGGACAAATTTAAGAAAAGATGAGAGATGATTTGGAATTTTGAAATGGGGTTAACTAGTGGGTGTTTTTGTGCTTTTTGGCAATGTCATTGTGGATTTCGTCTATAAAATATGAGACAATACAAAATATTTACATGGAATGTGACATTTTGTAGCATTTACCCCTTGGGTGTCCCTCAACAGACAAAATTTTTCACAAATATCCTCCATGAAACATGTCGTAATTTACAAGTAATGGCATTAGAGATTTTATAAGTCATTGAATTTTCTTGAAATGCTTGCTATCTTTGGTTTTGTATTGGGCAGGGAATTGTTATATTTGGGATTCATTCAATTACCCAATTCATACTACATAAATTCCTCAATTGCTCAAACATAAATTGAGCATTAAGAAAACATCATGGTTTTCAAGGAAAAATAAACACATTTTAAAGGAGATTTACAATTTCTATTTGAACATTTGAGAAATTTATGTTTTCTTAACTATGCTTGTATTTACATAGTTACAAAAATGTGATGATAGTTGGACCTGAGTTATACTTCCTATCATTTTTGAAATATTTAGGTATTTTTTATTGGAACATTTTGGTTTTTTCATATATCTTTGCTTCAATATTAATGATATTAAAAATTGTTGTTGGTCAATGTAATTTGAGATTGCTATGCATTTTCTTTTTGTTGTTTGTAATTGTCTTGTCCTCATTTATCTACAAGAAAAATAGTTGACTTGCAGTTGGATAAACAAAATATTACCAAAGTTTTGAAGCAAGAAGAAACTTGGTTAGACAATACATTTCATTTTCTAATCTTAATCATTGACACAATTTGTAGCTTTTTCAAATTTTCAATGGTTTTGCAGCTGTTTTATATTTCTAGAATGAGAAGATTTTACATAGTCATGAGTTTTTATTTTATTTTAATTTAGGGATATAATTCTATGTTCATCTATGTTTCATAGGAATTTTTCTTTCTAAATGCTACCATATGGCCGCCCCATATCCAACAAGAAGAAAGGGTTCCTATTGGATTTTGGGATGCCCTTAGGAAGTGGGGACATCAAGAAAATGCTCCCGTCTAACATTGAGGGGTTGTAGTACATTTAAATCTTACATCTTCCCTTGTGTATGCTCCTGCATCCCTAGACTTTCTCTTTGTTGTACCTATATCTATATCTCTATGTGTACCTTTGCTATTGATGCTTAATCTTCTTCAATAGTAAAAACTGAATAATCATTTGGTTCAACTACTTCTTCTATAGGTATTGTTTTATTTAGACAATGTAAACTAAATAAGGTGGTGTTCTTGTTGCGTTCTTGTTTGATGGAATCATTAGGGTGGGTTTGAAATCTAGCTTGATGGAGTCTTCTATTAAATTCACTTTTTTCTACCCTTGAACAAGTTACTATAATCCTAGAGATTCTTAAATAATATGTCAATGAAGGCTACTATTATTTTGGAAACTATTTTTGGCATATTTGAGATGAAGTTTAGTCTATTTTTATCTAATAAGATCATGCAATCTGATTAATAAAAAGTATTCAATCTTATATGAAATCCAAACTTTTGATAATAAATATAGTAGTACTATCTCCCAATCCATTGCAGCTACTTGAAAATTGACATTTTTATATACATAGCAATTGATAATGGTTTACAAGACTCTTGGAGACTATTTTACACTAGCATATATCCATGTCTATTTTAATTGACATTGTCAATACTTTGATGTATCCTATTAAAAGTCTTTTTTTTTATAGCTTTTTCTTAATACATGCATTTTTTTACCTGATCTCCACTATCTCAATTATATGATTCTACTTCTATTATTTCCAATGTGAATTTTTTTCTTTTGAATAGTCCTTTTCTATTAATAAATAATATACTAAGATTACAATTCACGAAAAAGGGTTGGGGGATACAAGATCACTATGTAAGAGTTCACATAGCCGAAGCCAGAATCAACAACTATTCATCAACCTAATTTTGTCTGATCTTAACAAATCTAGCTAAAAGAAAACCCCAAATTGAAAATCTAAAAAAAAATACAGTAGGTCTTCTTATGTGCAGGGTATGTGTGACCAATATTTCAAAGATTACCTTGAAAGAACATTACCAAGTCTTCTTGGCCAAATATATAAGAAGACTTAGTATACTTGATGTTAGAGAATGTTGTGTGGAGATGAAATTGATACCACTTTACCATCTATGAAAATCAAAATCATGCACCCCAATGCTGCTCAACAATTGGACATTTTTATCTCCTCTCCCGCTTTAATATATCCTCCTCATTCCATATGTGTGCTCCTCCTATATCTATAGTATTCTTAAATATGTTTCACTACTACTGTAACTACATCATAACATTTGTATTATATCAAACCAATTTTATTTTTTAAAAAGCACAATCATCTACTAGATCAAACTCAAACAATATTATTATTACTATTAATGGAAACATATAAGACACCTCGTTCTACCCATCCCGATTATATTCTATTTTGTGTTCCCCTTGCCTTATGTTTTCTCCATCAAAAAAAGTTCAATGATGTGAGAAAATAATATATTATAAGAAAAATTCATACATCTTCTCTTAAACTTGTTGTATCTTCCTATCTTCCCTTCATTTGATTTTAGGATTTATCTATATAATTTTGTAGTACCCATTCATAGAACTTACAAGGTCCTCTCATTCCATCCAGCTATTAATATAGTTATCTATTTATCATGTAATTTATTATTTATTATTTGATTAATTAAATAATATATTCATTATTCATTTTATTATTATCTATTAGAGAGATAGACAATCAATTGAAAAACTTTAATTATCTACAACACTATCATAAAATAGTCTTGATCAAGTTCAAAATTATTCATTTCATTATTAAAATGGTTTTTTTTAATAGTAAAAAATGGATGGAGCCATTGAGATTTAATATTATTAATAACTAGTTCAAAAACTCCACAAGGAAAGAACTAGAAAGAAAACTCTGCTTCCTTATTCTGTTACAAGGAGAAAATAAAAATAAAAGCTACAAGCATAGCCAACTATTTAAATGGTACAACTATGCTTACTTGGAAATTATAAACTGTAATTGTAAAATCTAAATACTCAATCGCTTTTCAGATCTAGAGACAACCAAAATTTGACATTGCTTAACTAATTCCTAAGCTCCTAAGTTGTAGAAGCAATATCTTTTTTCAATAGCATACCTAGCTTCTCTTGTGAATCAATATAATCTTTGGGGCATAATGAGTCTGTGTGTAGCCCGTCACATCCCCAATTTTCTAATAAGTTGCAACTTGATTTCCTTCATGCATTATGTGGGATATGTGAACCTCTTGAAAAGAGTCTATCAATTTCCATAATTGATTTAAAATATAAACCAATTTCCAATTATGCATATCTCTTTTGATGCATGCATTAACTATTAACATGGAGTCACCTTCAATGTGCACCCTATTAAAACCCCCTTGTTTAGATAATAGTAATCCATGTAATAGTGCTTGTGCTTTTGCATTATTTTTAGTTCCTTGAGGAATGGGAGAAGATTTAATTGCACATGTGTTGCCTTGATGATCATGAATGCAAATATCAATACTCGAGGGACCCAGATTACCTCTTGAGACACCATCAAAATTTATTTTAACAAAATCTTGAGCTAGAGGAAACCATTTTCCTTTTTTTCTATCTATAGAAGCAGCAACATTCCATTGTGGTATTGATCCGAAAGGTATAATGATCCCCTTCCATTGTTTCACAATTTTTTTGTCCTAAGAAGAGAAGAAAAAATTGCATGACTGATGATAGATTTGCATTAACCACTTGTGAAACTGACTTCTCAATGCCTATTACCACTTTGTTGATGTTGTTTCTCTCTTTACGAAAGATTTGTTTATTTTTCTCCCACCAAATTGCCCATACAAAAATGGTCGGAATACATTTCCAAATGCAGCTAAATAAAGATGTCACATGAAGAACCGTTCATGATTGGAAGAGGTCCCACAATGACTATGGTAAGGGCATGCTATAATTCAACTTTTTGAGAACAAAATACCAGCATTCATTTGCAAAGGAGCAATTCAATGACAAGTGATCAATGTTTTCAACCACTTCATTACATAGCACACAACTGAAAGGTAAAGCTATAGATAACTTATGGAGTCTATCACTTGTGAGGATTCTCTTCTTCAAGGCTAACCATGCAAAAAACCTAGCCTTAGGAAGGACATACTTATTCTAGTAGAGGGAGAAAGCTCATTGTAGAGGTTTCACATTATGAATTTGCTACGAAAATTTATAGCCCTCTTTGATTGAGTACTTTCCATTTTTAGCAGGAACCCAAATTAATGAATCTTTCCTTTCAGATAAATATATTTCCCTATCCTTAAATATTATCTAAAGAATTCTTATTTGATTCTCATATAGTGGTAACTCAATAGGATCTTTCCATTCAGATTTCTCTAAAAGTCTATCAACTGAATCTACAAAATTAGTAATTTTGTTTCCCACCAAACAGAGCAAATATTAATTAATTCAACATCCTCTTGAGAGCTAGCAAGATCAGGAAGGCCATGCCATGAGTCATTCCAAAATTCTATACCCTCTCCTTTGTGAACTTCCCATGAAATGTATTGTTGTACTATATCTCTAGATTGCATCATGAAGTTCCAAACAACCAAGTCTTTGGGAGGATCTAAAATAGTAAACTCTTTTTGGATCCTCATTGTCAAGATATTTTTTTTGCATAATCCTACAACATTTTTTCTTTGGATTTGTATAAATTTTCCAAATCGATTTCCCTCCAAGGGCCTTATTCCTAAGGTGCAATTCATGGATACATGCCCTTGCAATAGCTTTAGTTTGTGCCATATCTTGTACTGAGACTAACAAAAAAAAATTCTTCCGTCAAATTTCCTTTCCACAAGAAGTCCTTAATCAAATTATCAATTTGTTTGACAATTATAGTTGGAGCCTTGAGAATTGCAATGTAATTATTTGGAATTGAGGATAAAACAACTTTAACTAATAGTATCCTACTTGCAAGAGACAACCATCCAGCTTTCCATGCTAGAATTTTGCTCTTAATTCTTTCAATAATAGAAGACCAATAACATACTTTATTAGATCCCATAAAGAGAGGGATGCCTAGATATGACGAAGGTAGCTAGTCAACTAGAAAGTTTAGAATGTTGATAATCT
This sequence comes from Cupressus sempervirens, assembly GCA_028749045.1. NCBI lineage: Eukaryota > Viridiplantae > Streptophyta > Pinopsida > Cupressales > Cupressaceae > Cupressus > Cupressus sempervirens. The sequence continues at coordinate 582,881,487 of CM053785.1, forward strand.
TGCTAGCCACCCTATCTTCAACATTAAATAAGAAAATCTTAGATTTTTGTGGATTGACTTTTTGCCCTAAAACAACTATATATGAATCCAAAGTGTCTTTAATTTTCCATGCTTCCTGAATAGATGATTCCCCAAAAAGTAATGTGTCATCTATAAAGAGAGAATATGTGGTCGAGATGGATGCACCTATGATTTGAACATCCTACCAAAGACCAGAATTATGTTTGGACTGAATATTTCTACTTAAAGCCTCAACCATTATAATAAATTGAAATGGGGAAAGAGGGTCGTCTTGCCTTACTCCCCATGAGGATTAAAAAAGCCCACTGATACCCCATTAATAATTACTAAGAACTAGGCTCCAGATATGCAAGCTCTTATCCATTTACACCATGCTTTTGAAAAATCCAAATTTACGTGGGACTTTAAAAAGGAACTGCCAACAAACTTGATCATAGGCTTTCATCATATCTAACTTGATAAGAAAACTAGATAAGCAATTCTCATTTATAGAATGTAAGGTTTCATGGGCAACTAATGCACCTTCTATTGTTTCTCTACCTAGAACAAATCCACCTTGATCTGAAGATACAATGTGTGGGATTAATTTGTTTTAATCTCATATAGATGGCTTTAGTAAAGATTTTGTAAACTATGTTGCAAAGGGAAATAGGAAAAAAATCATCAAATTTGACTAGAGATTGGGCTTTCAAGATGATAGCAATATTTGTTGTATTAAAATATCTTAACAAAGCCTTTCTTTTCCTTGAATCTTCAAAAGCTACAAGGAGATAATCACATAAAACATCCCAACATTTTTGATAAAAAAATTTTGTAAAACCATCTAGACCTAAGGCTTTATCAGTAGGCAAGGAAAAGAAAACTACATGCAATTCAAAGATAGAAAAAGGGGCCATTAATACTTTGTTATTCTGATCTAAAATAAGACATGGGATAGATTCCAAAAATTCTTCCACCCTCCCCTAATTTAATTCCATAGATGAAGAAGGAGTAGTCAATAGGTCTTTAAAGAATCTGACCCCTTCCTCTTGAATGCCCTTTTCATTTAGAATGGTAATACCATCTTTGCAATCTGCAATTGAGAAAATAGTATATGCAACCTGTTTCTACTTTGTAGATGCATGAAAGTAGGCAATATTTTTATCTCCTTCTATAAGCCATAACTCCATAGACTTTTGCCTCCAAAACTCTTCCTCTCTACTGCACAACTCAACCTATTCCTCTTGGTACTATTTTTGTTCCCAATAAAAATATGTGGACATCCCATGAAGAATGATGTGTTTGTTTACATTTGATAATTTTTTCTTAACTCTCTCCTTCCCATGAATTTTTTTTTTAAAGACTTTTGAATTCCAAATTGAAACATTTTCATATCTTTCACTTTAGGAGAACCCTCCCACCATTGCCTAAGGATTGAGTAGAATTGTGGATGCTTGAACCACATTCACTCAAATTTAAAGGAAGGCCTATGGGTACAATCAAACACAACTAAAGATTTGCTAATATTTAACATAATGGGAAAATAATCTAATTCTAAAATAGTAAGAATATCTAATTCAAATGAAAAACTCTCAAAATTCCACATTTGAGAGACAAGAAATTGATCTAGTCTTTCTATGATTTGTGTGAACCCCACTCTCTTGTTAGTCCAAGTGTAAGATCCATGTTTAGGTAAAACATCATGCAAGCTTTCATCTGATACAAAGGCAACAAAGTATTACATTGTGGTGGAGCTATAACCCCACATTTCTCTGATGAGTTGAGAATGACATTGAAATCCCTTGCCAAAATGAAATACTAGTCAACCTGCTATTGAATAATTCTAGTAAGTGCATCCCAAAAACTTTTCTTATCTTGTGTCAAAGTAGGGCCACATGCATTGATAAGAAAAAAAGTTGTATCAAACCATAAGCACTTAATCACTTGAAAATTAAAATCTTGTTGCAAACATTGGCCCTGTATAACCTTAGGATTCCATAATACTACTAAACCACTATATGTGCCCACACTTGGGACTATGTATAGCTTTCCAGTATGGCCATTTATCCATATTTTTGGAAAAGGAAACCTGAGACAACTTTGTCTCCTATAATAACACCACGTCTACTTGTGAAGAGTCGAGCACTTTCTTGACTCTGTGACTCTTGTCAGAGGCATTAATACCTCTAACATTCCATGATAGAATCTTCATTTCAAGCAAGAAGAACACTTAGTTCTTCTTGCTGAATTGAAATGCTATTATTAATTTATTAAATATTATTTATAATTCTATTTAATATTATCATATACTTATTTATTTCTATTAATATTATTAGCATTATAATTATAATCATATTTTTTTATTCATTTATTTATTTAATCTTATGTTGTAACTCTATTATCATTAATTTCCTTCTTGAAAATAGGGCATTGTATAACTCATACAACTCATGTTACCACATGAACTATTACTAAAATATATAACATTATCATTAACATATCTATTTTCAATGAAAAATAGAAAAAATATCTTGCAAAACTATGAAGAATGTCATAGACATATCTTTTCAATGAAAAATATAAAGAAAACTTAAAAAGAAGAAAATGGGACCTGCAAAGCTATTAAGAAGTGTAGGAAAATATCATTCACAAGAAAGTCCTTATTTCTATCCAAGTAAATCACATAGACTCACATAGTGTAAAAGAAAATCACATAGAATCATAGACTGTAAATCACATAAGCTCACATAGATTGAGCATGTGGATTTGAGTTACATTCAATTACATCTAATTCTTGATTTGGAACATGACTATTTAAGTCTGGCTTGTTGGTCTTGGTTACAACATATTAGAATAGTTTTCATCATATCAAATATATCAAATATTTCATCTTTATGCATTCTATTAACATTTTTTAAGTCAATGTAATTGTCATTCAGTAGTCTCAAAGTAATAATGAATCTGCAAATGTTTCTTTCATCTACTAGGAGATCTACATAGGCCAATTTTAGATGTAAGATGTTGACTAAATCTAGTTGATTTATCTCAAGATGAATAATAGTTTAAGAATTTAAATTAGTTATTTCAATGTCAACAATTACATGATTTTGATCATTTATGTCTATTATTTGGATGCCAATAACCATTAATTCCAATTCATAAAATTATTGAAATATTTTCATTTGACTATGAATTTTATTTTTATAGGTGATGAACAATTTTGATGTAGATCTTGAATGGTTGGAAATTGGCAAGGATGATGAAATTCAGAACATACATATCAAAATATTTGATAGAAGTATACCTCTCACTGACTTATGTAGAAACATAGCCATGGAGCTAGTGATAATGATTAGTACAACCTACTTCCTCATGAGGTAAAGAATCTTAAGTGGAATAGCTTCATAAGATCCTCTAGTTTTTGTTTGAATATCAATTTATATTTTAAAATAATCTCTCGTTAAATTAGTTGATTTTCGTGTTTGGAATTAGTTGATTTCCTTGTTTGGAATTAATGTAGGCTTTCAAGTCATTTTTCTTATTCTACATTATTTCTAAGTTTCTATGCTCACCCTCACAAGAGAGCTGGTCATTTAATCTTATCAGGGGAGTATCATTGTAGCCATATTGGAGGAGTGTCAAATAGATATTGCTATGCTAAAGTAGTCCCCAAATAATTTTGATGGGTTTTATATAGCTAAAATTGTAGGCCGATGAGTAGTAGGTGTGAGTTGGTCATGGAAGAACACTAATATTGAGTTTTTTCATTTAATCCTATCCAATCATCTCTAATAATGTGTATCCATAATAGAATGACTCTATTTTTCCTTTTACTTTCATAATAGTAATACAAGTACTTTCATTTCATATCTTCCTTTCCTATAGCTATATTATTTTTTCATTTTTCATATCTTCCTTTCATATAGATATGTTACTTTCCTATAGCTATGTTACATATTCTAGTACATTCTCTTTTAAAATATCTTATTTTGTCTTTGTATTTTGCATTTACATTGATTTTAATTTTAATTTTAATTTTGTTTCCATGGACAAGACTCAACCAAATCAACACTTTATCCTACACCGTTAAGGCAAGGACTAGAGCTGCATGCAGCCCTTATTTTAGTTGTTGTTGTTGTTGTCATTGTCTTAGAGAAGATATATTATTAAATATAACTAAATATTCATATTGATTATATTTTATGATTCTTTCATTTTCTTGAATAATTATCATTCATATATTTAAGTTAGATATTATATTTTTACTAGATATTTATTTAGTATTCTAATTATTCTTTATAATCAATTTCCATTTTAGGGGTGGTCATGGCATTTGCAATAAAGAACTATCAAGTCCACATGGTTAGGAAAATTTTATGCTATAATGGTAAGAAAGTAATAGTAGTGACCTAATAGTTGATAAACTGGAATAAGAGTTCTTTGTTTTTTATTAATACTCCCGCTCTAAGACAAAAGAAAATTGCTAAAATTATAGGGTGTTCAATAGGATCTTTTCTTTTTATTTATTTGGGTCTCCATTTGGGACCTAAAGCTCCAAATTCTTTTTGGGTTGATCTCATAAAGAAGTTCAATAAGAAATTGGTGGGTTGGAAGGGTAACCTTTTGAGTCAAGCTGGTAAAATTACCCTCCTTAAAGCTTGTCTCCAAAGCATCCCCACTTATGTTTTGAGTCTTTTTAGAATACCAAAAAAAATTTGCAGATACTATTGATAAAATCCAAAGAAATTTTCTCTATGTGAGGCCTCACCCTGACCCATCCTAGCATCAATGATACATTATTATTTTGATGTTCATGACTCGATATGTTAGAACATTATTTGATGCACTGAACATTATTATGCTATTTATGATGTGTGATGCTTTACTTTCAGATATTTGATTTCATCATTTAATGCTTTATAAACATGTATGATGATGAAGTAGATGAATGTAGAACTCACACTTTGAATTTTCTAGTTTTTAATGAATAGAATAAGATAAACAATTGAATTGTAGAAAATGGATGTTTTAAATTGCATGAATTTCTTGATGTATATTTATACACACACACACACACACACACACACATATATACATATGTTTCTTGAACTATTGATGTGTGCAATGAGTGTACAGGAAATTTAGTCAGGAAATCCAGTGGAAAGACAAAGCTGAACCCCCTTGTTTAATTGTGTTATCTTTGCATTGTCTTTCTCTTAGGGTTGTTATTTGGTCATATTATTCTCCTAGCTTTTATTTGTTCCTATTAGGCCTTTAAGGCTTAAAAACATTAAATTTAGGTACCCTAGTGGTAAGGATATGGGTTGGGAGTACTTTCCACCCCTTTAGCCTTCTTGGTTGACTTTTAGGGTCACTCAAAAATCCTACTTTTGGTTGATTGCAAAAATTGATTGTCTTCTACTTGAGTTGGACTCAAAACTCCAGCTTGAGATTACTTGCAGCCTAGTTGAGTTAAGGGATGATACTTAGAGGCATTTTGGAGTAGTTTTGTTTTTTGTCACCCAATCTCTAGTTTTAGAGAAAGTTGAAGATTGAAGGAAGAAAGGGAAAAGCTCTTCTCAACTTACCATTTTACCATAACATTTTGTGGAGGTAGGATTTCTTCACTCTTTTGGATTTGTTCTTCATGTTGTTCATGCTTGAATCTTGCATAAGGTATTGTGTTGTTCTTTGTTGTTTCTTGCTTGTGTGTTGGGTTTGATTTGGAGGGGTTTTATTCTTGATTTGATGCATCCTTATGCTTGTCTTGAGGCTTTGTTTTGAGGGGATTTCATGGAGATTGTTTTTGCATTACTCACCCTTGGATAGGGAAGAAGAGGCCATTTACAGGGGTAGGGCCTTAATTGAACCTCAATGGTGAAGAGTCTCCTTTCATGGTGAGAGGAGGGAAAGAGGGTATGGTGTATGGGCCCCTACTTGTCATCACATACATTGTTGATATTGTGAAATCTTGAATATGGAAAGAAATGAAAATCCTTGTGGAGTAGCTTCAAAAGGGCTTTGTAGAAGAACGGAAGTTCTTGAAGTTTTAGCCCCAAAAGGGCTATGTTATGGTATGGTGATTGACGTCTCCCATTGGGAAAATCCACCTCCCCCCTAGTTAGATCCTATGCTTGGATCTATTGTGAAAAATTGGGTTGGAGTGTATGCTTGATTTGTTCTTGATGTTGTGATGTTTCACCCTGGGTCAGCTCTTGTCTTCTCCTTGTTTTCCTTGAAGAATTTAAGTTATTGGAAGAAAGCACTTGTGAAGGATGTTGAAGAGATTTCATTTGAATTGTAATATTATGTCAATGTGTATTCAAATTTTGATGTATTGGCAATGACATTGTGTTTTCTTACTGGTTCTTTCCAGATGGAGCCTTGAACTAGGATGAATAATAGAGAAAGAAAAAAAGATTATGAAACCCTCCTTGTATTGATCTCATGTGATTTCAATTTGAATATGTAGGTGAGAAAATAGATTGATAGATAATGTCTTGAATTATGAATTTCCAATTTCTCAATTATGTTAATGAAAGGCAATTTGATATGTTGAAATTTCTAATTTGATGTATAAGTATTAAGATGAAATAAAAATTCTACATTGTGAACTCAAAATTATCTCTCTCCTTATTAAGTTTCATAATGAACAAAATCAATTTGATTAAGAGATTATGTATTTCCTTGAATTCAAGAAAAATGGAACATACACCTTGATGTATGATGATTAGATAAAACATAAATTATAGGAGGATAGACAAATAAACTATAACCTTACACATTCCCTTGTATTAATATGCTTGTTAAGTAGAAATCAATGTTATCAAGGATAGGGAGCACTAATTACATGACAACAAAACATTATAGCTAAATGAGAAAATTCTTACTTAGAAAAAAAAAATGAACACCTCCAGGACCAAATTTGCTCTCTGGAGTTTGTATGAGAAGTGCAAACATTAGACCCAAAGGCAATAGAGCATATTCTTGCTTGATGCCCTTTTGAAAATTAAAATTTAAAAAAAAAAAAGAGTAAAAGAAAATCTTTTAAAAATTTTGATGACACAAATATACATTATAATACTAAATTGTGGGTGGCTATAGTTATTATTGTTGACACTTCCTATCAAATCCACCTAATAAACTTATTTTTTCTATCCTATCTGAAGGCTAGGCGTGGGAAAGAGGGCACTGGTGTCATTGCATGATATAAATTACATGTCATGTTATTTGGAGGGGGGTGGGGGGGGAATAAGGCAAGTCTTTAAAAAAAAAAAAAATTATATCAAACATACCTTATAACATTGCCCCCTTGCCTTTATTTCTAGCACTGACCTCTCTATGAGCTTTTCCCCACACAAGGACAGGCCTGCATGTGCAGACCCTTGGTCAATGCATAGGGGTGTTTGGGGTAGCATGGAGGGTAGGTGGGCAGGCCAAGTGGTGAGGCCACTTGGCTAGGCAGGTCTTAGGATAGGGTAGGGGGTAGGTACTAGGTAGGTATAGATTTAGAGGGTAATGTATATTGTTTTTTTATATACTTGATTTTGTTTGTGTAGTGTGTGAGTTTGTAGACTAGGTTAGTAGCATAGGGAGTTATCTTTATTTTTTAGTAGTATATTCCTTTGTTAGTAAATTGTTAAGTATTAATAATATGTAGATTTAGGATAGCTTATTAAATGTTAGTTAGGATTTAAATTTGTGTTTAAATTTTAAATTAAGTGTAGTATTTTATTTCTCATGATAGATTAGAGGTTGGTATATAATAGTGTGTTAGTTGTTTGCATATTAAAGTAATTCTAATTTAATAGTTTTAATTTGAAATTAGGATATTTTAACTAAAAATAATTTTAGTGTTTTTCTAATTAGCTTTATTATTGAGAGATTATTTGGATAAACCTTAATATTGACATTGTAATGTTGATTTTAACTTGATAATAGTTTAAATAAAGTTGAGTTTAACTTATAAATTTATTTGAATTAATTCTAATCTTCAATTTTAATTGGAAATAATAGATTAATATAAATTAGATTGTTATGAGAACGTAGGAGGTAATTTGAAATTAAAGCTAGATAGTATGATATGTAGATAGATATTAATTAGTTAGTTTAAATTTATTAGTGAATTAATAAAGCTGTGTATAGAATTAGTAATAAACTTTGTGGTAGTCTAGTATAAGTTTTGAAATTATAAAGTTAGTAATTCTTAGTTAGAATTTTATATTCATTGTTAGAAAATGTTGTTTAAATTTATATGTCTTAAACATTAGAAAATTATTGTTGTAAATTATTTTATAAGATAGCTATTAATTAGTTAGTCTTATTTTAGTTATCTTTCTATAAATGAAAATAAATTTAATGTCTTATTAATTAGTTTTAAATTATTATGAGTTGGTTAGATTAATCATAGTACTGGCATTTTAATGTCGAACTTAAATTTTATAATAGTTTAGAACAAAGTTTTAGATTTACTTAACAATTGAATTCAAATAAGTCTAGTCTTTTTTTTTTAATTATAAATGATAGGTTAATAAATTAAATCGATATAGGTATGTTAGAGAAGATTTTAAAGTTAGTTTAAACTTGGGAATTAAAGTTTAAGAATGTAGTTAGCATGCATGGAATAGTTAAAGTTAAATTAATCTTCTAGAATTTCAAATTCTCTTAATGTTAGATGATATAAATCATAATGACGTTCAAGATATCAACTAATTAAAGGGTCTAGTTAATTAAATCATTTTTAGGGTTAGTGGTATGTTACTCATAATTAAATTGCGTCTGAAACAAGTTGATGGATTACTTCTTTATTAAATGGATTAGTCATTTAATTTTTATTAATGGATTTGCTAAGAGACTTTTAGATTCACCCTAATAATCTCTTTTACAAAAATGATCAAACTGAGTCGTAACCCTGTTAATTATCAATGGTGATCTTGCATCTAGCTTCATTGTAACTTTGGCTATCTGATCTTAAACCCTTAGACAATTAACCCCATTATAGTTAAACATCTAAACCTTTGTCGACCATATTATCTTATTGTATCATAGTTCTTTAAAAAAAATTGTGTGTATTTTTGCCCTTATATTTTGGGCATGACACTCTAGTTTGGAACTGAGGAAAGGAAGAGAATGACTCTGATAGCTTGGGATCAAATTTGTAAGCCTATCAGGGAAGGTGGATTGGGAATCAAGTCAATGTGAAGTATGAATAGAGCTCTTTTAGCCAAACAAGGATGGAGAGCTTATCATGATGATAAGGATTGGAGTACTATATGAAAACATAAGTATCTTTTTAATGCTCCTTCATTATCTAGTTTTATGTCATCTCTTGATGTTCTTCCCCCTTCTGCTATTTGGAGGGTTGTGCAAGGAACTAAGAATACCTTAAGTAAAGGATGTTCATGGAAAGTTGGAAATGGGCAGAAGGTCAGATTCTGAGAAGATATTTGGATAATGGATCATCCCCTGATTGAGGATTTTGAGGATAGGACCCAAATTGACAGATGCAAACAATTGTATGGGACTCTTGTGGGACATTACTGACATAATAACAATTGGGTTAACCTTGTTGATGTTAACCAAGTTTTCAATAACATCCAGATTATGTTGAATTCCTTTTCTTTGTATCCCTTTAAGGATGATAAGATGATATGGAGTGCTGATCATAGTGGTCAGTTCAAAGTTTCCTTTGTTTTCAAATCTAAGGAGAAAGGTAACCAACCTTTATGGAAAAAGGGTCTTATACCAAAAATAAATATCTTTTATTGGATCTTGCTTCAAAATCAAATTCTTACTTGGGACAATTTGCAAAAAGAGAGGCATTAATGTGGTCAATAGGTGCAGTCTATGTAAAGAAGGTTTTGAAGATAGAGATCATTTGTTTTTAAACTATACTTACAATCAACAAGTATGGAGCTCTATTCTCAACAACTAGAATATTACTTGGGTTCATCAAAATAATATAAAACTTTGTTTTAAAAGTTGGATCTACCCATCTAAGGATACTGATGTTGATTTCCTATGTAAAATTACTCTTCCCCATCTCCAGTAAGGTATCTGGAAAGAAAGAAATAACAAAATCTTTAGAAATAAAGAAATGCCAGAGTGGGTGCTTGGCCAAAACATTGTTAGGGCAATAAAGGAAAATTTTAAGTCCCAAAGAAAATGTAATAAAGATTTTCAAATTGACAATCCAATGTTTTCTAGATGTTCTAATATGAAGAAAGAAGACCATTGAAGACTAGATGGAAGGCTCCTCCTATGGGATGGCTTAAAGGGAATTTTGATGGTGCAACTAAGGGAAACCCAGGCAAAGAGGGTTTTGGAGGAGTTCTGAGCAATCATATAGGTAATATAATAGATTCTATTGCTATACCTATTGGTATTTCTAATAGCCATAAAGCTGAGGCTATTGCAGCTCTATATACGATGAGGTTAGTAGTGGAAACTAGTTTCTGGTACCTTTGGATGGAAGGAGATTCCTTGAACATTGTGAATATGCTTAATGGTAAAAGTTTGATTACTTGGTCAGTTGAAGGTAGTGTAATGTAAATTAAATCTTTAATGGATAAATTTGAGAAAGTATTTATATCTCATTCTTTCCGTGAAGGTAATGTTGTGGCTAACTAGATCGCTAACCAAGTTGTCCAATGGGAGTGTACGATGACATGGCATGATGACTTAAGTAGGAGTGTGGATTTGAAAGATCTTATTAATTATGATAGAATTCATGCAATAGAGGGAAATATTTGCTAAGATTAGCAATTCAATGATATATGGAAGTGGGGTTATGGAAGTCAGTGTTATTTTCTCAAGAAAGTACATTAATGTGATTTTTATCCTAGCTTTTCACGTATGTGTTTTTATGAGTGCCTTAGTTGTTTTAATGAATACCTTGGCTTCTATTAATACTTTATTTCTACTTTTCCACTTGACTTTGGCATTTTGTAGTGAAACAAAGTCTTTGGAAATGGGTGGGGAACCAATAAAATAGGAACCTAAAAATTGTAAAGCATGGAAGGCCAAAGCCTCTGTTTGGAAAATTCTATATAAGGGTAATGTCATCACTTATCTGGAGTGCATTCATGGCTATAAACCACATTTCATAGAGGCATTCTTCAAAAATTGGATTGAGGATAGGGTTTCTATGCATAGGGTGACAGTGCATTTATCCAAAGATTTCATAGCTGAGGTGATGGGTTTGCCTAAGGAAGGCATAAAATTTAGTAAGAAAACAAGTATTTCAAATGTTGTGTTTAAGAAATTTTCAAAAATGGATGAGGAGGAAAAGAACCTAGAGAAGATGGTGACTTTTATGAGCTAGGTCAATTTAAGGTTATCTGGTAGGACATGCTTTCTTGCATCCGTGAGTATTTTATTTTAGATGGTAGAGCTAAGTGTGTTCATAAATTTTATTTTGTGTTCTTGAATCACTTTAGGCACAAGGATAGGATCTCATTTCCTTTTTATCTGAGATTTTCTTTACTCCAAAGTCTTCAAGCCCATAGGAAAAAAGAGTCTCGTTTGATTTTACATGAAGCGTTAATTTTACTAATTGAGAATTACTATAAGAACAATGCTATTGTTTCTTCCCCTCCCTCTGAGAAAAAGAAGGACTCTATTAGTGAAACCTACTCTAAGAAGAGTAAGGGTGAGGAAGGGGTTAGTGGGAGAAGGAAGAGTCTGAAGCAAGAAACCCCTTAGAAAAATGTGGAGGAGATTACTAAGTCTAAGAACTCAAGTAGTAATGATGAGAAAAATATGGAGGAGAATACAAATGTGGGAGATTTCAGTTCTAACTTGGAAGGTTACCCTAGAAGTAAGGGTGAGACTGGTAGGGACGAGGCAGATGAAAGTAATGATAAAAACACAGGTTCGAATAATTTTGGAGAAGAGGAAATTAATTAGAGCGAGCATACCCAGGGAGTGAGGGATGAAAAAGAAGTAATGGTGAAGGAAAATGAGGACCTCACTAGCAAGGATTTTGTGAATGTAGAGGAAGATACAAGGAAAGAGAAGGATGAGTCTACTGGTAAGGAAGAAATGGGGAAGGAGAAGAATGAATCTACTAGTAAGGACACTATGCTTTCTTTCCTGCATACTACAAATCTTAAGGTTTATACCTCTCTTCAAGTTGACTCCTAGATGTATAATGAGTTAATGAATTTGAAAAGAAAAGTGGAAAAGATGCAATAGGACCAAGAAGTTGACCATGCAAAGATCATTTAGATGGAAGTTTAGGTTGGTAATATATCGGATAAATTAAAGGAATATGAACACAAATTTTGTTTGTTGATCAAAGAGAGTGGCAATAAGATGGAGTAGGTTACTTCTAGCATTTGTGTAGTAGCTACAAGCTTAGGGAAGAGAACTAAAGAAGAAATCATGTCTCTAGGTGGTCCAAGTAAAAGAACTAGAAAGAGCTCAAGAAAAAAGGCAGCCAAGGTAACTGGGGGATCTATTGTTGATACCATCCAAAGCACTATGGAGGTAGGCAAAGAGGTGGTGAAAATGATCAAAAACTTGCAATAGCAACTAGTAATGTCCTTGGTATTTGGTCTCTATTTTGGTAGTAGTCATGGTAAGTGTTTGCTAGTCTAGGTTTTTAAACTATTTTTTGTTCTTTTGTTTTAAAAACTAGGTTACAGGTCCTTGTAAAACCTGGTTTCATTTTATGGTCTTATTTGGTGGTTTTAGGTCACTGTAAAACCTAATTTTGTAACTTTTAAACTGTAGGTTTTAGGTCCTTGTAAAACCTAGTTGTGCTTTCTGGTTTATCTTTTGCTTTTCTGTTAAGGGTTTCGGGTACCCTTCAAAATCCATTTTTACCTTAATCTAAAACAGTAGTGACCTGATTTAAATGTGCCTTAATTTACTTACTCATATCTCCTTTATGCTTAGTACCACTATATCATCCTTTGTGATTGATATCACCAATTTTTCCTTTGTTGTTGTTTGGTAACTTTTCTCTACAATATATTCTTCACTCTGCCATTCCATCAACATAATCCTCTCAACATCTCAACAATAACTATCAATCTATTCTAGATATGGCCTTATATGAAAATTTTTTTCCTCCATAATGTATAACCTAATTAGGGTTTAGAAACTTATGGATTTTGCATTTGATCAAGATCCACAATTGAAATTCATACTTATCACCATATTTATCATCCTTTTATTTCAATGGTTTACATTTTTTAGTGGGGTCATAAATAATCAAATCTCTCTTCCCAATAAATCTTTTCAAATCTCCTCCTCAATCTTGGTAACATGTTTTCCACCTAGTAGAATCAAAATACATTGATTTTAGCAAGTTCACAAATATATCTCCTCCTTAATCTTGGTAACATTTTTTCCACCTAGTAAAATCAAAATACATTGATTTTTAGTGAGTTCACAAATATTTATGTCCATGCTTTGTAACTTGGAATACTTCACATTCTTGCTCAGTTATGATGTTGTCCTTTGGTAATGACATATCTTGGTTACCATACTTGGCTCACCCAGTTAAACCTTCACTCAATCAATATGTATCTTCTCAATAGCTATATCACCCAATAAAAACAATACTTGGTTATCATTTTTTATTATTGTTCATACTTTTTTATCACCTTCCTATAATTGGTAACTATGACCTTGTTTGTAACTATATTCACCCACCTATCTCTCTAACATTCATCGACCACAAATAAAAATATTTTAATTCTTATAAGAGTAAAAAATAATATTTCACTCATGAACATGTTATCAATCATATATATTATAGCTCTAATTATACAATTTTCACCATCATAGTCATAGGCAAAGATTCCAAATGTGTTGTCACTACCCAAAGACCAAAAATCACAATTGAAGAAATCTCTTCTAAACTATTAACTACACCCCAAATTTTTTTAATCTTTTTAACTTTTCAATACAACATATTAGATCATCTCAAGATCACTTACCCCAAATATCCAAATTTTAACTATTATGCATTTCTCCTAAACACAAAGAAATCTTTGCTAAAGCCCTACAAAACTTGTAAATTCCTAATGAATTTCAAGCCATTATGGGACATCATTCTACTACCTATCACATTACATTTACTTAAATGACTTTCCTACAAACATACTTTACCATATGATCCCAATCATCTTGAGTTATACCTCCATTCACATAAATTTAGAAAAGCATTGGTAGACAATTGAGCAAGACTAAATATTTATACCTTGAAATTGGTTGAGACACTAAGATATTTTGACAATAATGTTGATCCTACAAAGAGAATAAAATTTTAGCATATGATGATGTAGAATGTCCATCAAAGGGCATCATTACTTTACCTTTCAAAGGTGAACCAACTATACATGACACACCCTTCTAAGTTGTAGATGTTGATCCTTTTTACAAAATGCTCTTAGGAAGATCTCGAGTCCATGTTATCCAAGTTGTACCTTCCACTTACCATCAATGAGAAATAAATTACTATTTAGAGTGGCAAATGTTAATTCTTCTATTGCACTAACCTTAAAGGCTCTAGTACCAACCAAGTCATGATCAACCGAGTACCCTCCATCTTGTCATCATCCAAATAAATTGACTCATCCACTTTATCCACATCCAAGAAAGATATTGTGGGGACTACATAGATGCTAATAATTTATATATGAGAAGGCTTTGTTTATCACCAAGAACTTGTGATAGACTGTGACAACCACTCAAAAGAAAATATGAATTTTATATCCAATAGACTTCTTCATTATTTTTACAAAGTTAGGAGAATAAGAGGAAGAATAAATGAAATAATATGTTTCAATTGGCTTTAAAAAGATGAAGAATATCCTCTTTTCATACTCCATGTACACCAATATGAAGTGGGTACACTGAGTAAAAGCACAAACATGTTTCACCCTTTCATAAAGGAAACGGCTAACAAAAGTATAACTATTCAACTTCAATGCCATTAAACAAGTATTATTATTTAGAATTTGAAAATGAAGTAAACTAATAAAATATCTAGAAATGGATGTAGTTTAGGATTATTATTTTTAGTGATTATCTGGAATAAGAATTGATATGTGTTCCTAATTTTTAATGATGATTTTTTAGTTGCTAAGAAACGTTGAAAATGAGGGGTCTAGTTCCCACCACAACACTATATGAAACTAAAAAAAAGTCCCTTTGATCTTAGATTATATTATAGATGACATATATAGCTAGATCAATCAAAAATAAAAATTGAATTTTGATGTATATTTTCTCTTTTATAACAATTCAAATTTCAACTCACCTGAAATTGATAGTTTTCATCTCCTACCACATTTTTCAAAATAAATCTATTCTAACCAAAAGAAAAATTATAAATTTTGACAGAGGGATCTCTCCTCTCGAATTTCATTTTTAAAAAAAAATATTATTATAAGATCTACTATTTTTTTCTTTCTCAAAATCAATATCTTATCAAGTGTAAAAATACGTACTTGTGGTATTTTTTAATTACAATATACTATATCTAAGTAAAACACTATAAACTCTATATGAGAATACTCTTAACATTGAGATCTATAAAATGGTATTTATATGTTATTAAAATAATATCATTAGAAAGAGTAAGAGTTATTGAAACATCAATTTTCTAAAATTATTTTATTTCTATAGTAATTGGACACAAACTAGTATAAAGCATGCATTTAATAGACATTTCTAATAGGAAAAGTGTGAGAACATATATAACTTAACCATAATGAATTTATCTAGATCATATGTTTGAAAAAAATTACTTTTTAGATAGAGATACTCAAATTTAGTCATTATGATAAGTTAGTCTGAAAGGTGATACAACTTTGTACTTTTGCCCCACTATTATGCATAAAGGACATAGTGGACAAAATGGCCTCAAAGCTCACAATAGAGGAGTGGTACAATATTGCCTAAGTCAAGTCCCAAAAATCAAGGTCTAAAGTATCAACCACAAGAGGAAGGTACCTCAAATACTTAGTTGCCTCAAGAAAAAGATAATTATGTTTTTTATGATATCAAACCAAATGAGTACTATCATGAAGCTTACTCTTATAAATATGAATGACATACTCCCAAGATTTGTATGCATATTTCCTACAAACTACCCTGACCCCAATGACCTACATGTCTAAGGAAAACATATAGATGGTCATGTTTGGATCATCATCTTTTGAAATTCTTTTGAGTAACATGATCCCTATACAAGTATTTATGAATCTTACATCAATATTATCACTTATGAAAATCAGTGGCTTCTAGTCATTCTTACATTCTAGCTTATTCAGGTTGTCTCGACACCATCCTCACTACTTAATCCAACCCCTCCATATATCAAATGATCTTCCATTGTGCTCAATGCATCCTCCTGTAATGCCTATTATTTATTTGCAACTTCCATTCCTACACACAATAACATCTCTATAGATGTTACTATTCCTTCATAATCCCTATCGGCAAAGCTAGTATCCCTCTCTTGAATTTTTGGAGATATCTCCCTTTTAGTGCTCTTGTGAAAGCTCCCAAAAACTTGACAAATTGTTGATACCTATGGATAATAATGGTGTTACTAACCAAAATCATCTAGGGGGCATCTCACAACACTAAAGATGATGATATTTTGAGGAGTTGGTGTGTGTCAAAAGAATTCCCCCAATGTTTAGACCTTCTACTAATGTGCTAAGTATTCTCTTTCATTATTTCCCTCCATGAGCATATGTTTCAATACTAAAGGTAGAAACTTGGCTGGGCCTATCGATGCCAGTCACCAAACCAGTAAACTATATGCATTCTTTCAAACAACCAATCTCTTTTTCTTCCCCTGTGCAATAAAAACTCCACCAATATATTATTTTCCCAACTGTGTAATGACAAAGCACTTTTGGCTTCCCCGAACCACATAGACCATTAATTATGCTCTCTCATTCCCCTTTTTATTTCATCTTTTATTTCCTCAACTTTCTTGATTTATTTATATATATTTATAATTTCAAATATTAACTTGGTCCCCCTATACATATATATTAACATTAAATTTATTAAATGCAAAGAAAGGAGGAAAGAAAGCATTTAAATTTTTTTCCAAATGTTCTTTTGAATTTAGGAAGGGATATTATAGTCCTCCCCCCTTACAAATTGCTTATCCTCAAGAAATTTTAGAGTTGGATAAAACCAAAGTTTCCCATTCTCCTAAGTTGCATTTTCCACTGGTAAATTGTTTAAGTTGATGAAAGATCAACCCCATAGCTCCCAAGAATCACCTACATGCAAACACCTATCATAGAAAGAGAGAAGCAAAAGATATGGAGGTTGGAATTCCTAGTTCCATAGATGAGACATTCTTGATGAGCAAAAAAGAGATTCTATTATCAAAACTAAATGAATAAATTACAAAGAGAGACTATCCTTATAAAGGAGATTGAAACCCTAAAAAAGTCTAATATAGGTTGCATTATAATAATAAATAAAAGGACTAATTACTATATGTCTAAAGTTTAGCTTAAGTAGACTAGAGTTAATTAGAAAATATCTAATTACTCTAACACCTCCACTTAAGATAAACTTAGGGAGTAGCTAAAAACCTAGAAACAACTTGCTGACATCAGCTCTAATACCATGTTGAAGTTGATGAAAGATCAACTCCAAAGCTTCCAAGAATCACCTACATGAAAACACCTATCACAGAAAGAGAGAAGCAAAAGATATGGAGGCTAGAATTCCCAAATCCATAGATGAGACATTCTTGATGAGAAAAAAAGAGATTTCTATTATCAAAACTAAATGAATAAAGTAAAAAGAGAGATCATCCTTATAAAGGAGATCAAAACCTTAAAAAGGTCTAACCTAGGTTGCATAATAATAATTAATAAAATAATTAATTACTATATGCCTAAAGTTTAGCTAATTAGAGTTGATTAGAAAATATCTAATTACTCTAACATAAATCCCTCCATTCTACCAAGTACTCCTTGATCATACATTTGTGGAGGGTTCTTTCTCTTGTCTCAATAATTGCTTCAAGCACTAAGACTAACCTTCCTTCATCATCCAATGGTGGAAATACCTTTGAAGGAATCACCTTGAAGGAATCACCTTGTGTCCCAACATATTTTTGGGCCTAGATGCATGAAATACATTATGCAACTTATTGTTCATGGGTAGTCCCAGCTCATACACTTCTCCAATCTATTGGGTCACCCTGTATGGTCTGTAGAATCTCAGTTTAAATCTCTCGGCTCCAATTTTTTTGAGATAGGATTGTCAATAAAGCTACATCCTTAAGAACACCAAATCATTGACTCTGAACTGATTCTCAACGATATTCTACATATTACTTTTGTTGATTTTGAGTCTATTGGATGTTCTCTTGTAATGCTTTCATCATGTCCTTGCTTTTTATAATAAATTTAAAGCTTTGGATACTATGATATTTGTTAAAACCAGGTCTAACACTCGTTGGTTCATAATGGTAGAGTGTCATGTAGGGTAAAATCTTGATGGACATATGATAGGTTGAATTATAGCAATCCTCACTCATGTGCAACCATTTTATATATGCTTCCTATTGTCTAGAACTACAGTTTCTCAATTAACCTTCTTGCCATTTGTCAACAATTTTAGTTTGACCATTTATTTGTAGATGATAACTAGTGCTAGGAGTGAGGTCAATTCTACATAACCTAAATACTTATTGCCAAAAAACACTCATAAATTTTCTATCCTTGTTACTTACTATGTTCCTAATCAACCTGTAAAGTCTAAAAATTTATTTGAAGAAGAGATTTGCTACTTGTATTGTTGTGTATGTAGTTGATATGGAAAATAAATGTGCAAACTTAGTCAAACTATCAACTACAACATAGATGCAATTTTTAGCTTCAATAGTTGGTAGACTGATTATAAAATCCATTGAAATGCTCTCCTACTTTTGATTTGGAATGAGAAAGGGTTGTAATAAACCAGATGGGTGTGTGTTTTCATGTTTTTTTTGTTAGAATGTGGGGCATTCTTGTACAAATCTTTGCACTTGAAGTTTCAATCCTTTCTAGTCAAATCTTTCTCTAATTTTGTTGTATGTTTTAAAGAAACCTGTGTTATCAACCATAGGATTAGTATTATGAAAAGACTTTAAAATATCAGTTTTGAACTTGGAATTTGACAATAAGAAAACCCTATGATTGTGGAGTATCAACTCAGTTCATACCTTATACCACTCATCATGAATTTTAACTTTAAGTATGTTTGAGGTTCAATCATCTTTAGCATACTCAACTATAATATTCTTCTTCCAATCATTCCTACTATGGATCATAAATGTGGGCTTCTAGACAAGGCATCAACCGCAACTTCTCTTTTCCCATTTACATAGACAATGTTGGAATCATAAGCTTGCAATTTAATCAAACATTTTTGTTTCCGTTCACTCAAGGCTTGTTGGTTTAGGAATTGTTTGAGGCTATTTTAATCTATTTTAATAGTGAAATCACTTCCCACTAATTATTGTCTAGATTTTGCAAGCACATGTATTAGTGCTAGCATATCTTTGTCATAAATTGAGTAGCTCTTTTCACTGCCTCTCAAATTTGTAGTTTCAAAGGCAATTGGATATTTATTTTGTGTTAGGACAACACCTATCCCTTCACCCGATGCATCACATTCTAGCTCAAATGGTATACTAAAATATGGCATCACTAATACTCAACATGAACTTACAAGTTTCTTTAATTGATCAAAACATTTTTGTGCCTCTTTTGACCATGCAAAGGCTCCCCTTTTTGTCAAATCAATCAAGGGAGTAGATAGTTATGAAAAAAAAATTGACAAATCTTCTATAGAACCCACAAAAACCAACTTTTAGTTGTGATAAATTTGTAGTAGGAGGTCAATCCATGTTTGCTTTGATTTTTCTAGGTCAACACTAACTCCATTGGAGTTGATAATGTGACCAAGGTACAACAATTATGTCAAGCCAAATTCATATTTAGACTCCTTAGCATTTCCTTCTCCAAGATACTAAGAACCTCTTCTAATTTTTTCAAGTGTGCATCCCATATTTTTCTATAAATTAAAATGTCATCAAAAAATATGAAAACAAACTTATGGAGTTGCTTGATAAATATCTTATTCATACAATATTGGAAAGTAGTTGGTGCATTAGTTAGCTCAAAGGGCATGACTACTGATCTAGGTGGATCTAGAGAGCCTAAAAATTTAATATTTTCAAAATCTCCCAATTTCAGTATCACT
This sequence comes from Cupressus sempervirens, assembly GCA_028749045.1. Classification (NCBI taxonomy): domain Eukaryota; kingdom Viridiplantae; phylum Streptophyta; class Pinopsida; order Cupressales; family Cupressaceae; genus Cupressus; species Cupressus sempervirens. The sequence continues at coordinate 582,901,734 of CM053785.1, forward strand.
ACAAAGATGTTATAAAACTAGACCTAGTGCAACTTGAATGGGATCAAAAGGAACTCTAATGCAAATGTTATGCTTGGTCAAATGTATGGTCAAACATGCAAAGTAGAGGTTGGCCAAAAAGGAAAAAACTTGGATGTCTCCAAATTGATAAAAAAATGGCCTCAAATCAAAGAGCTCATTAATATTTTTCCAACACCTTTTGAATAGACAAAATTTGAGCCAGTATACAAAAGTTATAGCCAAACAAAATTATCTAGTCAAAAGGATGAGCAAGTGGTGACTGCTGACATCATCATGATGTGGTAAGCATGATCACGTGAGAAAAGGTTATGATAAACAAATTTGGCAAGTTGACCAATGCATATGGTCAAAAATTTGGTGCTTGTGGGATTTTAACACTATACCTCCCACTTTTCATCTTATTACTTTACCATAACACCATTGAAGTCACCTTTGTTATCGTTGGTGGTATTTTGGATTTATCGTGATATGAAAAATAACACAAATGCATGTGAAGTGTGGGGCTCAATTTAATCCCCTATACGTAGACTATGGTTATCATGTTTGTTTTAAAATAACTAGCAATTGCATCCTAACAAGGTGCAATGGTAATGTTGATAGGAAGATACACTTAAAAGGTGTATGCCATTTTTTATTGTAATAGTTGAATGGAACTTGCAATAGTGGTAAAGCTTTGAACAATACACTATTATGCATATACAAAGAAGTGGTGGATGGGAGGTTCTTTGTATCAGGTTCAATGACATGTTTTGTTTCAGTATAGGCAATAGTCCACGTCAAACTTGATGCATGAAAAAAAAATCAAAAGGTTTATGTTAGTCATATATTTAGTAGCAAGAATAGAAATCCAATAAATTTTAAAATTCTAAAGAAGAAGACATTTGTTGAAGTATTGTACATTGGATGAGCATTGGCAATCATCAAGCAATAAATTAGAGGGATAATTACCTTTAGATTCTGAGAGAGAGAGAGAGAGAGAGAGAGAGAGAGTTCCTTTATTTTCCTCATAACTATACATGGATGCCTTTCCACATTGCCAATATGAATGGTTTCTTAATACAATGTGAGCCCTTGGGATTTGTGTATTATTATGGCCCATGTCTTTGTGAGAGGTACTTGCCTTTGGCTTCCCAAAGTTACATGAACTATTAGTATACATTTTGGGTCTTCTTCATTCCATGCATGTCCATTGTAATTTTTGAACCTTGATACAACATACATTGGTATTTCACGTGGTTTTGTACCAGGGTTGTACCCTATTTAAACTAGTTCTCCAATTTTTCAATTAACAAGGCCTGCTTGTCTCTAGATGTTAGTTATGAGCATGATATGTTGACCTCTACAAAGAAGCACATGTTTTCAAGTTGTTCATCAAGACTTGCATAGGGGATAGGAACTAATAGTCATGAGGGCTAACTTTGTCAACATGTAGCCACTACATGAGATATCATAAGACTTTCATTTTTTTTAGAAAAGTAAAATGGGCATTTAACTACCTACAACTAAGGTTAGAAGTTGTGACTCATCACGCAATTTGTTAAAATAGTGCACCTAGTGAGATGTGTCCAAAAAATGACTTTTTAAACATTTGACCAAAGCTTAATCTAAAAATATTTAATAATTGAATTTAGAATTATCATTTGTTGTTAATAGAATATTGTATAACTCTATGAAACATAACATATATATAACTTAAATGGACCAAATAGTTATTATTGATCATAAATATTTGTTATATATAACTTTTATATATAACACAAAAGGACAAATAATTCAACAGAAAAAAAAAAATGTTGTTATAAAAATAACACATTATTATATAAAATACAACCTATAACCAACACAAAGGTACCATTAGTTGAACACTAAAAGTTTTTGACAATCTCACACATTTCATAAGAAAATACAAAGCATTTATTAGTATTCACCTTTTATATTTGTGATGAGACATATTATTGATAAGATTTAGTCTATGCATATACATTGCTACCCCAATAGTTGTACACATAAGAGTAGTATTTGTACACTAAGATATCAATGTTTATTTAATTGAGCATATTACATTTTGAGCGATACACATATATGAAATAGCTATGATATCTTATTTTAGATAAAAAGTTATTTATTTCACTCATTAATGAATTTATATATTTATTTTTTTCTATAGCATTTATAAGTTTTCATGTGTTCAAGTATTGGTATATTTTTTATCAATGTTTGAATTTTTTTATATGTACAAATAGATCAATTAATTACAATATATAGTAAAAATGTGTTGGAAGATTGGACTCTATGTTCATGAGAGGGTGATCGACTATTGGACCCCTCTCAACTATTGGGTCCTCTCCCCTAGTCAATTGTAGTTCTAGTGCATGTTCTTCATACTATTTCTAGCTATTTTTCAATAGAAGATATCGTATTAAAATTTATTTTGCATAAAAATTAAAACTATAGTGCCTCCACAAACTAAATACACCATTACACATCGATGTGACAAACATTTCAAAGTATTACATTTATCAAAAAAGATAATATTATATACAATCTTTGATCATGCAAGATTGGTGATCTTTGATCAGTAATAGCCAAATTAAGTTGCTAGACTATTCTATAGAATCATAACTTTTACATTTTATTTCATTCGATCTTTTTGCTTGGGTATTCAATGGCTAAAAGACACAAGGAAGGAATTAAAAAGCTAATGATAGCTTCTCAACTACCACACTATGACAACACCGACATGTTAGAAAAACTTTAAAATGGGGAAATTTTTTTGTACATATGACAATGACAATTTTTGTCAATTTTCAATCTCTAATTTCCCATTAGCTAATAAACATGATAGATATGTTCCCACAAAGTTAGGAAAGGTAAAAAAAAACTTTGTTAAGAGTGTTAAAACAATACACCTCAAATTAATTTGTGTCTCTATTCTTCATTCAAACCAACTAAAATGGGTACGTTAAAGGCTTGAACATTATAAGCATTTGTTTTAAAAAACAAAATTTGTTAAAGGGATATTTATAAATTGGTTTAGTTTATTTTGTAAGGCTTATAATTATAAAAGACAAAAAATGGGGTTACTTTGTTACTTTAAAATAGGAAAATGGTTATTTGATTTTAAGCCAATTTGAACATATTTTATGTATAAAAGGGGTTCAGTTTTCCTTAGAAAGACAATAAGTCTTGGAGAATTTTTATAATTCTTGAGAGGGGATTTTTTAGAGGACAGAGAATTTACAATGTGTTATGATACACCAAAAATTGTGAAGAAAGAGATTGTAAAGCCTTGGAGCTTGGATTCTGTAACCAAGCATTTTGCTTGGAAAATTTAATGAAGTAGTGCCCAAATTGAGAAGCGAACCCAGAGACATAGTCCTAACCAAATGAACTTTGTTATCAAATTGTTTGTGTATCATTGTTCTCTTTTATTCTCTCAATTCTTCCAATTTTATTATTTTACTTTTGTGTAGTTAAACACATAGTTACATTAAGTGTTTAAAGCATGAATCTTCTTGTAATTTCAACAGTTCAAATACATAACCACACAATCACTACCTAGATGAGGGATTAAATCTGTGTTGCAAATTAAGTTAGAATCCTAGTTTATAGATAAACTAGAACCTTGTATTTCTCATAATGACACATAAATGTTGTCTTATCCACATCATATTCCGTTGCTCTAATTTGGTGGTACCCAAATCTCAAGTCTATCTTGGAAAAGAAGCAAGCTCCATACAACTCATCAATGCATGGAATGGAATAATGATTCTTGGTTGTTTGTCTGTTAATAGCCTTGTAATCAATATACATGTGTGTGGTTCCATTTTTCTTCTTTACTAAGACCATAGAAGAAGAAAATGGGCTCTTTCTTGGCCTTACGTGACCCATTTCTAATAGCTCTTTAATTTCTTTCTCTATCTCATCTTTATGTATCTTTGAGTGCCTATAAGTGTGGTTATGATTGAATTAACACCTTCCTCCAACTCTATTATGTGTTCGATCCTTCTACTTGGTGGAGTACTATGTGGGGTATCACTAAATACCTTGTTGTAATTATCCTACAACACCTTAATCTTAGGCTAAAAGCTCTTGTTTGGCTATCCTAAGTTATTTGGTGAGAGAACACACTTTGATGCCCAGTCCACTTGATCATATCTCATTAACTTTTTAATTATTTTAAAGGAAATAATATTAGGACTACCACTTGTCATCCCTCTAAGATCAAACTTCTTCCCTCCAACTTTAAATTTCATTTCATGGTTTGCAAATTTATTCTGAATTCACCAAGTGACCATAGAAATTGGATGCCAAGCACTACATCCATGTCTCCAATGCTAACCATGTAAAATTCATGCTTCAATTCATACTCTCTCACATGAATGCATAAGTTTGATATCTTATATGTGCAAGTGATTATAAAAGCATCAATAACCATTACTCTAAATCCTTCACATTCTTCAGTCCTCAAAACTTTTCATACCACTACTCCTTCATCTATGAAATTATGGGTTGCACCAGTATCTATTAATGTGATTATTTGTTTCCCACACAACACCCCTCTAACTCTAAATGACCCAATTTTTTGCAAGCTTGTTAATTGATCTATACAACTCTTTGCCTTGTGTTCACCTAATATATTATCTATTTAGAATCTTATTCATTTAAGCTTGATTTGGAATGCTATTCAAAAAAATTAGAACTAGATTCAAGGTTTAAAATACTCTAATTATTTCACCTTTTCCTTCAATAGACACTTATGAGTTGAATCCCAAGATTCCCTCTACTAGAAACATAATTTCTTCTTTTTCAGCTCATTGAATTGTTCATCATCCAATCTGATTTACGCATTCTTAGACTTATCAACATCCTTGTAAGATTTTTTTTTCTGTATCCCTCTTGTGATGGAGATTCCTTGGGAAGTGTTTTCTTCTTGAAGTAGATTTTTCCATTTCCCTTGCCTTTTTAATGGCATCCTACAAATTGGTTGGGTTTAAATCCTTAACCTAACCACTTAATTACTCCATTAATCCATGTATGAAAAGCACCACCATCCTTCTCTTTGAAATATCTATCATTGAAATTGAAATCTTTTACAAATCTAAAATATAGTTAGTCCTAGAGCTCCATTATTTTAATTTTACCAACTCTTTTAAATCCATCTCAAGATCTTTCATATCAAAATGATCAATCAACCTCTCAATGAATTTAGAATATGTTACAATTTGATCATGGCCCAAGGTAATCAAACCATGATAAAACCAATCATGAGCACTCCCTTATGAGTGCAAGGTTGTGTATTTGATTGCTTCATCTTTTTCCATTGATTCGAGCTAGAAGAAGGTATCCAACTTCTAAACCCATGATCTCACTGTCATTTTTCATGATCCATCAAAGTGTAGTATAAAAAATTTACCCACTCTTCACTGTAAATATTAATTTTGGTACCTATCACCATTTCCACTTCATGGCATATTCCTCTCCCTAAAGACATTATAATCTAGAAATAGCATTTCATCCTAAAAATATGCTGCTAGTGCATGTCAATCAACCCATACTTGTCTATGAGATTTTTCATTTTTTGCTCATTCAATATTATTGTGTTGTTAGCTTTATTAGCTACAGATTAGTGGCATGGAGTGAATTTTTGAACCATTATTACCTTGAACATTCTAAGTAGAAATTTATCCCCTATTTTCAATATATCTTTGGTTTGTGGTGTTGTCATAAGTTCTCATTGTTTGCATGTTTTTGTATGGTCTATGTGAAAAATTGAATTATTTTCTATTGTGACTAAACCATTAGATTCATCATAAATCATTGTGTCCTTGCCAATTCTCCTAAGTTATTCTTAATCCCACTAGTGTTTGTGTCCCTGTCCATTATTTTAATCTAAAAGGTGGATTTCCCCACTAGTAGAATTGGCCCCTTTTTTGACAAAAATTGGTCTAATTTTCTACTCATGTTGGTCAAATGATCTACAACTTGTCTTATCGCTATTTTTCTCATTGAAACTTTGGCCAATCCTTGTTAACATCATAATTTTGACACCAAATTTGGTCAAAAATGACCTCCCTTGTTTGCTAGAAGGTTCGTTGATATTTTGACCAAACTTAGCTGAAATGGCTCCCTCGATCGACTGAGATGCTAAACCCATGATGACAAGTTGGTCGATGCTTTGGTCAAAATCTTGACTAAAGTTTGGTCAAAAGTTTGACCAATGCTGATTAGCATTGGTAAAAATTTTGACTAATATGATTTGTTTAAAAAAAAATACCTGAAGATAAATATCCAAAGTAATCACCAATGATACCCTAGTCGATGATTAGTTTGGGTATTTATCTTCAGGTGTTACTATTTGTTTGATGAGTTGTTTGGAGAGTTTCAGAATAAAATTCCAAAAGCTCCAACAACAAACCTAATTGGATAATTATACAATGAAGAAGAATACTCATCTAGTAGCAATATCACATGAGATACAACAATTTTTTCATGACTAACTAGGAACAATCAACTATGTAGGCAACATCCATAGATGGGATTAAGGAAATCTTATTGATTTTAAAATCATTTGAACACACCTTAAAATCTTGCATTACAAATTTTTCAAGTATCATATGTAGTTATGCAACCACCTTTCTGTCACTATCCTGCCACCCACAAACTTGTGCCCTTGGTCCCCATCCCAAAAACCTATTCCCTTGTTCCCCAATTAGGTAACTGCAAGGATCTATGATATAAATTAAAAACACTTTAGTGAGAACTAATTTAAGTCTGATACCACTTGTTCCATTCCTAAATGAATGTGCAAGAAAGTAAATAAACTCATAAATGTATCAAATAATAGAAAGAAAATTTGAAAGAATAAGAGGACCACCTCACCCATGAAGGAATGCACCTACAAACTTAGCTCTAATACTAGAGTACTCACACAATAGCATTTCCTTGCATTGCATCAACAAATTAGATTTTTTAGGATATATCAATAAGTATTTTCCTTCAATATATACTCAATGGGGAATGAAAACTCTAATTAAACCTATGAAAAATTCTTAAAACATAACCTAAATCTAAAGAACATAATGAGAGGAGAGAGGAGTAAATCAGTAATTCAAAACTTTTAAACTCATAAAAGTTGTCTAAATTAGTAATTTAGAATAATATGTTAAAAAATTGCTCTAAAACACTCATTCTTTCCTACCTTGTGCCTATAGGTTAAGTATACACATTCATTATTTTCTACATTGCGTCTATATGTTAAGTATACTACAAGAATGATATAAGAAAAATCATATGAATTAAAATAAAGAGTAGTAAAAGGGATGCAATTTACAAAAGATAAATTTGAACTCCAATTAGATTTACTCAAACTTTCAAAATACTTTTATTGTATGCAAATCAACCAAAGAGTAAAACAAAGCATGCTCGTGTCACTATTCTTTACATAGATTTTATTATTTCTTCTCTAGCCTTTCCTAATTTAGATCCATTATAATATAAAATAATCACCTCTTCAAAATTGTTAGCATTGGCTATCACACTTCAGTTGATAGGTTCAAAATATACCATCATAACAACAATAGCAGTAGTAGCTGTAATGATTGTCTAGGATGACCATCAAGTAGTTCATGAACCAACTGTAGTGGAAGAGAAAATAATATATTAATATTTAATCAACTATCATCAATGAAAAAAAAAATGTCATTAATATGTGAAGTTAGCAAGGATTGGATAATATACTTCTACAGCTTCAAACTAAGTTGTATTCAACTAGCCTTCCACCTTATCAATGTCTCTATCTCTGCATCAATGCAAACAATTTTTTTAAAGGAAAAAAAAAAGATTTAAAAAGATTTGTACCAAAAATTATAATTTTACTTATAGAGTTTGAAAGATTCTTGTATGGATCTTTTGCCACTTAGAGTTGATGACATCTCCTCTAATATCTTCCATGACTTCTTAATCACATTGAAGTAGTTTTCGCTTTCACTCTATCAAAACTCAAAAATAAATCTTGAATTCATTGTATAGTGTATATAGAATTTTTGAGTTATAAAAATAATGATGAGCAGGGGATATTTTTCACAGCAAATCAAATTTTAATGTTGTTATCAAAATTCAACTATAAAGTAAAAAGTTTTAAGTTCAACGATTTTTATTCATGTAACTAAATCACTTATAGTAGAAAGAAAATCTGAAAATGGAAAGGAAAAAAAAATGATGATTTTTTGCTTTCAAAATGTAATCTGAAATGTTGATCAAATGAACAAACACATTATAAGCCAAAATTTGCATTCTAATGTTATGAACTATGGAAGAAAGAATTGATAATACCATAAAATCATTTGAGACAATGTTGTCAAAACTAGCTAGATCTACAATGAGATCAAAAGCCAAAATCAGAGCAAATGATGCAAATGCCCTAATTGTAATATATGGATACTTGAGCCTAAACCAAGTGGCTAAAAATGCAAACCCATTACATATTTTAGACACAAAAATATGGTTTCATCACTAGAATTTGAAGTTATATGACAAAATTTGTAAAAAAAACTTACTTCCACCATAAGATCCTCCAAACACAACTATTGGTGAATCCTCTAATGTTAAATTCTTTTTTAGATCTGTAATCAATACAAAAAGATCAGCCAAAGCTTGAGAGGCACTAAGATAACCCATTGTGGTGGCATTGTTGTAAGCTATTTCTTGACTCACATATGGAATTGATTCTCCATAGTATCAGTGATGAAATCAAATCAATATAAACCCATAGTCAAATCTTCTTTTTCTAATCAAAGAAGAATAGTAACAGATAGGTTTCCATAGTTTATTCTAAAATCAAAATTATAGTTTTTTTTTTTTTTTTTGTAATTGAAATGCCTATGAAAAACATTGTCTAGATTTTTTATGATCACAACACACTATTATTTTGTTGGACCTAAAATTTTGATTTGATTGAGTGGTTCATCAAAACCATTCTTATTAATCAGTACTGGTAAAGAAGAGGACCTTATATTTGGTTTTGTTCGAGTGATTCATTAAAGGCATTCTAATTAATGACTACTACTAAAGGAAATAGTGTGATTCCAGATGAATCATCTTAACAATTTCTTAGATTTTCATGACCTTGAGATATATTTGTTCTTCATATTTGAACTACAAACTTTAAACTTTGATTTGTTCCAATGACTCATCAAAACCATTCTAATTAATAGGTTATATAAAAGAAGATAGTGTGATCTTAGATGAGTCATGATCTTAATAAGAAAAAACATTTCTTAGATTTTTATGACCTCAAGATATAATTGTTTTATTAGATATAAACAATTTTGAAGCTTTGTTTTGTTTAATTGATTCATGAAAAACTATACTGATAGATGAATCTTATTGAGGAAGATAGCTTGATCTTAGATGAATCATCCCAATCAATCAAAACTGTAAACAAGAAATATACAGAATCATTTTTTCCTCATAATGGATAATAAGATTTAGATCTAAGATGTTTTGAAGAAGCATTAATAAGATTTAGATCTAAGATATTTTAAAGAAGCATTTATAATGTACACTTTTGAGATATTTATATATTAGTTACCTTTGTTTTGTATTTCTATAAATTTAATGACTATTCTCTTCTCTCTAGCTAGATTTTATAATTAATGGAGTAGAAATGTAGATCACATCAAAGCAGAACATACCTCAATGAAGACAAGAGGGGCCTTGAATAGAGGAGCAATGTCAAACTTAAACTAGTTTTTTGAGTAAACCATTCAATAAATCCCTCATTCCCCATATACACAAAGATGGGAGATTTGGAAGAAGCACCACCATAATGTTTTTATTTGATGAGATATTTTTTTTGAAATGTGTGATAGTTGTGTGGAGTGAAGCTGAAATGATCCAAAGTTTGTATGAAGTATTTGACATCATATTCTATAGAGGGAGAAGAAGAAGGATGAGGACGAGAAAAAAAATTCTTTCTCAGGATTCCATGACCACGAGGAAGGGAAGAAGCAGGTGCAACATGAATAAAGAGGCCAAACAACTTGGGTAATATTGGCAACTCATTGTTTTTTGTTATAGCACAATTGTTAGAGCACCTCATCTTATGTTCGTTGTATATTTTTTAACCCCTTTCCTCTTTTCATAGTGCTAGTTTGTTACAACGTGATTAGGGAGTACTAAACTCTCTGATAGACTTTCCCATGATGTTTATAAATAATCATCATGCAAATGAAAACTATAGAAATTAAGGAAAGTAGGTTTCAAGTTGCTTTCAAATCAAATAGATGAAATATATGCATTAAATGATTAATTTTTCCCATCGGTAGAGAGTAAAATCCACAATCATTCACAAACCACTGGTAGAGAGCAAAATTCACAATCAAAAAAAGTATAGAGATTTATACAATATTAACAAATGATTTCTTGACATGAAAGTAATTTTTTGAATTAAGGTTTAAGAAAAGTGCCCACGTATTTAATTTATTTAATTTTTTGTATTTATTGCATGTTATCCTTAATCTGAGTCACCATATTTTAAATTTCCTCTAGCTTCCCTTGAAATCCAAAGTCTTACATTAGATAATCTTTTATCGGTCTCATATCTTACGAATATCATCAACCCTTGCATATAAAAACCAACCTTGTGTCATCTGTCACAACTCTCGTATCTTAAACCTCTTTGGATCTCTTCGAACCTCGGTTCAAAGTAGTTCAAAGTAGTTCAACCAAAGGTTTTTGATACTAACTATTTTCTACAGGTGGGGCCCACTGAGCATAATTAATATTTTTATTTGAACCTCTTCGAACCTCAGTTCAAAGTGGTTCAAAGTAGTTCAATGATTGAAAACTTTTAGGCAAGCATTAATGATCCTTCAAGGATGACTAGTTCTTGAGAAATTATTTTGAAGTGATAGAAGTGATGATTAGTGGTCATGTCGAATTTAATTTTTGGTTGAGGCATGATATTAGTTGTCATCATGATTCAAAAAGGAAAATCTTTTTCCTTGGAGTTGGATTATCTGTTAGAAACTTGTAATTATTGCAAGGACACCCACAAAAAATGCTCATTTAATGAAGGTGTCTTATCACTACTACAAGAGTGTAAATCAAGCCGTAATGAAATTTCCATAAATGCCTCATAATGAGGAAGTACTTTCACTAGTATGTCTTCTTTCCTTTTAAAGTATGAGTTTCCTATTTCATTGCTTTATTATGCAAAAGTATGAACTAAAGGAGGAGCAGCCATAATCAAAGGAAAAAGATCTGGTTTTCCCTCAAAAAATCATAGGTGAGAACACAAGAAACCCTTTCTTCTTTCCTCTATGTATGTATTTCAAAGAACAAAGTAGTGTTGGATCTTTAATTTCCTTTGTTTAAAATGAAGTCTTCTCTATATTTCTTTGGAAATATTTCCATTTTGGAGTGTAGGAAGCCTATTATTATTGATACTAACTTAGAGGGCATCAAGGTTGAGAAATTACAAACAAATTTTCTTGAACGAGCAGATGAAGTTAATAGTTGTATGCAAATTTTGACAAGTGATTTGGTTGAAGTTGCAGCTTTTCCCCTTGCCCTTCTAAGTCCTGAGTTACTCCAGTTGTGTATTGAAATAGAGATGGAGAATCAGTATTATCCATCTCTAGAGAGACCATTTCATCAGTCTTGCATTTGTCTAAATACACTTTTTCCACTTTCAGTCCTACCCAGTCTTTGGTTGAGTATCAAGAAACCACAGATAAATATTGTAACATGTTAGCTAGGAAGTGGACAGAAACTGATTACAAAGGTAGTTCAAGACTCCCATAAATAATCACCAAAGACCATATGAAACCTCATATCCATGACCTCATGGTTTTACTACATAGAGTCAAGGGTTCTTCATATGTCTTCCTCTTTAAAGAGTGGATGTACCATTATGTAGAGATCATTCTAAAGGGAGAACAATTGTTGGATTGGGTAGGGTTGATAGCTAGTTCAATGAGAAATCAGCTAAAACATGCTAAAGTGTCTAAAGAATATTTCTACACATCTTCCTACCTGACCTACTACATTGCCTGTGTTAGAAATATTACTTCCCTCCCTCATGAAACCTGAAGTGAAGATGCAACTATCTACCAATATTGTCTCTTGCTCCAAAAAGATCGAGTATTGGAGGATTTCAGGAAAACCCATGACCTGCTGATAGAAAGTGTGCACTTAGACCTCAAAAAGGCACCCATGCCCAGATTATCCCTAGAGGCCCAAAAGCTATTTTATCCAATTTCCTATGTTCACATACTTAAGAATAGGGGGATTTGAGGAAGAACTAGAAAAATTGCCTCGTTATGCTCTAGACCGTTTCATCATAGCTGAAATTTCAACATAATTGTTTTCAATGCTTAAAGATAATCTGCCCCAAGAAAATTGTGAGTCTATTTTTCTTATTAAAATTGGTCATTTGACTTGCAACAACATGGTTAATGCCTTAGTCATTGGGAGAAACTTTCTCAGTTTTAATCTTGGATCCTATCATGGAAGGAGAAATTTTGATAGCAAAGGTTTTGCTACTAAAGTACTTGGTCTAAAAGGTCAATCACCTATAGTTCCACACCTAGAAGACTTATGGCAAGATTTCCATGACAAAGAAGACATAATAAATTAATACCATTCAAGACTAACACTCCCACAAATAAGCTCTCTCAAATTGAAGTTTTTGTTGGAAGGAGTACTTGAAGATGGTTCAGATATTATCGAATTAGGATGGGAAGAAGCAAGTGAGCTAAAACAATTAGAGGTAGATTGGAACCAAGAAAAATATGATGACATAAATTTGAGCACTAGATCTATCCTTGCTCACATAGGTAATTGGTTAAGAAGAAGAAACATGAAGGCTGCAAATGAAAAACAAGTTGGAAAATCTCCAAAGAAGGTTTCTTTCTCTAAGACATTGACCTCTGACATATCAGTTTCCTCTCATGTTGCAGGTGGTTCTTTGGATCTTAATAAAAAAAAAGAACACCATCCCCTAAGAAAAGCACAACTCCTAGAACTGGATGAAAGATTATGTCTAAGGCATTCATGTAGCAAGAGATCCAAAAAGAGAAAATGATGTCTCAGGGACAAGGTCTGGGAGAACTTAGTTTCTCAGACACTCAGGATGGTGATGTGCAGTTGGTGGAAGCTCTTAGGGTGGACCAACATAAGTTTATGAATCCTCCAAGAGGAAATCAGGGGATGGCTACTACTCCTCCTATAACATCATGGCTATCTAGTTCTATCACTAAGAAGAAAACCCTATAGCCCATGTCCACACCTATTAAGGATATTATCACCAAGTATGCAGCTCGTGGCTCTAAAAGTAAAAATATATAAAGTGACGCTCGACTGATCAAGGATCCAACAACTAGATGGGCAACGACAGAAGTAGCCACATACAAACAAAAAGAGGAATTTGGAGAAATTGATGTTGAGGGCTTTAAGGTCACCACTATGGAGTTAGGGGCTATTACCAAACATAGTGGTAATGATTTTTTTAAATTCTTCGCTAACCATATGCTAACTCAGTCAAAAAGGGACAACAAGGAGAAAAAGGAATCAAAAGTACTGGTAATCACCACGACAATCTATATAGATTCACTAATGAATTTAGGAACCTTTCCCTTGATCCAGACCCCACAGTATTTCGATCCCAATTCCTCTGATAGCTAGCAGTTAGTTAAATAGATGCAAAGAGGCAAACTTCTCTCAAATGCAGTATAAGAATGGGTGGCATCCATTGTGAAGGAAGGAAATAAATTCATTTTAGAATTTACCACCACATTCACTAAGGGAGAGGTGTTGTTGGGTGAATTTAAACCCTCGTGCCAGTTTGGGAAGCCAACCAAAATTGTTGCCAAGCCATTGTATTCCAGGTTCATGAAGTCAAGAAATACAGGGTATTGGAGTTTTTAAATGAAAATCCCATGATGACTGTGGATTCATGCATGCTTTTTATTCTTAAGAACAATATGGGATGAAAGGAGTCAATTTATAAGGGGGCCATTGAAGAAATTCGATTGGTAGAAACTAAAATCGCAAGAATGCACAAAGAAATCCTAAAGGACATGCAAGTTGTCAATCCTACCAAAATCCTGCAATTTGAAGATGGTAATATATACTCCGAGGTATTGATTAAGAACTTCAATGATACTGTGACAAAAATTTAAAAAAATGATGCCCCTACCCTTGGAGACTTCACTACCCTAGCAAACATTGAATCAATGTTATATCTAAACAAGAATCTTATTCCAAGGCATAGCCGAAGAATCAAGGAGCTAAAATGGCGAAAGGATGCTTGTGAGTTGAAGTTTCTTAGTCTGAAAAATCCTCACTCCCACACAATGAAAGAGTTCACAAATGCCTTCAAGAGATGGAAGCTAGTGAAGTAGTCTATGGTGGATGGAGGGAATACTAGTGAAAGTGTTTAGTTAGGAGTAGTTATTTTCTATTTCATTTTCCAAGACTGTTTTAAAAACCATTCTCATTTTCACAACTATTTCTAATTGGAAGTTTGGGCTTTAATGGAGGCCTTTTCAGATTTGTAATGAACTATAAATGCTGGAGCATTTAGATAGTTAGGGGTTAGAATTTTAGTAGTCAAAATATACTCTAATAAAACTAGTTCTATTTTAAAGTTAATCATTTGGAAGTAGCAATAGAAAAATAGCCATATGGTTCAGAATAATTTCTTAAATGAATTAGTGCCAAAGAAGTCTTTTTGAATATATATCTATCACATTTTATCATGCTATAAAACTTAGTGTTTAAAGTGGTTCAATCATAGTTACTTTGTGGATTGTGGTGATTGGTTTTGTATGACATCTATTGTTGTTTCATGTTGTATTCTCGTATTTATCTTGTCTTAGTTCTAGTTTAAATTCATGGTAGAGTTTGATCTCTTAATTAATCTTGCTTATTTGTGGAAATACTATGAGCTTTCCATTCATTAAATCTTTGAATATGAAAGTTACTACCTTAGTACCCAAGAGTACATGAGTATTCCTCACGCACTTTCTGGCAAAAATGTGTCTTTAGTTAGCTTCAATCTTTTGATTTATTGATAAATCTTTTGTAAAGGGAGCTATACCTATGAAAAAATTTAGAGAGAAATGAATAGCTCACTGTTTACCCAAATGTTATGAACTTTATTGGATTTTTTGAGCCTTGGGAATAGAATAAATTGTTGTTATAGTAGGAAAAGACAATTTGTTCACTAACATTGCAATACTTAATTTTCTCTAATTTTTGATGATTTGTTTCAAATTCTTGTCTATGTAGAATCTAGGTTTTGCTGATTGGATGATGAAAAAAGAGTCAATGTAAACCCTTGACTGTGCATTATTGTTATATATTTTAATCATATATTATCATAGTTTTTTTTCATTATCATCATGCAATCATGTCTTATTGATTTTCAAGTCTTCCTATATATTATTCCATTTGAACAATTCCTATTTGATATTTCAATGCCTTCTTGTCCCAAGGAGGGAAATACATCTTCTCCAATGTGTCACTTCATCATATTTATAATCTCTCATCTTCTCTAAGCTATGTCACAAACCCATTAGAGGAGTAGATAACAAGAGTAAAACTAGTATAGTCCAAATATATTTGCTCCTTGCATCCTTATGTAGAAGTAATAGTTTAAATTCATAAGTTCAAGTTGCATTTTGTAAGTTGGAAGTTCATGCACATTATGAAGCCATGTGAATCAAAGTTAAGTAAAAATATACCTATAAATCTTACCTATTAAATTTTCAATGTTCCTAATATGTCCCATCAATCGTGGAAGGTGGTCTCAATTTAATCTAATCATAACTGCAACAATGACCATAACACCAATAAAAAAAACCATAGTAGAGTTAAAGAAAACATATTTGGTATTTCTCAATGTCATAATTTTCATATACAAAGGATTTAATCTCAATGTCAAACCACAAACTTGATCTCTACAAGAGGAACCATGTAGATTTGAGGCATTCAAGAAGAGAACACTTCCACAAAATGAAGCCCAATCATGCCAAACAAGTTGAATATTGGGCCTTCTAGTTTGGTATTTGATAGTTTCCTAATAGTAACACATTCAAAATGCATTCATAAGCAAAGACCTATAACAAATGAAATTGATTAATTAATAAAGGTATGTTAGTTTGAGCTTCACTTGGTTTCAAGAATACTTTAATATTCTCTACTTAACAAGGCCAACCATGTGATGTGAAAGCTCATCTAGCATCATCCCCCTCCCCCCAACATCAATATAAATTCCCCATTAACATCTAATTACATACCTCATTCATTCATACATCCATTGATGAACTATAACATTCAATCAACACAATCACATAACATTCATTAATATAATATAAAATTCATTAGTACACAATACTAATCAAGAATTTATTAACACATAAAAATATTCATTAGCATGACATAAAAATCAATATTAATACACAACATTTATAGATAATTAATTAAAACAATGTTCTTTCATTATCCAAAAAAGTTTATCAAACAAGGTTTATCAAAGATCATTTTCAAAAAATCATTTCTATTTTTTTGTTTTTCTTAGCTTTCTTAAGGATAGGGATGATAGGAGCATCAATATCTTCCTCATTCTCCTCCGCTTGTGGTACATGTAATGTCAAATTATGAATCCTCCTCCTATTTTAAGGAGCACGAGGCTATTGCACTAAAGGGGGCTCTGTTGCAATAACAAGTAAATGGGTTAAATTGACATCTTCTTTTTACTATTACAAGTATTTCATTAACCAGTAGAACATAACATACATTTTTCTTACCTAAAAATGCCACATCCTGTACAATAACATTTTAATCAGTCGCCACCTCAACATGCTGAACACTTCAAACATGCTCCACTCATTCAACATGATGTTCAACATGCTCTAAAATATTCAAAATAAGGTTACATGGAAAATTACAATTGAAGATGTTGAATTTTATTAATAATCATGTAATTAATTTCCAATAGAAAATTAATACCTCCACTACTATGATGCATATCATGGCCTTCATCATGCATAGGTTCTGTGATAGGATTTGAAGGATGCAGTGAAATGTTATGCACATCATTATCATAATTTGATATATAAAACAAAAATAGTCAATTTATGTTCAAAATTAACACTAACATGAAATTTCTCAGCTATTTTGATGTAATTTTTATTTGACCAATTTATCTATGTCTAATCTCGTGCACTAGATTCTTCAGTATGGCTTTCAGGTTCTTGGCGTAGGTGTGCAGCCATGACTTTATGGCCTTGCTCTAAGGCAATTTCTTTTGTCTTCATCTATGGGCTCTACATTGAATTATGTGCCCTATATTTTTTGCTTAATAATGTTAGTTTTTCATGTATGATTTGGTTAAACAAAATTGTTTGCAACATTATATAAAAAAATAATATGAAATTCCATTGCTGCTACTTACAAGTCTAGAGAGAATTTTTTTATAGACATTAGAGCCAAGTTTGTATTGGCCAACCTTTTGTACTCTCACTTCTGTAGCTTTTGTTGTGTCATTCAATCTATGAAAAGTTTGAAACATGTTAGATTATATAAATAAAATAATCACTAATTAGTGCATGATTACATTCTACTTAATACTATCATGGCATGCCTTCTTTTGTCATTTGATAGTTGAATTTGTCTACCCTTTAGCCTTTTCTCTTTTGCATCTTCCATTATTTCATTCCACTCCATCGGTGGAATCATAGGAGGATGCTCATACTTTGGATTTTATTTTAGAGCCCTTCTATATTGGTCCCTCACAGTCTTTATATGTTTGGATGCTTTTTTAAGAATTAGGGCACTGTCAAAAATGTTTTTTCCTAAAATGTCCTCTAAAGAGTTAATGAACTAATTTTTTGAGTTAGGATCCTATTCATTCCACCTTTTTTGAATAAAAAAAATTGTTAGATACATAACTTTAATATAGTACAATAAATGGAAGAAAAGAAAAATATTGAACCAATGATATGAAACTATGTACGTACCTTTTACGTATGGTGGGTCCAAATAACTTCAATGTCATTTCAAAAAGAGTGTCATAGAAAATATCATTTCCTACAAAAACATCATGGGATTATCAGTCTAAAACAAGTTATGTATAAGTAAACTACAATTACACTATAAATAATAATAAAATTTAAGCATCTAGAAGCTTTGGAACTTTTAATGAAAACATATTTTTCTTGTTCAACAACAATAACCTTGCAAATGAACCAATACTAGTAACATGGGCTGATCAAGGAAATGGTTAAGATTCACTAGTAGTGGTCTCTATTCTTGTATCAATTGTAGGTGTATCTATTAGTGCACAAAATAGGTCAACGAGTATAAAATCCACCCAACAATAAAAACAATGCATGATTAGCACATAACAAAATATAGAAAAGCAAGGTTTTACCAATTTTACTTGGTATATAAGATGTATACAAGCTCCTTATTGTCAAAAATACAGTTGGTAATATCAAAGTAGTGACCAAAGGAGGCGTATGCACTTCATAATGAGCTCAAGAATACATTGTTAGCAAAGACATTTGAAATTGATAAATATAAAATGGGATACTAGCTAGAAGCATCCCAAAGGTTAAATGAATGGTTAAAGGTTTGAGGATTATTTACATGAAGGTTGTGTGCTACAAGCCTCACCATATTGACCACACTATCTCACTGGTATCACAAAATCTTGTAAGAACACATAATAATTTAGATCATGATCCATAAGATAGTATAAAATATAAACATCTATTGAACTTTTATTATTGTTTAAGATTACTTACTACTTACCTTCATACAATTTCAACTCTATGTATCAATTCATCTTTGAGTGCCTCGATCTCCTCAGTTTTGTTTTATTCTAAGAGTTTCATTACTATATATTTTTATTATCTCGATAGCCATGAAGACTGGATCAACACTACATGTGATGTCATTTAAAAATGATCCCTATTACTAAAATTTTGCACACGTGTAAAATTTAAGTATGCATACGAGAAAGTACATAAATGCCATTCATTTCATTTTCAAAAAATAGAAATGTCCTTGTATTATTCATTTTCAAATATACATTGATGTTTTCAAAACAATGAAATAAATTGATATGTTGAAAAGAAAAGATCTCACACAAGCCGTGAGTATAGCTCATTTTACTAAGTTTCTTTCATAAGGAAATACACAAACAAAAAAGATACATATGCATGAAAGAAATAGGAATAGAGATAACCAATCATTGCCTGTTGCTTTGACTGGTTATGAACTCTTTCCCTAGCATACTCGACCAGCTCTAAGTTCCACATTCTCCAGCAGCTACAAAAAATATGAAGGAAACTAATGTTAGATCCTGAGGGATCTAAGAAATGACTGCCTATCTCTACAACTACTCATGCTCTTTGTTGATGCATTTCATTATGAAAGAAATTAAACTAAAAGAAAGAAATCAAAGTCATTTGTGAGTGTCACGAGCTCGTGCTTGAACCTCACAGAATATTATGCTACAAGATTACAGCAAATAAATAATGATTGCCATCGCAAATTGCAAACATGTGTACTACTGCAAGAAAGCATGAGAGATAATCAAGGAAAAATACTTCAATCTATACTTCAAGCTATACTAAGAACTTTCATTGCAAATGTAAAACATGCTACTAGAAAATATGTTGACAAAATCTCAAAATGTAGATGTAGGATGAATAGCTATAGCATAAATTGGGACAGGAAAGAGTGGGTTTCAAATGTTCATCTCATACTTTGAAGGCAACAGGATACTCTTAAGATTTTCAATCAAAAATAAAATTTCTATTCAGGTCTATCAAGATTTACATCAGTTTGTATTGAAACTTCAAAAGGAAACAAGAAGACAACCCACTTTGATATTGGCGCCATAAAAATGAAATACACAAAGAGATACTGAAATATCAACGGGAAATAACTCATCTTTTAAAGAACATTCAGTATTTTGTAAGAGAATGTTTAATATGTTCTTCTAGATGAAGCTCAAGCTCAAACTCAAAACACGAAAAATATAAGAAGAATGTGAAATTGCTTCTAGTGGATGGCTCATGAATCATTGCAAGACTTTGCAAAGAATGACTCATGCTTCACTATTTCATTATATTATCTTAAAGGTATTATTTGTTATGGTTGGCACAAAAATGACAATGATTATATGGTTCTTGCATCAAAACATGTTGAACATTTAGTTTCTATTATTTTTTATGCTCTTTGTGTTGAGTTGCTTGCACATGCTAAAGCATATACTACATCAGTTTTCAAAAGAAATTGTGAATCTACGACCCATTTAGCTCATTTGATAGTATCATCTTTGATAAAAGGCAACCTGTCTTCGTTTTGAACATTGGAGAACTAGATAAAACCAACTCTCTTTCAGGAATATTCAACTATTCCATACACAACACAAGTTCTCTACATGGGAGAAAATGGATTGTTTGTCTCTTACTACACAACTTTTAATGAGACAAGAGTATGTGTGCATCTTTTTGAATGATTTGATGGGTTAACTTGAGAATGTTTCACTATTCCTTTTCTTTCTATCTCATTCCAGCAACTATTTGTAGGAAAGTAATTTTATTTGCAGGTTATGATATCTGTTTAAAAATTAAATTAAATTAAAGTGAGTTGTTAGTTTGACCTCCTTTTGTTGTTTCAGTACTGGAACCTTATCATAAATTATTTGTACAAATCTTTACAAGAAGTTGTGCTTTATTTTCATTTCATAAAGCTATATAATCCTCTCTGTCAAGTGTTTTTTTAAGTTTTCATAATCACTTTTGTTGTATCACCTTCTTTTCTTAGTTTAAGCTTTAGGTTTAGGTTTACTTTCAATAGTTTCTTACCATTTCCCCTACAAGTTTTCATTAAGTATTTTAGAGGTTTTCACTGAAATATCCAATAGGAGTCGGCCTAGAACCAGGAGGTTTCATTTCATTAGCAAGTCTCACATAGTGAAATGACTCCCATGTTAAGTAAGGATTACTGAACTTTTATCAGTTTAGTATTGGGTGTAAATCTTGAAACTTAATAGTTTTTGGCACGCCCGATGGGACATGAGCACATTTTACAACTATGTTGGTACAACTAAAAGTCATTTTTCAACCAGCCAATAGGGTATAATGAATTTATGAGAAAGATTCAAACATGAAGTTCTGATTCTTTTGAATATCTACAATTAGAAACTCCAAAAAGATGTGGAAGGAGTCTTGCTAGAATGAAGCCAACATCAAGAAGGAAAATTTCAGCCCCTGGTCTTCATGTGTATAGTAGAGCACATCAAAGGAAAGTCAGACATTCAGCAAGTCCATCAATAAGGGCTGAATCATTTGACATATCAGTTGACTCAATTGAAAATTTAGCAAGTACTAGTTTTATACTGGCCAGTACAGCAAATATAAGCTTTTAGTATAGTGTACCTGTTCAATAGCAACCTATACAATAGCAAGTACAACAACCTCCACCAATGGCAAGGGCATATGCTTTTGTGCCTTTTAATCAAGGGAGTCCCTTTAATTTTTCTCAACATCATGACATACCACTTGCTGCATTGAAAAGTCTTCCAGATTTTACTAGAGAAAATCAGACTATAGCTTATGAGCATATAAGGGATGTTGCTACTTTGTGCAACGTACATCATGTTACAAAAGAAGATGTTGCTACTAAACTACTTGCAGCATCTTTAAAGGGGAAGGCACTTCAGTGGTTCAAAAGCCTAACTGTTGGTTCCATAGACTCATGGGATGCTTTAGGTGACACTTTAACAAGACACTTTGAGGATAAATCAGGTTTCTTATCACTTGTAGAGTAGCTCACAACCATAAAGCGTGCACCAAAAGAACAAATGATGGATTTTAACAATCGATTTCAAAGGACCTGGACTAGAATACCCATTACGGTAAGACCTTCAGTAGACCATGTTTTTCTTTATTATTTGAAAAGCTTAAATAGCAATATTTCATTAATGATCAGTCTATGGGAGGTGTTTCACTACCTCAAGCTTATGATATCACCATTAGAACTGAAAATAGTCTTATCTAGGTTGGTAAAATAGCCCCTAGGCCTCCAATGCCCATTTTTCCAGACATTTAGCTAAATATGCCATTAACAATTCCACCATTTAACCCATTACCTGTTGTTCCTAGCCAAGAAATTACCATGGCAAGCCCTTCAAGTACTACAAGTCCTTCACTAGAGCTATAGGAAATTAAGAATAGTCAGCTCAAAATTGAAAATATGATGCAAACCTTTAGCACTGAGCTAGTTAATCTTAAAAAATAGTAATTTTAGCCTAGGTCATCTTAACAACAGTAGAATCCAGTTATAAATATGCCTTACTTGCAGCAAAATCAAGGCCAACCTCAAGGAAATAGGCAACCATTTTAGGGAAATGCAATGGGTTATAGGAAGAATATTAATCAAAGACCTTTTTGGCCATATAATCTAGTTCCTCTTAACTTTGCTAATCCAGTTAGAGACATTGTGCCCATGCAAAATAATCTTGCAGTGGACTTTGAGTGGTGTTATCCCTATAATGAACCACATAATCAGGCCACGTGTACAAATGGAGTTATAAATTAGGCATTAATGGTGCAAAATATAGTAGTGGGACAACAAAATGTCACAAATGATACACCTGAACAGCAGCATGATGCACCTACTCCTAAAACCACTTTCCTCAACTGGTAGAGAGATGAGTTTTGTGTAGTCAATAATGACTCATCAATATCAACAAATACCCGAGCTAAGAAGAGAGCCCTTGAAATAGAGAAAACAACAAATAAGGGTAAAGCACCTAATACTATTGAACTATCATCAAGTACTACAAACACAGTGGGAGACACTCACGTCCCTGTCACCAAGGAAACTGTTCACAAGCCAACGAAACATGGTGTTGTTAAAGCACATCAGAAATCACACCTTTCTATGCCATTTAATATCATGGAGAATATGAAGAAGATGAACATTTTTATGTCAATGTGGGAGACTTTGGCTATTCTTGGTCAAACGAATATCTTGCAAAAAGCTCTCTTGGATGAAGCAAATCCCACAAAAGTGATGGATGAACCAACAAAGGCTGTGTTAACAAATGTAGAAGAGAAGAAGGAGGATAATGATAAAACTACCAAAGAACCAAATAAGGTAATAAAACCACCTCCTTTCAACCTTTCCTTAATCATTGGTGATAAATTGGTCCATAACTATATGGTTGATAGTGGAGCTACAAGCTCGGTCATGCCTAAAAAGATAGCTGACCAGTTAGGACTAAAATGCCAGCCCATTGAAAGAGGCATTGTCCAACTTGATGGGATTTCTATGGGTACTATAGGAATGATTAAAGATGCAAGTGTCACCCTTCATGCCTATCCTAATTTTTCCATTCAGTAGGATATCTATGTTATAGATTTACCTCTGTACTTTGCCATCTATTTCTCTAGGGATTTCACCACAAAGATCAGTGGTTATTTGTCATCTGATTGGTCCCACATGCTCTTTAAGACTATATATTGCACTAAAGTAACAATAAAGTCTGAGTTACTAGCAAAAAATCACATAGAACCCTATGTACCCAATGTTGTCAATGCAAATCTACTTGCATTTGACAAGGAAGAGTATCATATAGCTGCTAAAAATTGAACCCAACTAGACAATATCCCAAATATTCTTCTTGATGAACAGGCATCAAGGAAAACCTATGAAAATGAATTTTATCATATGACAAATGCTGACCTAGGAACCTATATTATACATGAGAAAAATGAAAGCATTCCCAATCTAGTCAAACCAAAGAATCAGTTGGAAAAATCCCAAAATCAGCTATGGAGCATTTTTTTGATGGTTCAAGGGGTAAACAAGGTGCTAGTGGGGGTGTCATGTTAATCTCACTGAAAAATGAGAAATATTATGCCACTTTCAAATTCATTTTTTCTTGTACCAATAATACAACAGAGTATGAAGGTTTAATTCAAGGATTAGAATGGGCAAGAAAACATGGTATCAAGTGTTTAAAAGTATTTGTTGATATTGAATTGGTAGTAAATCAAATCAGATGTCTGAATGCTTTGAAAAATGACATTCTAAAGTCTTATAGACATCATGTTTGGTATTTACTCAAAAATTTGATGCATTTAATATACTGGTTGTTCCTAGAAACAAAAACTAGCATGCTAATAGGCTAGTAGCTATAGCAGCTCAATATGATATTGTTAACAACGTGTTCACACCTACTGATCAATAGCATATCAGAATCATTACTAGGCCTTCAGTCCCTGATAATGATATTAATTGGCAAGTTTTTGATAGCAGTGAACAAATTTTGCAATTTTTGCTAGAAGAAGACATTTTTGCCAATTCTAACTAGTAGAGGTATAAAGATCAGTATGATGATCAGGTGATACAGTTAAAAAATAACAAGTTTCCTAAAGGTTTACTAATGCTAGAAAGCATTTTCAATTCAAATGATCAGCTAAAACTTGGAAAGGCTAACTTGTTGGTCAAAGAAAACTAGTATGCAGATCTAGAAATTGCACCAGGTAAATGCCTTAAATTTGGCAAAATAAATTCAACTGAAGAAAAAGAAGCTTTTCTTCATTTGTTCCAAGAATTCAATGATGTTTTCACTTTGCAATACAGCAATTTGAAAGGATTTAACCCAAGACTCACACAATATACAACAGAGTTGGAACTAGTAGCTAAACCAGTGCGGTAAAGGCAAAGGCCAATCAATCCAAAGCTAGAACCCTTGATGCAAAAAGAAATTCTCAGGCTGATCGAGAGTAAAATTATTTTCCCTATTAAACACACAAGTTGGGTTGCTAACTTGGTCCCAGTAAGGAAGAAAAATGGAGAGTTGTGGCTATGTGTGGATTTCATAGACTTGAATCGAGTCACGTTAAAGGATAGGCACCGTCTTCCATCAATGGAACAGATTTTGCAAAGTGTATCAGGGGCTAAAAGGTTCTCTTTATTGGATGGTTATTTGGGTTAAAATCAAATACTGGTAAAGGAAGAGGACCAATTTAAAATAGCATTTACAACAAAATGGGGACAATGGCATATAAAAGAATGGCATTTGGATTGTCCAGCACTGGAGCTACCTTTCAAAAACCCATGGAAATGGCTTTCAGCAATTTGATGTATAGGTTTGTCTTGGTTTATTTGGATGATGTCACTATTTATTCACAGAAAATAGAAAATCATATTGATCACTTAAGGTAGATTTTTGAGCACTGTAGAGAATTTGGCATCTCATTAAACCCAAAAAAGAGTATATTTTCTGTGCATGAGGGGAAATTACTTGGATAAATTATATCTAAGTTAGACATCATGGTGGACCCTAAATGAGTTGTAGCAATTCTAGAGCTATCTTTACCATAGCACAAAAAAGGCCTTCAAAATTCCATTGGCCACATAATTTTTTTGCAAATATTTCTACCTAATATTGCAGCTCTTCTCAAGCCATTAACAACCATGCTAAAGAAGAATGCAATTTTTGCATGGACAAAAGAAGCCAAAGAGAATTTTTAGGCTATTAAAGAGGCATTAGAAATAGCACCCATCCTAATCAATCATAATTTTAGTAAGGATTTTATTCTTTATGCATATGGTGGTTATGACGTGATTTTAGCTATGTTGGTACAAAAAAATGCAGAGGGATTGGAATAGCCAATCGCATTCTTCAGCAAAGGACTTGAAGAGTATGAACTATGATATAGTATTGTTGAAAAACATGTCCTTGGAGTTGTAAAAATCCTTAAGAAATTCAGACACTTGTTGACACATAACAAGGTCATTTTATGTGTCACATACCCAAGTGTCAAGGAGTTCCTCCTAATTAAAGATTTGAATGAGAAGAGAGCTGGCTGGATCACATGGGTCATGGAGTATGATGTGGATATTTAGATAACCAAGTTGGTTAGAGGAAAGTGATTGTGTGAACAAATTGCAAATAAAGACATTTCAGAACTTGAAGAGCAAGAAAATACAGTTTTGATGATTGGTGCTACTAGAAACAATGACAAAACAAAAAGTTGGTTAAAAGATATGGTTCATTTTTTGAAAACTAGTCAATGTCCAGCCACCTTGGATTGAGCAAAGTGAAGATATTATCACTTGCAATTAGTCCCTTTTGTGCTAATTAATGGCATTTTATACTGGAAAGACTTCAATGGAGTCCTTCTCAAATGCATAGATTCAGATCAAATTGCTCAAATATTGCATGAATTTCATGATGGGCATTCAGGAGGACATTTTTCTCCTAGGACGACAACATATAAGATTCTCCTAGCTAACTATTACTAGCCTGATTTGTTTAAGGACTGTCATGCATATGTCAGAAAATGCACTAAATGTGCCATGTTTGCAGGAAAAGAGAGGTTGCCAGCTTTTCCTTTACAGCCAATTAAGATAGAATAGCCCTTTCAAAAATGGGGCATTGACTTTATAGGGCCCATTAGCCCTCCATCAAGTGCAAGTCACAAGTGGATCATTACAGCCATTGATTATTTCACACAGAGGACTAAGGTAGTAGCATTAAAGGATGCAAATGAAATAACAGTCGTAAGTTTTTATGATGACATTGTAAATAGGTTTGGAGTGCCTGATTACATTATTTCTGATAATTTGCTTTCTTTCATTGGAATGAAAGTCACTGATTAGGCATTTAAACATGGGATATATCTTAGCACAAGCTCTAATTATTACCCACAGGGTAATGAATTAGCAGAGTCTTCCAACAAGAACCTCATAAGGATCATCAAATGCAATTTGCAAGAGAATCAGAGAGATTGGCATTCAAAATTGAAGGTTGCCTTATGGGTTGATAGGATCACCCCAACGCAAGTCATTGGGAATTCACCTTATAGGCTTATCTATGGGAAAGAAGCCTAATTTTTAATTGAGATAGAATTACCAACTCTTGATCTTGCTACATAGCCGGTTCTATTTGAGGAAGGTGACCCTATGCTAGTGCGGTGTGCCCAACTGATGGAGTTGGAAGAAACTAGGAAAAAATCCATGGAAACTATGGAGTATCAAAAAATACAAATAAAGAAGAGCTTTGATAGAAGAGCTCAAGACCAAGAATTCCATGTTGGTGACATGGTATTAAAGTGGGATGTTCTCAAGAGTAGGCCTGGCCAACACAGTAAGTTTAATCATATGTGGGCTGGGTCATTTCAGATTGCTAAGTGTAAACAGCATAATGCTTACCAGCTATCCATCATGGAAGGAGATGTATTACCCATCCCTGTGAATAGGATCCACCTCAAACCATACTTTGAGGTATGAGTTTCAGTCCTACCTTGTACATACTAGGTTAGTTTCCCTTATTTTCAATAAATGTGTCTGCATTTTGTTTTGTTTTGTTTCTGTTCTAGGTTAGCTTCCTTTTTTTTTTCTATAGTTTAGTTCAGTCAAGTTGTTGGTTTACATTGTTACATAGTCATATCTGCCCATTTCATTCATGCATGCATAAATATGTGTGCTTAAATGCATACACATATCCAACATACGCACACATACACACATACATATCGCTACAAATAAAATGCATGGTTGCCAGCCATACATATCTGCTGTTAATTTAATAAGAGTTTTCAGTCTTATTAAACTCACAAGCATACATTCAAAACTGAACCAGCAACTTTAGAAGTCACTTTGTGTTAGGTCTAGGTGCTAGGAATGCATAATCAGACTCTATGCCCAAATAATAAGGACAACTAGAACAACTAGTCAAATGTTAAGCAGGTAGACAAACAATAGAGGTTGCCAAAAAATGTTACTAAAATTTTTCACATGTGTAAAATTTAAGTATGCATATGAGAAAGTACATAAATTCCATTCATTTCATTTTCAAAAAATAAAAATGTCCTTGTATTATTCATTTTCAAATATACATTGATGTTTTCAAAACAATGAAATGAATTGATATGCAGAAAAGAAAAGATCTCACACAAGCCATGAGTATAGCTCATTTTACTAAGTTTCTTTCATGAGGGAATACAAAAATAGAAAAGATACATATGCATGAAATAAATAGGAATAGAGATAACTAGTCATTGCCTATTTCTTTGACTAGTTATGAACTCTTTCCCTAACATACTTGTCCAGCTCCGAGTTCCACATTCTCTAGCAACTACAAAAAATGTGAAGGAAACTGATGTTAGATCCTGAGGGATCTAAGAAATAGTTGCTTATCTCTACAACTACACATGTTCTATGTTGATGCATTTCATTACAAAAGAAAGTAAACTGAAAGAAAGAAATCAAAGTCATTTGTGAGTGTCATGAGCTCGTGCTTGAACCTCATAGAATATTATGCTATAGGATTATAGAAAATAAATAATGATTGCCATCGCAGATTGAAAACATGTGTACTACTACAAGAAAGCATGAGAGATAATCAAAGAAAAATACTTCAAGCTATACTTCAAGCTATACTAAGAACTTTCATTGCAAATGTAAAACATGCTACTGGAAAATATGTTGACAAAATCTCAAAATACAGATGTAGGATGAATAGCTACAACATAAATTGGGACAAGAAAGGGTGGTTTTCAAAACTTCATCTCATACTTTGAAGGCAACAGAATACTCTTAAGATTTGCAATCAAAAATAAAATTTCTATTTAGGTCTATCAAGATTTACATCAGTTTGTACTAAAACTTGAAAAGTAAACAAGAAGAAAACCCACTTTGATATTGGCACCATAACAAAGAAATAAACAAAGAGATACTAAAATATCAACAGGAAATAACTCATCTTTTAAAGAACATTTAGAATTTTCTAGGAGAATGTTTAATATGTTGTTCCAGATGAAGCTCAAACTCAAACTCAGAACATGAAAAATATAAGAAGACTGTGAAATTGCTTCCAGTGGATGGCTCATGAAACATTGCAAGACTTTGCAAAGAATGACTCATGCTTCACTATTTCATTATATTATCTTAAAGGTATTATTTGTTATGGTTGGCACAGTAATGACAATTATTATATGGTTCTTGCATCAAAACATGTTAAACATTTAGTTTCTATTATTTATGATGCTCTTTGTCCTGAGTTGCTTGTACATGCTAAAGCATATACTACATCAATTTTCAAAGGAAATTGTGAATCTACAACCCATTTAGCTCATTTTATAGTATTATCTTTAATAAAAGGCAACCTATCTTTATTTTCAACATTGGAGAACCAGATAAAACCAGCTCTCTTCCAGGAATATTCAACTATTCCATACACAATACAAGTTTTCTACATGGGAGAAAATGGATTGTTTGTCTCTTACTAAATAGCTTTTAATGAGACAAGAGTATGACACATGCAAGAAATATGGCTTCTTATCAGCAACAGTATCAATGGTATTGTCAGAAAGCTTATGCTACAAACAACACCAACACACTTTTAGAAAATTTGTATGGTGGTGACATCAAGTACACAAGGAGGTTACATGGAGATAAAATGGCATGTGCAATCTAACAAAAACTTCTAACATATATTTCATAACAGCAAAAAGTAATAAATAATCTAAATATTGCAAAATGTGGGTGATCTCTTACAAACCCATGGAAGCTGATATAACTGTTGCAAGCACATCTGAGCAATTAAAATGTGTTGATCCTAATTGTATGACTTGGTATATACAAAAGATTAGTTATGAAAGGGATGGAGATCAACTTTCTTGTGAAACTCAAGACTCGATGGTTTTTGTGAGATTTTCTTGTGCAAGTGACTCACAAGTTTCATTTATATCAAAGGTATACAGCAATAGGTATCATGCTTCAATTGCACAAGGATCCTACCAATGATGTGATGGCCTATACCAAATTAGTTTAAGGAAACTCGTGAAGATTTCAAATTTAGTTCTTCTACATTTTGTCAAATAGCTATGATGGAACAACAATTGGAACAAAATTTTTGAGTTGTGTAACAAGCATCAATTGCAACCTTCAATGCCATAGAACCATCAACAAAAGAGTTAATAAAACCCTCAACATCAAAAATGCCAATGAATGATAAAGCTTTAGCAGATGAAGTATTATTTGGACAAATAATCTTAATAGTGAAAGCCCAAAACACAAGTTCTATCTTCAACAAAACAAGTATCAACAAAAGTTGACACTTACATATACTTATTGTTCAGATATGCAAGTTGTTGTCTCAAAATTCAAAGACATCAAATGTATCAAGTCAAATTGAATAGTTATATGGACATGAACCAATGAAACCCTACACGAGTTTTGAACATAACTCTCATAGTAAACCTGTGAGAAGCTTCTCAATGCAATGGTTCCAGAAAATAAGATCTAGCAAAAAACCCATGGTGAATTCAAGAAAAGCACCCAAAAAATCTCATGGCAGCAAATGAACTTACTAGTTCTATAACTGGAGTGTATTCATACAATAGTATAAAGGTTCAGCAAAGAGGAAGAAGTGAAATGCTATTATCTACAAGAAAACCATGTTCGAGTTTTAAGATATAAACACATGTAAGCTAGAAATGTTGAAGTTAAAACCCTTACCAGCAAGTTATAGTGGCCAGAGCAAGAAAACCCATATGCTACTACTGAGAAAAGCTAACAAAGTCTTCAAGGAAACTAGTACATTCATGGCGGCACATAGAAGGGAGAGAAGGGTTGAAACCCTCGACTCATTTTCTAGATGCTTCATCAACCTCCAATATGAAATGTGAAGCTGTTTAGGGTTCTTTAGCATTTTATGCCCTTTACCAATTTGGAGAAATGTTTGAAATCTGCGGGCTTATAAATGGGGATTGAAATCCCTTTTATTTATTTTTTTTCTAAAAGGGGGGTTCATATAATTGTTTATGCCTTAGAGTTTTTTTTTTTTTTGAATTCGAATAATGTTACTTTGTGTATTTGTGTATTTTTGCATAACTATAGTAAAGAAATGATATTAAAATGATAAGTATTAATCATCTAATATTATTTTCTTTTTCAAAAATTCAAAGATAACAAGAACATTATTCTAATTATTTCTTTTGCATATGTGTTAATGTAAAGAATAAATATTTAAATGACATGATTATAAGTCATTAGATATTTTTCTATTATTAATGCAAAAGGAATCAAGTAAGTCATCTTATTCCCTTGTCATGGTATTTAAGTTTAAAAGTAGTTGGGAACATTTAGAAAGAAAATAGGCTTTTTGGGGTCGGATTTGTTTTTACCCATTCAGTTTGAAGATATTTGTCATCAGTTGAAGAGTTTGGGGATAAATTTTGATGAGTCATAGGCCTTATTATGGGTTAGTAAAGTCTTAGGCATCATGGGACTTCATTTTGGAAGTTTCAAAGCCCTATTTTTGAGGCTTTATTTCTACATTCGACCCAAAGTTGTTTTGAGGGTACTTATTGAGTTTTGTAACTCATTATGGGGAGTTTCTAATTTTATGATAGAGTTTTGGAGACTTCTTCTCTGAGTCTTAAGCTTTGTTACAGAGTCTGTAATTCATCATTTTGGAGATTTAATATAAGTGACAGCAACATGATAATGCTTTGTGGAGTTCATTGTTGAGCCTTTTTCCTTTCTACAAATTTTGTGTGCATCTTTTTGAATGATTTGATGGGTTAACTTGAGAATGTTTCACTATTCCTTGTCTTTCTATCTCATTCTAGCACCTGTTTGTAGGAAAGTAGGTTTATTTGCAGGTTATGATATGTGTTTAAAGATGAAATTAATTAAAGTGAGGTGTTAGTTTGACCTCCTTTTGTTGTTTCAGTACTGGAACCTTATCATAAATTATTTGTGCAAGTCTTTATAGGAAGTTGTGCTTTATTTGCATTTCATATAGCTATATAATCCTCTATGTCAAGTGTTTTTTTTAAGTTTTCATAATCACTTTTGGTGTATCACCTCCTTTTCTTAGTTTAAGCTTTAGGTTTAGGTTTACTTTCAACAGTTTCTTACCTTTTCCCCTACAAGTTTTCATTAAGTATTTTAAAGATTTTCACTGAAAGATCCAATAGGAGTCAGCCTAGAACCAGGAGGTTTCATTTCATTAGCAAGTCTCAGATAGTTAAATGACTCCCATGTTAAGTAAGGATTACTGAAATTTTATTAGTTCAGTACTGGGTGCAAATCCTCAAAACTTAACAACAACTCAATTTCAAATTGCATTTGATATGTTATCATTTTAGCTTTTCTCTATCAATTAGTATCAAGTTGTGACATCAATATCAGTAAAATTTTATCAAAATAACTCCAAAGCCATAAAGAAAATAACATAACAATATGACATTTGTTTCTATATAATTTTTACAATTACAATAATTAAAGTTTACCTTTGTAGAAGAAGATGCTTGAGGAAAATCCTCACCTGTGTCTTGTAGTGGATCCATCTCGCCCTGTGACAAAGATTAATAATTCTTAGCAATCAGTAGTGAAATGAAAATAATAGACTTAGCAAAAATATTTATTAATAAAATATTAGATTATCCATTGGAGTCAATATTAATTAGAGGCAATTAGTTTAAATTTTGTACTAACTAGTCCCATGATAGTGAATTTTGTTGTGTCTACATGATTCAAACTATAATCTATCAGAAGCTCTTCCCCTGCACTTATTTGTTTTATCACACATACAAAAACACAATTTCCCTCGTGTGCCTTGAATATACAATTTGACCACTTATTAGTTGACATAGGTTAAGAACTATTTATAAATCCTACAATATTCCCTATTTATTTTGGTCTTTCATCAATATACATAGTGAGCCTTTTACTTTGATCATTTTCTTTGCATTGTATATAATTTTTTGACAATGCATACCTACGCATACTTTTTTTTATATTGCACAATTTGTATCTAATTGTTGTAATTGTAAGAATGTCCTACATAGTCCATCAATCTAATAACTTTATCATAACTAACCTTTATGTCATCCATGGAAAGTAGGCCCAAACAATGTAATGAAGATGGAGACATGTGATATGTCCTTTCATTAATAGAAAAATTAGTGTTAACTAGAGGTAGTTCCTTAGGTAAACATTCTTTCTAAAAATGTGTGTACCTTAAGGGAACCTTTCTATTGCATTCACTCTCATTATCATAAGAACGTGACCCCCCCTCAGCAAGAAAAAATTGCATTCATTTATTGAATTTTCTTCTAATCTTTTGACATCTAGTTGATTATCATAGTTTAGACCTACTAGATGTTTCACTTTTGTTTTACATTCCTACAATTTCCTTTCTCAAGGAAGACAAATCAGACAAATACCTAGTTGGTGATACCTGCAATCCATAAAATGAGAGGCATAGTAGGACTAAAGTTGATGTTGGTGGTAAATAGAAGATATGCAAATAAAAAATTGTATATATATATATATATATAGGGTCTATTGACTTATACTTATCAATCCAAGTGATTGTGCATGATCCTAGTTGAAGGTGTTAAATTTCCTGCTTTTGTGAATCATTTATCTTAAGTTAACCAAAAATCACTTGATATATATGCTACAAATTATGTAGAAGAAAAAAATTACATGGTGCATTCATAAAAATTATTATATATTTTTTAATTCCTTACATCTACTTTATGTGTGGTAGCTATGCAAAATCATTTTATATACTCCATGATAGTAGAGTTCAACACATAATAAATTAATTATACAAACATACAAGTCAAAAATATTTCTATGAATAAATCACTCCATCATATTTGACATTGATCATAGATTGACATACACTTCATTGATCATGTCATTGGTCATCATCTTCATCAATGTCATCATCATGATCACCATCATCATACTTGTCACTTTGATCATTGTCATCACCACCACCATCATCATCTTTATCACCATTATCATGACCATTATCACCTTTATTATCACCATCTTCATCACCATGATCATGATTGTCATCATTATCACCATCATCATCAGCATGACTAGAATCATCATCATCTTCTTCTTCATCATTGTATAATAGTCCTTCATGATCATCATTTACTACATCTTCTAATTCTTCAGTATCTTCTTCTTCCATCACATTATACTTTATCGGCCTTCCTCTTGCATCATGTCTAACAACAAATGACCAACCTATTTATGTTGAATGCTAAAGTAAACTACTTTCTCGCAATGACTTGGAAGAATGTAGAACTCATCTCCAACCGACTCAAATGACTTTATATTAATCATTATAAATCCACTATTATGTTCAATAATAATCCTATTAGGATCATTTTGATTTATTAATAGCCTATATCATTTGATGATGAATATAACTAATTTGAATGAATTAAATTCTCACTCAAGTTTATCATCCAAAATGCCATAATATCAATTTTTAGATTGTTGAGGATGTATGTCATTTCTAGATAAAATATTGGTGACCTCAAAGATTGCACTTATCCCATAATCATAAGTTTATTTATTTTTTCTAACTTTTTTATGTGAAATTTACAACCATAGTAGTATATAGCTTTGTGGTGTTTGATCTACAATTATTCAAGCATGTCAAGATTATTTGCATCGATATGTGAGTTGATATTAAAATTATGAGTCATGATTAGTAATATTATATGTACCTTTCAATCTCTTAAGCCATATGCTAGATCAAGTACCATTGGCATAACATTGGGATCTTCAATACGATGAGCTTCTTTAACCAATGATACAACACCATCCCATGTTAATGAGTGACCATTTTCCTAAGACTATTGAATCCATACCTATTGAAAACAATTGGTTAATTGTGTATTGTCTTTAATGTTAAACAAAATTTCATATCATTGCCAATTAGCATATGCCAAGATCACTTGGGAATTGAAGACAATTTCTTGTTCCCGTCGAGTATTCTAGAGTTTGCCAAGTTTAGAACAAAGTGTCTACTGAGTTCACTTGGGCATTGAAGGAAAGTTAGCAAAATTTGAGTGTTAACCAAGCTCACTTAATTAATGAAGAAAATTTTGGATAAAACTAGTGTTAATTGAGCTCACTCGATTACTAAAGAAACTTTTCAAATATGCATAGTTAACCAAGTTCACTTAGTTAACATAGGAAAATTATTTTTGTATTAGTATCTACTAAGCAGGGTTCGCTAACACAGGATTTTCTTGTTTTGGCATATTGAGTTCAATTGAGTTGTTTCTTGGTTCTAGCTGACTAAGGAGATGAATATTAAGTATTCTAAGTTATATTCAATCCAACTTGACAATGTGTAAGATATAAATATAATATCAAATTTTGGATTTATTTTGTGGAAGATATAGAAGATTTAAAGATGCTTAGAGGAAGTGAATTAGAAGGATATGCAAAATATCCTTGTTGAGCAACAAAGATACATTCAATTGGGAATGATCAAGTGCAAGTTAAAACAAAGTTCTGTAATCAACAATTCAATTGTATCAAAAATTAAGTTATCTCATTATTACTTTCTAACCATTATAGTAGTGATCTAAAATCTCTTAACAGAGTTGTCTTAATAGCTATTTGTAAATTTTCTAACAAAGTGACATTTCTATCAAAGTGTCTAAAGACCTCTAACAAGGTCAATCCTAAAATTGTGATCAAATCTTCTAATAGGGTGACACCTAATAGTTTGTTTTGTAACCTTCAACAAGGTTGGCTCCTAATAGGGCTCACTTTAGAAAAAAAAAAATTAGTAACTAGTTGCAATTGGTAGTTTTTCCTAAATTGGATTTTCACATTAAATCTTGGTGTCACTTGTCTTCATGATATTTTTTTTATGTGTATGCAACTAATTTAAGATTAAGGTTAACCACTTTAAGATCAATATATTCATTTTTCCAAGTTAAAGTTGATTCTCACTCCTTATCAAGTTACAACATTTACTGAGTGTGTATGTATTTTTCGAGTAACAATATAATACAATTTTTATGTTTGATTGGTATTGATATCTAAGGGATATAGTATTTATTTTTGTAGTAATTGATTCACCCCTCCCCACTCAGTTACTCCTCTTATATTTTCAACAATTGGTATTAGAGTTTTTGGTGCTTGCAGAAAAGGTTTCAAAGACCTAAGCTAAAGATAAGGATGTCTTATAGAAAAGAGATTCCAAAGTTGAACAAAGAAAACTTTGTAGCATGGCAAGACCTTATGAAGTTGCATCTAGCAACCATCAATGTTTCAGGTTTGAAATAATTGGAAAATGTTTACAAAACTCCTACTGGAACACTAACAATTGAAGAGATTGTTGAAAAGAAAAATCATAACATCTTGATGATTGATATTTCTTTTTCTCTTAACTATGTTGAATTTGATGAGGTCAAAAGCTACACTATTGCTCATGAAATGTGGACCAAACTAAAGGATATCTATGAAGGTGATGACAATGTAAGAAGAGTCAAAGCAAAAAGTCTTAGAGGCTAGTTTCATCAAATGAAGATGAGAGAAGATGAAAACATTGCAAAATATGTTGAGTGAATTAAAGCAAGTGTAAGTACAATCAAAGCCTCTGGAGGAGACATTGATGATAAAATAGTTATAAGAAAGGTACTCAGAACCCTTCTTCCTATCTATACAATTAGAGTGTCTATTATTCAAGAAATGAGATGTGGTCCAAATAATAAGATAAATCTAGATGCTCTAGTGGGAAGATTGAAAACTTTTGAATTAGATAACTATGATAACCGTGTTCCTAGTTTCAAAAGTATTGAGTTTGCATTTGAAGCCAAGCTCACACTCAAGAAAAAAGGTGGAAAATAAAAAGCCAAGCAATCAAAAAGTGAAGAAAGTTCTGATAGTGATCTTGAAGTTATTGAAACTCTACTTGCTAAGAAATATTCTAGAGGTAGAGAAAAGTACAAAAGTAAAATTTCTCTAATCTATTTTTCATGTGAAGAAGTTGGTCACATTGTTGCTAGGTGTCCAAACAAAGAAGGAAAAGATGAAAAGAAAAATAGTAAGTTCAAAGGAAAGAAGGAATTCAAGAGATACAAGGACTACAAGGACAAAGATAAGAAATCTTTTTTTTATGGCTAAAGATTCTAATAGTTGTGATAATGATGAAATGGTCTATATAGTTATAAAAGATGAATCATATAAGATAACACTTATTTCTCATGTTAGTAAAAATGATACATAGATTATTGATAGTGGTTTTTCACATCATATGAGTGGTGATAAAACAAAGTTTGAACACATGGAACATTATGATGGTGGTAGTGTGAGATTTGGAAATAATGAACCTTGTTGCATAAAGGAAAAAGGTTGTATCTCACTAACCAATGACTTAGATTTGATAATGCTTATTGGGTTGAAGGTCTAAACCATAATCTTTTGAATCTAGCATAGTTGAATAACATTGGATTCAAGGTAGAATTCATGAATGGGAAGACCAAGCTACCACATGGAAAATGAAATCTAGTTGAGTCTGGCAAACAAACAAAAGGTAACCTATTATACCTAGATCTTAGTGAAAGTTCATATTTTATTGCTCAAGTAGAAGATAGATGGTTATGGCATAAAAGGTTGTTTTATGTGAAATTTGATAGTTTGGTCAAGATAAGGAAAATAATAGAGTAAGAGGTATTCCTAGTTTGAGGAAACCAAATATGGGTCTATGCAAAAATTGTCAAATTAGAAAGATGGGAAAGACTAGTTTCAAAAGAAAGAATTATCAATCAGAAGAAGTCTTGGAATTGGTTTATATTGACCTTTGTGGACCTATTAGAATAGAAAGCTACATGGGAGACAAGTTTTTTATTTTATTTTTTGATGATTATTCCAGAATGATGAATGCAATGTATCAATAAGAAAAATTTAAAGCTTTTTTAAAAAATTAAGTGGTATTCGGTAAGAGTAGAGAAAGAAACTGGAAAGAAGCTGAAGTGTTTGAGATTAGAGAGAGGTGGAAAATTCATTTCCAATGAATTTAGTGAATTTTGCATTGAAAAAGGAATTAAGAGAGATGTATCAACCCCCGGTACACCACAGCAGAATGGTATAGTAGAAAGAAGGAACATATCCATCATGGATTGTGTAAGAACCTTGATGATAGAAAAGAATGTTGCAATCAAATACTGGAAGGAAGCAATCAATACTACAATGCATACCTTGGATAAAGTAGAGTTGAAAAAAGATTCAACTTAGACTCCTTATGAACTATGGTATGGCTACAAACCTAATTTAATTTACTTGAAAGTATTTGGTAGAAAATGTTATATCTTAAAGGAATCTAGGAAAGGTAAATTTGATGTCAAAGGTAATGGCGGCATATTCTTAGGATACTCTTGCATAAGTAAAGCATATAAATGTCTGAATTTATCCACTCGTAAGAAGAAAGTGCACATGTGAGAATCGATAAGTTTGCAAAAAAAAGTGAAGCAGAGAGTAGCAAAGAACCTAAGGATTATAGAAGGTTTGTTTACTATGATCTTGATACATTGCCAAATCTATTTAGAAGTTAGGAGATCTCACCTCCTGAGTCCCTAAAATCCCCTAAAGCTACCGAGTTGTAACCAATGCAATCCAAGTCTCAGTCTAAAGGACCCGAGTCATAGTCAAAAGCTATTAAGTTGAAGCTAGTGCAAGTTGAGTCATTAGATAGACTTGAGTTACAGCTAGTGGGACCTAAGCTTGAAGATCATGTCAAGTAATGTGAAAAAGCTTCTAAATCCAAAGGACCTGTATTAGCAAGATATGACATAAGGCAACATGCACCTGAACAAATCATTAGAGACAAATTTGATGGTACAATGACAAGAAACAAATTGAAAGGTACATGTTTGCTTGCAGAAATTAAACCTAAAAATGTTATAGATGCTTTGGATAATGAAAGTTGGATTGAAGATAAAAATGAAGA
Source organism: Cupressus sempervirens (assembly GCA_028749045.1). NCBI lineage: Eukaryota > Viridiplantae > Streptophyta > Pinopsida > Cupressales > Cupressaceae > Cupressus > Cupressus sempervirens. Next base: position 582,940,591 of record CM053785.1, read on the forward strand.
AATAGAATAGATAGAGAGGAATAAGACTTGGACTCTTGTTCCTAGACCCAAGGATAAAAATGCGATTGGCACAAAATGAGTTATTGGAAACAAGTTGAATGAAGATAGAGAAGTTTTAAGAAACAAAGAAAGGTTAGTTTGTAAAGATTATTCTCAAGAAAAAGGTATTAATTGTGGTGAAATATTTTCTCTTGTTACAAGATTCGAAGGTTTTGTAACATTACTAGCATATGCAACACATAAAGGATTTAAAGTGTATCAAATGGATGTAAAATTATTATTCTTGAAGATGATGTCTATATAGAACAACTTGAAGGTTTTGTGGATCTTAGAGAAAAGGATATGGTTTTCAAATTATACAAAACATTTTATGGTCTCAGGCAAGCTTCTAGAGCTTGGTATGAAAGACTTTATAACTACTTGATAAAGATTAGTTTTCAAAGAATAGATGATAACAACTGCATGTGTATCAAAGGAGGACCAAGCAAGAAAATTATATTGGTAGAAGTCTTTGTGGATGACACTTTATTTGCAAGAAATAATGACTTATGCAAGGAATTTTTAGAAGAGACAAGTGAAGAGTTTGAGATTTCCATATTTGGAGAGATAAAATTCTTTGTTGGATTACAAATATAGTAGAAGAAAGATGACATCTATATTACTAAATCAAAATATATCAAAGAGATACTAAAGAAGTTTGGAATAGAAGATTCAAGACCAGTCAGAACATCTATGTCTACTAGACATAAGCTTTCCAAAAATGATGAATCCAAAGAGATTGATCAAACTACATATAGATCAATAATTGGAAAATTACAATATATATTGCACACAAGACCTAACATTGCATTAGCAATTGGTATGGTGGCAAGATTCTCAAAAAATCCCAAAGAAAATCACATGATGGAAATCAAGAGAATCATGAGGTATCTAAAGGGTACTGAAGACTATGGATTATGTTATAAAAAAGGAGAAAACTTGATTTTTAAAGAACTTACAAATGTTGATTGGGCAAAAAGTGTTGATGACAAAAAGAGCACAAGTGGTGAAGCATTCTTTCATGGTAAAAGACTAGTATCTTGGACAATCAAAAAGAGGAATTTCATTTCTTAGTCCACAATAGAGGCAAAATATGTGGCAGCATCAATTAATTGTTCCAATGTTGTTTGGTTCAAGCAACTATTAGCAGGTATGAAGGTAGAGATCAAGGATCTAGTAGTTATCTTCTGTGATAACACTAGTGTGATTAATACATCAAAAACTCATGTGATGCATACCAAAACCAACCACATTGCTATAAAATATTATTTTTTGATAGAATTAGTACAAGATAAAGAGCTAAGATTGGAAAATGTGAATACTAACGAGAAAATTGTAGATATGTTCAACAAGCCATTACCCAAGAATTCATTTTTGTATCTAAAAGGAAAGTTAGGGGTTATTACCCTATCTAAAGTTCACTAAATAAAGTTTAGTGATGCACCAATCAGTGCATGTTGAAGATCAATCAATTTGATGCAATATTGAAAGGGTAGATTGCATATGAATCAATACAAGAAGTACATTGAAACTCACTAAATATTATCTTTGGCACAAGATGTCAAAGAGGGAGAGTTTGTTGTCATATCACAAAAAATTTCTAAAGAGGGAAAGTTGTGTGTGTGACATAAATTTTGCTTAAAGATGTCAAAAAGGGAGAATGAACTTGGTCTAATATCAAATAAAGATAGATTTTTCTATCAAAAAAAGATGTTGAAGGTAGAGTTTGCTGACAAAGGAAGAAACTGAAGGCAGAGGGAGTTCAAATTGATAGAGGGAGTTCTCATGGATGAGAATCAAAATCAAACTAAGGATATGTTCCTTACTTTATTTTTTCTCTAAAATTTTCATTGTATTATGACATGTTATGTTGCCATCAATGCCAAAGAGAGAGATTGTTGAAAATAATTGGTTAATTGTGTATTGTATTTAATGTTACACAAAATGTCATATCATTTCCAGTCAATGTATGCCGAGCTCACTTGAGCATTGAAGATAGTTTCTTGTGTCTATCAAGCATTCCAGACTTTGCCAAGTTTAGAAGATAGTGTCTACCAAGTTCACTTGGGTATCAAAGGAAACTTAGCAAAAGTTGAGTGCTAACCAAGCTCACTCAGTTAATGAAGGAAATTTTGGATGAAACCAGTGTTAACTGAGATCAATCAGTTACCAAAGAAACTCTTCAAATATGCAATGTTAACCAAGTTTACTTAGTGTCACAGGAAAATCATTTCTATGCTATCTACTAAGCAGAGTTGGCTAATAAAGGATTTTCTTGTTTTGGCATTTTGAGTTCAATTGAGTTGTTTGTTGGTTTTATCCAAATGAGGAGATGAATATTAAGTATTCTAAGTTGAATTCAAGCTAACTTGACAATGTGTAAGATATAAATATAAGGTCAAGTTGTGGATTGAATGTGTGAAAGATATAGAAGATTTGAAGATGTTTAGAGGAAGAAAATTAGAAGGATAAGCAGAATATCCTTGTTGAGTTGCAAAGATACATTCGATCAGGAAAGATCAAGTACAAGCTAGAATAGAGATCTATAATTGACAATTCAATTGCATCAAAAATTAGGTTATCTCATTGTTACTTTCTAACCATTGTAGTAGTGATCTAAAATCTCTTAACAGAGTTGGCTTAACAATTATTTGTAAATCCTCTAACAAGGTGACATTTCTATTGAAGTGTCTAAAGACCTCTAACAAGGTCACTCCTAACAAGGTAATCAAATCCTCTAATAGAGTCACACCTAACAATGTGTTCTGTAACCTTTAACAGGGTTGGCTCCTAATAGAGCTCACTTCAAAAAAAAAAAAATCAATAACTAGTTGCAATTGATGGTTTTTCACAAAAAAATTTCCCGTGTTAAATCTTGGTGTCACTTGTGTTCATGCTATTTCTTTTATGTGTATGCAACTAAGTTAAGAATAAGGCTAATCACACTAAGATCAGTATATTTAGTGTTGCCAAGTTAAAGTTGATTCTCAGTGCTTGCCAAGTTACAACATTTACTAAGTGCCTATGTGTTTGTTGAGTAACAACAAAATATAGTTTTTATGTTTAATTTGTATTGACATCTAAGAGATTTGAGATTTATTTTTGTAGTAATTGATTCACTCCTCCCCTCTCAGTTACTCCTTTTATATTTCCAAAAATACCGTCATCCAATCGAGATAGTTTGCAATACACAAATGTAGTGCATCCCACTCACAACCATCTATAAAGAAAAAAACTAGACCACTTAGAAATAACTTATATTGAATATTTATAAGAATTAATAAATTACAATAACATCTTATAATTACCTCTCACTCTTCTCAATCTACCTTTCTGCATTAAGTACCACCCTTCAAATTTGTTAATAGAGTTGGTATCTCAAATGTGATCTATATGGATATTTGCTACAAATTTGTGAAGATATTTATTAGTCCATACAATGGTATAGTATAACATATATCCCTCTACCATAGAAATCTCTGGATATGCTCTTTATCAAAACAAACTCTTAATAAATTTATAGTGCCTCTCAATCATCCATATTGACTTAGTTTGTACAGGTCCACACAATTCAATCTCCTCAACTTGATGTATGAGGTAGTATTCTTGAGCATTGAAAAAGTTATTCTTGAGCATTTAAAAAAGTTGAAGATAGACACTTTTGCATTTCACACATAAGATGTGAAATTTTTCTCTTCCAATAGTTTTTTTTTTTATTCAATTTTTTTAGATGATAACCACCTAAAACAAATTCAACATGCAAGAACATATAAATGAGATTTTAGATAAAGATATACAATAAATTACATAAAAAGTAAAGCAAGTCATAAATATAATATATGTACAACAAATCTAAAAAATAACACTTCTAACCTCATGCATTTTTCAAGATCATATATAGCTTATTTAATATTGTTGTCAAACTAGTGTGGGAGGGATAGAGGTAGGACATACTACAATAATTAAACAAAGATTTTTTTAATATATTATAAAATAATACAATAAAAAGTACATGCAATTTCGCAAATATATTATAAATAGAGAACATGACTTACTTTGATGAAGGTATGTCAATCATGAATTTTTAACCCTGACCCAAAATCACAATTCTTTCATACAAGACTACTTATATTTACAGCAAATCTTGTGGAAAATTTTATTTTTTATGACTTCTTTTAATGCATCACTTTGTTGCTTCGTTAATAACCATGGAAGGGCACTCGTATTTATGTGGTCTTTGTTGCTATTTGATTCAATGGAATTTTTTAGTGCATAGTTGGATTCATGAATGTCATTACAAATTTTGATAATTTTTTCTCTATCAAGCCTTCCATTTAATATTTTCCATAGTGTCTCTATTACATTCTTTCTAATATGCATAGGATCAAACAAATGCATAATTCAAAGATCCTTGTAGTACAGTAACCTACTAAATTAAGTAGGATAACTTTTTATTCCTCTAAGAAGTTGTTCATTGATGCCTTGACAAACTTTATGAGCATTAATTACATTATTACTAAATAAAAGATAATATCAAAATATAAATTTTAAACAAAAATCATCATATAAACATTACCTCAGCAATTTAGTTGATTGTATTCCAACTTCCATAAATGAGTTGTCATTCTTCGTGGCCTTGATATTATCTCTTCTTTCTCATTTAAAAATATTTTTTAGTAATTCTATACTTGTGATTATTGTGGAGAAAGTTCCTAAACTCATCGAACACCTGCTTTTCTAAACTTCTTGAATGACGAGATTTTGTCTTTGGACCACAAACTGGACATACAAATTTTTCCTTTGTATGAAGACCTAAAAGATCATGTATAATTAGATCATGTGAAATTATCATGTGCTACTTAAATATACAACAATAATGTGTAAGAACTATAACATACCAAAAATATGTGACTTTAACAATATAACATACTGCAAAAAATGAGTTAGCCCAGGGGCATCATGTATTATCCATAAAGTATTGCATGTAATTGAAATTGTCTTTGTCCTATTGGTCTAGAAGTGTCATATATAGTGACCCCATTCCATAACTTTAACAACTCATCAATAAAGGGCTCAATATACACGTTCATATCTTTAACTTGGTACTTACCTAGTAATTGAATGAACAAAAACATTATATAATTATTATGACCATTTTGATGCACTATTTATAAATTAATTTAGATAAATATTAAATGAAAAAATACCTAGTACAATCATTAACAACATTATGTACTCCCTCTTTATAGACATCCAAGGAGAAATGTTATTGTTAATAAAAAAATAGGCCAACACTGAGTAAACATATCTCATATCTCCAAATGGATTGACACCATCCACTACCAATGAAAGCTTGAGATTACGAGGTTCTTTAAAGTGTGGCTATGTTTTTTCTATCTTTAAACGTAGAACCATTTGTAAAAATTCACATAATGTCATCTTTACTTCTATTGCATGCATGGTAATCCATAAATTGTACCAAACTAGTGCACCTGAATAATCATTCAAGATGTGGAATAATGGGAATGTACCAAAGAAACATTTTGAGACACTTTTTTTGTTATTTGATCTAACTAATATCTACTAATATGACAAGCAAAGCATTCTATTGTAAATTCATGTTGTTTATGATATAGAATGTGATCATTGGGATATGTATGTATTATCTGACACTTCATTCCAATTTGATTCATAATGATAGATAATTCTCAATACAAAAAAGGTATAATGTTTAATGGTGGTAACAAACACTCACCTATCAACCTACAACAACAAATACGAATTGTTAATATAATTAATGGTAATGGTATGATAACATTGAAGATGACAAAAATGGCATACCTTAGCATACATAACATTGGTATATTGAATAAACCATTCATAATCTTCAAGTTCACCAACAACACTATAGTAGAGAGAAGAGTTGTTTGGGAGCCTTGGTATATGGGCTAGTATGCCTTTTCAAGTAAAGGTATATCAAGATCATCTTCATCATCATTATCAGATGCACTAGTACCATCATCATAATCATCTTGATCAGCTATGCCAATACCATCTTCTTCAATTATGTCCTCTAGCACATTATTAGATATGCCAATATCATTGTCTTCAATTATTCTCTCTATCACATGATCATCTTCTTCCATAGGAGTGTTATCCTCATCTTGGATATTCACACCTCCATGTTCCTCCAATTGGAAATCCACATTCACCAATAATAAAAAAATCGTGCCCCCCCTCAATGTGACCATGTTTCCCATAATGACTCTGAGTTGTTGTGATTAGAATTCTTTGATTCTTTAATCCCTTACACTTTTTGCAAGGACAATTACATTTATATACTTTTCTTCAAAAATGAGACCACAATTTAGCAATTGTCTTGTTATTTTATTCTAGGATCATATTGCTAAGAGTGGTCTTTCTTCACAAGAAAATATTCAAGCTATAAATATACAAAATGTAAACATATAAGCATTAGTAGTATCTTGTATATAATAAAAAATAATAAAATATTATAACATTATACGAGATTTACAAATACACACATAAATCATGCTCACAAGATTAGGCTAACCAATTTTCACATACCTTCCCAAATCATCTTTCCTAATATATTTCCTCCACCATAATTTGGACTTAGTATTTTCATGTGATTAAGGATTTTGTCATTTTATAATACTACACAAATGTGCACACGATCACACACACACACTCTCTCTCTCATGATCACACACACACACAAATGCTCACGTGATCACACACACACATATAATGTACAATCATGTGAAAATTTATGGAACCAAATGTGATGGAACATAGATTAAATGGTATATTAAGGGTTGTTTCCTTCCTAACCAGGTTTTGAAACATATGATGAGGTAGACTATGACAGTTTTACATCAGAATTTTGAATATTAGTGGGTGCTAGTAAAAGGTGTTACATTGTAGGGGGTGGTGGGAAAAGGTGTTACATTATTAGTATCCTTAGCATTTTCATTTCATATTTCATGGTTATGTAATGAAAAACTTATATTCAATAGTTCATGGTTCATTTATCAATAGTTTATAGTTCATGAAAAATTTCTTTCATGGTTATGTAATGAAAAAAATTCAATTTGGAGGGTCATTTGATTATTTTATTTTCATAATACTTTTAAGTTTCTCTAAAATAAAACTGTCCCCAAGCTCCTATTCAATTTCTAAGGACTATTGTGGACTAATGTCTAGATATACAATTCATATATAGATATGATCATGACCACCTTTTTTTATTGAAATTAGATACTCTATGGTTCTTAATAAAAATTGAAGAAGGAATTTTGAAAGTTGTTTAGAGGTTTCTTTGAGACTTTTCTCAATCAAGTCCTCGATTTGATGTTCACATTGTATATGTGAAATGTGGACCTCTGATCCTCACATACACTTCAACATGGTCATTACCTGAGAGATCATCCCAAAATGGGTATTGAATTGTTCATCTAACTAATCCAAGAGTGCAACCTATTGCCTTCTAACTAGAAGGATTTTGCTTTGCTCTCAGACCAAGAAGCTAGCAACCACACCTTTTAGTACAAAGGATTTATGCAGTTATATGAGAGTGCAATTAATCTAAATGAAGTGTAATTAATCTAATAACAATGAAAATAAAATTACACTATATGAGTGCATTTTAATCTATATGATAAGAAGACTAAGCAATTATGAAAGCTATGAAAGTATTGAACACGTGAGTATCTATTTCGACAGTAATTCGATGCAATTCAATTCCACCCCCATAATGAGGAATTAGAAGCCTCTAAAATAAAATTCAAAATTAGTCACCAGTTGAGATCAACCAGAATGAATGGTTGAGATTGAAAATGAGATTCAGTCAAGATGGAAGATTCCTTATGTAGGTAAGGTTAACTAATTCAAATCTAGTGTGTGACGGAGAGTTAACTAAAATTCACCCAAGTGTGAGAATAAGTTGATTAGGTCAATTCCAATTTGAGAGATAGATCACCCAGAATTCTAATTCTTGAACTAAAGAGAAGATTTGAAAAGAATATTTAATTTAATAAAATAAGATATGACCTCATAAATGCATACTTTTAATTAATTGAATAATTACATTCAATAATTAAATTGAATACGTTATTGAATTAAATATATTTAATTCCCTTGTACATTAGCTAAAGAGGTAATTTAATTTAATCAAAGTATGAACACTTTCAATTAAATCAAATTTGATCAATAGGTCCAATGAAGCTAATTTGAGTCGATACTTAGGAATTAGATAAAGAGTGTGATTGATGCAAATTAGGGTTTTCTGTATTTGACACTTAGGTCAAGTGGCAAGTATTAGACTCAGAATTTCCTAGTACAATAGGACTTAAGAATGATCAAATAGAATAGAATTGTTTAACATGGCAATGTGCCAATTTTGGGGTATTACATTTTCCCCTCTTTGAATGAATGTGTGAGCAACATGTTCAGTTCAAAGAAATCTAAAGTATGATACAAATATCAACAAATGAGATTGGTTCTAAAATTGTTGATACAAAGACCAATTGATAAGCTTTTAAATATTATCTCTAAAATGAAGTTTAACCTTAGAGAATCCAGATAGAACACCTAGATACCAAAGTTGATAAGCTTTTTAAGATTAGCTCCAAAATGGAGCTTAACCTTAAGGGATCTAGATAGAACACCTAGATACCAAGATGATAAGATTTTAAAGATCGTCTCTAGAATGGAGCTTGACCTTAGGGGATCTAGATAGAACACTTAGATACTAAAGTTAATAGCGCAAATATTGTCAAATTTCATAGAATTATTCCTAGAACGAGACTCAATCCTCAAGAGTCGAGGTTTAGACTATCTTGATACCTGTTCATTGAATAATGATTGAAAGAAAGATCCTAGAATTATCCCTAGAACAAGGCTTAACTCTTCAAAAAAAGTTAGGATTATCTCTAGAACGAAGCTTAATCCTCAGCAAGAATTTGGAATTATCTCCAAAATGGAGCTTAATCCCCCAAAGTCCAGATAGAACACCTAAATACTAGTCCAAAAAGATAACAAGATCCAATCATAAGTCATAGAATCATCCTCAGAATGAGGCTTGATCCTCAGGAATTGAGGCTTAGACTATCTTGATACCTGTCCATGGAACTCTGACAAGAATTGTTAGAAGATGTGATTAGCTGATCAAAAGATGGGATATATGGGATAGATTCTAGATAGAAAGGGAACAAGATGCCCTAAGTGATGATATGCCCCAAGTGATGAGGACATAAGATTCAGATTGAGTTGAAGTTCAGATTTAATAATGTAATCATCTTGCCCCTTTAGAAGTGAAATTGAAAGATGACATGCCAAAAATATGATGTAGAGCAGTATATCAAGAGATATTGAAGAAAATATGAGATTCTAAAGAATATAGAAGAGATTAGAATAATCAAAAGAAAATTTGGAGTCAATTCGAAGTGATTTCAAGGTCTAGAAGACCAAGTTTGACCAAAGATTGACTAGAGTTGACTTTTTCCAAAAAATAAGAAAAAAATTGAAGAAAATGTGATTTGAAAAGATTCCAAGATTCACAAAGTACTAAAAAAATGGACTGCACAAGTGTTCAATCACGTTAGTCCCAAAAATTTAAAATGTGTTTTTGAGCTATTTAAGTGTGTTAGACTTTGAATTCGATCCCAAAAATGGATTCAGTGTAGTCAAATTAGCCAGAAGGGTGATTTTCATGCAAATCAGAGCACTTTGAAAAATTAGATCAAAACCTATATAAGGGCCTATAGGGTCATTTTCAAATTATTTGTTCTTTTGTCTTTTGTGTAGAAGAGAGCTCTAAGGAGAAAATAGTAGTCCCTGTGCAAAGACATTGTTTCAAGCATTCCCAATGACAGAGCTAGCCACAAAGTATGGACCTTCGATGAGTAGTCGATAATCTTGCTTTGTACTTTGATTTTTACATATTTCAAAATGATTTTAGCATATTTTAGGGTATTTTTAATTTTGTCGTATCAAATTTTGTGCAACAATGTCTCTCCTCACACGAGCCCAATTGCCTTTCATGCAAAGAAGTACCAACCTGGTACATCATCGCTTGGCTTTATGGGTTTCATTGTGTGAAGGATACCCATCTTTCGTGCAAAAAACCCTAATTTTATGTCATTTTTTCACTTATAAATTGATCACTCTTCATGCGAGAAAGTGTCTCCTCATGTGAAGATACAAAATCTCACATGAAAACCTGCATGTTCACACAAAATTCTAGTGTAGAATGCAAATTTTAGTGTTTCAAATTTGACATGTTGTTGTAATTTGGCACTTTCTTTCATCTTGTTTGTTCAATTGGGACTAATTATATACTTGTTGTGATCATGTGTGTAGAATTTCAATCCCATTTACCCACCATATAGAGCTCTATTGCATCAGCTTGATGATGCTGACATGGCACATATTGACAGATTGGGACTAGCTTATTTTTACCACATTCCACCCATGTTGGTGAATCATGGTCTTTTGACTACACTAGTAGATCATTTCCATTCAAAGATGAACACATTCTATTTTCCACAAGGGGAGATGATGATCACCCCAGAGGATATCTATAGGATACTTCGTATATCATTCCACAGATCATGAGTAGTTTATGATACAGTTCCATGAGTAGGTACAGAGGTACTAAGGGCCACCTTCCAAGAGGACTTGATTATGGGTAGAGCCATCATGTGGGATGAGCTAGTGCATACCTATGGTCCCACTCATAGGTTGCCATTGGTATTGGCAATATTTATCAGCTATTTCTTGATGTTGGGTAGAGGCCAACATGGCCTAGAGTGTGGATGGGGCAAGATGTTGCAAATGATGTTATTGACCCCAAAGAGATATGGATGTCAGGGTTAGTGCATGTTCTCTTGCATGTAGCATGAGATGCATGAGGTAGTGTACCATGAGAGGAAGAGCATGGCCACTGGGGTTGATCTTCTTCAAATATAGGCATGGGAGCACTTGCCAGTTACTAAGCCCATTTTTGAAAATGAGTGACAGCCTATGGAGCCATAGGTTTATAGATACACAGGCTAGCTAACTTAGATAGGCATGGGGAGGATTGAGCAGTGGAGAGGCCATCTAGATGACTTGGTGTCAATAGTATTGTGGTCTTGGAGAGTGACAAAGGATTTGGATGATGCACAGGTAGAGTTGAGTCATATGTTCACCTCTCGAGCACTAATAGGTCGATCTCTATGGATGGTGGAGTGATTTCCTCTAAGATAGGAGTGGTGGTAGTATGACTGGTCATAGGACATATCACAAGAGTATTATTCCTACGCACAGCTAGTGACAGATCTGGAGCGAGGATGGTTGCTGAGATTAGATGTGGACAGATTGTTGATAGATGTGCTCAACTTGGTTATGACACAATGGGAATATCTACCGATAGGGGTGGATGGAGGGATGACTCTCGCATGTCAAGCACATTTTTCAAGTCATCCCTTTCCATAGTTTACCAATCCAATGTGGATGGTTGTACCTATTCAGCCAGTGCATGCACTATAGGCACCACCACAATAGCCCCAATGGGAGGGAGTGAGACATAGGATATGCCAGGTGCAGATTCTACCTCAACAAATGAGAGTAGACCTAGGTGTTGGTAGTAGTGGTGCAGAGCAGAGATGACCTTGAGGAGAGATGGGTTCCTTGGGATCCATCAGAGGAGATGTACAGAGGCGAATGTCATGCCCAAACTTACATTCAATAACACAACTACAATTTTTTTTTAAAAAATTTAAATTATCTTTTTAGGTATACTATAGATTCTATGTAAAGATCTAGGTTAATTAAGAATGTTCTAATTAGGCAGTGACTAGTCAATGTGCATTTCCACTAAATTTGGATATGGTAGAGTTAGTCAATGAGACAAAATCAGTTTTAATCAAAATCTAGATTATTAGTGTTTTATGAGGAAACACCTAGATGACTTCCAAGGATCAGAATACTAAATTATAATGATATATTGGATATAACCCCCTTCACCTTCCTTACTCTAATTAAGGCACTTCACAAAGGTAAGTGAAGTTCAATTATCATACTGATGTAGTAGCATTGGTTCTAGGTTTTACAAATGCAGAGATGTTTACTAAATTGTCTAAATGTGGTTCAAGAGGAGTTTCCCTTCCACATATGTTCCTTCCTCATTTATCTTCCATTTGCATATAATTGGGTATATATGTATGTATCCCCTAAAGAACTCCTGATATATCATTCGTGTCTTTATTTTATTTATTTAATTTTTTAATTGTTTTCTAATTATTTTATTATGATTATTATGATCTTTTTAAATTTCCTAAATTAAACCCTACTATATGGTATTATTAAGTTTAGTCTGAAATATAATTCTCTAATCTAGAGTTTATACCAGGTGCTTATGACCAATCTCTATTAAACAATATTAACATAACCCACTTAACTTATTTTGTGACTGTTAAACATCAAATTAAACCTACCCTAAATATCCTACTTTTTTTTACAAAAAAATAAACATCTACACATTTCAAATCATTGCTTCCAAATAATCCCTCTACAATACTATAACATGCTACTTTACCTTTAGCATCTAAATGCTTAAATAAGCCCATTATTACTAATACCACCTTGATACAAACCTAAACTAAATTACATAAATAAATAATCATACAAAACATTATCATTATCCTAAGCCCAAAATATTTACTAGCCCAGTCTGCCCCCTTTCATCCTATCACTATACTTTTACAAAAAACTTTTGTACCCATCCCAAACTTGACATATATATCCAATCACCCAACACCTATCACAACTACCAACCAACCCAAAACTTAACACTAAACATTATGACACCTTACCTAGACAAGACACCTAGCCTCCATGGCAAGACATCCTCATGCTTGCTTGTCCCCTCCTAACGCCTACCCCAAGATGACCTTCCCACACCAAACACTAAAATTGAGGTGTCCTCCTTACTTCCTTACATAGGAAAATTGACCAAGAAGTGTGTCAAGTCATAAAGCATGGTTGAAGAATTTATACATGCCTAGAAGGATGGGGGAGCATTTTCAAAACAATGTACCCTTTTTTTTTGTTTTTAAGAAAAAACCCACTAACCAAAAGTGTCCTTTATAATTGCAAGATGATTTTATATATATATATATATATATATATATATTTTTTTTTTTTTTTTTTTTTTTTTTTTTTTTTTTATGTGCCTCCCTCCATTTGAACTCACATACTCCTTTTCTCTTCCCAAGGTGGGTGAAGAATGTGACTTAAAGCTTTTCAAAATTTCCAAGTACTAGGCACCTAGGGGAGAGTTGCTGACATGAGTCAAAAAAGGTGTCATAATCATCATTTTTGCTATGTCCAACGTGTGGACTAGAACAAGGTCGCCTAGTGGAAATGGGGCCACATTATGTAGTATCAATATTTTTTAATATCCTTTTAAAAAGCTGGTCACCTAGGGCCATGTAATTTTTATTTTCATTATTATCAAATAAAACACTCTGTCTCTCCTAGAAGTGGGTTTAGACTATGTCATGTCTCCTTTAGTCTTATTGCATTTAATAATGGCCTTGCATGGGATTTGGTGGATATTCTTTGATTATTTTATTGGTCTATAATAGACCTAGGATTAATTTTTGCATTCCCATACAAAATTTAGAGAGGTGAATGGGCACCTATAGCATGTTATTGCTTATGCTTCCATACATTCTATATCATCTATTTGATTTTTATTTATTATTATTTTGTTTTGTTTTCTTCCATAGCCTTAGGTACTTATGATAGGTTATTGCAATAATAATTTGGAGTTACTCATTAGACTAAGTATAGTCAAGATTTATGATTCATTTAGCATTCAACCATTAAACTTAATGCAATAGATATACATTTCATGACAAGGTTATATATGAACATCCTAAATTGTTCCTATCTATGACTTATGAAGTTTAGAAAATCCTTTTCACAAGGATTGACATTGTATTCTCATGCAAGCTTCAAATCGAATACACATGTACAACTATTACACAATACAACTGAGATGATAAACATGATCAACAAGATAATGTTCCCATCAATGAAAACTCTCTATGATATCAAATTTAGTTGGCATCCCTTTGCATACCACTCAAGAATCATCAAGTATTTTTTTTAATCTCTGATTGATATTCCTATCCAAGACATTGAAACAACAATATTATTACAATAATTTCTCTTGCATGACACTCTCATGATACACAAAAGGTGGTGGAATCAACATATCAAAATATACATAAAGGAAATACTTATTACTACACATGAACACTGACAACCTTGCCACCTAACAGTTAAACTAGATGGTAGCTTCCTCTTACCATATGGTTAGACTCTCATAACATAATGGAGTTTACTCACTAACTCATCACAATGCAATAATGTCTTCTCCTACTATGCACATGGAAAGACCACAAGAGCTCCAAGTTTCCAAGATCATCAACTAAGACCTGCAATTGAGAAATAACAATGGATAACCATGGAGGCTCACCTCCTAACCTAGGCCTCAAGGAGGCCACCCACCACGCTAGGGGAAACAAGGCTCAAACAGGATACATCCAAACAACATCTCAAACAAGAACCAACATGAACACAACATTTTTTTTGCAACACATTTACAATCCCAACCAAGGTTTGCACAATGATTCACAAATGGAATCATAAACATTGGGTGAAGGTGAGCTCACCAAGGAGGAGAATTCCATATCCTTATGCATTAACAATTCTTGAAATTGCATTATGTCCCAACAAGGCTTCCAAGAAACTCATGCCATACAAGGCTATCAATAATCACATGCCTCAACAAGGCTATCCATACTTGCTCCTTTCACATATCCTCATTTATACCTCTCATAGAACAATAGAATGGCATAAGGCTTTCATGGGAGCCCATACTCCATAAAAAAAACTATCTCCTCTCCAAGAGAAGGATTTCTCAACTCCAATGCAAGCCCAACTAACCCCTTCACCCCAAGGCTTCTCTTCGCTCCCAAGGGTGAGTGAAGCCTTCACACCCAGCACAACATTCAATCCACCACAACAAAATCAAGAAACAAAATCAAATGCAAGTAAATCCAACATGCTCATTTACATACACAAAAACTACTACATTCACCAAATGCAAACACATAAATCTTACAAGAACACTCTTCCAATTATCCTTCTTCAACTTTCATAAGATGAGAGAAAACAAGGCATGAAGCACTAACCTTCTTCTAAGCTATGGTTATGGAAATGGTGATGAAGATCTTCCTTCTTTTATTCCAAGTCGCTTCCTCCAAACCCTAAGTGTCTCTACAATTAGAGAGTGGATGAACAACCCCTAAGTTTGGCACAAGCTCCCTAAAAGACCTCCACTTCCATCCTCACCTACCCCTCTTACACCCTGTACCTTCTACCAATAGGAACTTACCCAAGTGAAGGGATGAGGGAAAAAGTCATGTGACACTATGATTCTCGAATTGGCTTGAAAGTGACTAGTTTAGAGGGTCTCCAAAGTCCCCTAGACCAACTTATGGTGATATTTAGACCCCCAACCTATACTACTACCATGTGGGTGACTTATTTTCACCAATATAACACTTGGGAACCACTTTTAGGCTCTCTAAAGTTCCTATAAAATTTAATTTGAATAGCATCATGAAGGTGACTAATCCTAACACTCTCCAAGGTGGGTTAACTTAATTTCATAATGGGATTAAGTTTAGGTTAAGTGACTTCATGCCCAGAACCCTATATGACATGTCATTTACTCATAGACAACACAAGTGTCAAATGACACACACACATTAAAACACTTTACACATCATGATGACATGTCTCTAATTAATCATGATCTTTAAACTTATAACACCCATGCACAATCACATTATGAAATAAACACAATAAAATGAGTTTTTGAATCTTCCAAAGATTCACCTTGGCTTTACCATGTTCACATAGGTTTGAACCTTGTTTCCCTAAATAATTTCCATGGTTCAAAATTTCTTGCACACTCAACTTAAACATCAATAGCCCAATGAAATAATATAAAAATACCTACAAATAAGTGCAGAATAATCCAATATTTCATAATTCACATAACATATACAATTAACTTTCATCTAATCATTCTCATAAAATATTCAAAACATTGAAATATCAAATATGTGTATCAACAGTTATCTTTCTTAACATAACTCATTATCATTCTGAATATTATCTCAACTCTTTCTAACATAACAATGAAACTCTAAAGTCATCTTTGGCACATCATGAAAACATATAAAATGGATCTTAATATATATGTCCTAAGTGAAAATCACTAATGTGCAAACTAGTTAACTAGTATCCTTTCAATCAAGTTAAACATAGTGACATACCTAGCAATATCCCTTTATCACATTACGAGGGGTTTGTGTGTGAGTTTCTAGGGTTTATTCCTCAGACTAATAGAATGTTTCCATAATTATGTCATCATAATTTAAAACCAATTTTTGAATGTAACCATATGTCTTGTTGTCCTACATTCACTGTTGTTCTTACAAGAGTGAATGTTAATTTATCTTTCCTAATTTCCTTGTAGATCATACCTTAAATCTTGTGACCAGGTTCTTGGCTTGAACATATTGAGTCTCATTATCATGTGGCCTTATCTTATTGACTAATGTTATTGGATAGGGTATCAACCTTATAATAATCAGGATCTACATCAGCCTCTAATAATATCTCATAAATCATTGTTAATAATGAAAAGTTCAATCATGACCTAATTATCTCCTAATCATATTCATTCCTTACAATTTATAATAGAGTACAAGTGTGGGCCTTACAGAGAAGTAGCTGTTAGAGTAGGCCGAGAAGGGAGACAAGGAGATGTAGGATTATCCTATTGGAGGAGCCCAAGGTGGATATATCCTGGTATAGACTAAGGAGGCCTTATGGAGAGCTACAAAGTGGATACAAACTGTACAATAATAGCTTGGAGAGTTGCAGATATAGGTAGCTATTAGAGATTCTTAGATAGCAGACCAAGAGCATGAGATCCATGGGCTGCAAGAGTAGTTAGAGCAAGAGGCTTAGCAATCAGAGCAGTAGCAGGACAAGATCTGACTATAGTTAGCTAGGGTAGCGTACTATTTTGCAGCATATATAGCAGTTGTGCTAGATGAGCTTGAGTAGGTGCCTTAATTTTCATAGTATGTCCAAGAATATGGAGGAGCACAATCTGTAGTGAGACTAGACATGCCTCCTCCTCCTCCTCTTCCAGTGGGAGGTGAGGGAGTAGGAGAGAGTTAGCTTTGTTTGCTTCGATTTTGATCTAGCCATGTATTGATTGGTGTTCCAGCACCATTTGATATCATTTTTTAGATTGGCAGCACTCAAGTAGCATCTATTTTTGCTCCAATGTGCACTTTTGATTCAAGTACCATTCACATGTGTCACTTTATCTCTTTATAGCTTGTTATACATGAGATGTTTATGCTATGGTTTATGAATGTAAATATGATGTGATGTATGGGTGCACATTTGATATGATGTATAAATGTAGTGTACATGAGTTGAATCATGATAGTATGTATGAAATGCAAAAATGTAAATGGACTAACATCTCATGCAATGTTCTATTGTTGATAGTGATAGGTACTCCATGAAGATTGAAAGGACAAACCAAAGAACTAAATGCTTGTGCAGCCACAGAGAAGTATGATACTTTAAAGAAGCCAACAATCCCTCATCACAAAGGATGGAAGTAGATTTGCAATCAAATCATGTGTTTATGCAATGCAACCCTAGATGTAGTTACTAAGCTTCAACAATTATCATCACTAAGCATATAGAGAAACCCCATATGTTGTACAATTCTCACTGACATTGCAATCATGGAAATATGAATAGGATATATGTTCTAGTTTTGTTGGGATTAAATGTAAGCATTCAAGGCTCAAGAAGCCAAAATGACTAGAACATTTGTCCCTTTTAATGTAGAAAGTTAACATAAGCATCAGAGCATAAACACTAGGATGACCATAATATTTCTTGCATGAAAACACACTTGACACATGAGATATCCTTCTTATGCGAAATAATTAGTAAGTATTTTGTCTATAATGACCCTTGCATTCATAACCTAAGACAAAAGTGTGCTAGGTGTACTCATAGTGACCTATGTGTTTACTTTGTAGGACAAGTATAATTATTTCTAGTAGCATAATGAGTTCACTCCAACAAGAAAGGAGAAGAACCAACATAAAAGGAGTCAAGGTACACAAGACCATCAAATACAAGATGGAGGCTCTTATAGTGGACACCTCTTTTATATGAATGTTTCAAATCATTGGAACTAAACCACAAATAGAAATCAAAGAAAATATCATGGCCCTAGTCCTCACTTCTCTAGTCAAAAGTGACAACATCGAGTTGTTCAAAGAGACATGGTAAAGAGAAAGCAAAATAGACAAAGAAAATCTCAACATATCCCAAACAAATTCATCATTTTGAGTTAAATTAGGATTCATGTCAAGTGTCAATGTTTAGAACATACATGAAATAAATGTCTTCAGTAGGGTGACAATAGTAGACAAATATAGTTAGAACAACTGGCGACTAAAGTTAAAGAGAAATCCTTAGTAAGAAGAACCTTGGTAGGAAACAGAGCGAAAATAGACAGACATAGTTAGAACAACTAGTGATTGACATGAGAGAGATCTTCCATGAGAGAAATATCAAAAAGTGACATGAGAAACAGTAGGAAGACGCAGTTAGAACAACTGGTGATTGATGTGAGAGAGAACTTCCATGAGAGAAATCTCAAAAAGTGACATGAGCATAGTAGATAGACATAGCTAGAACAACTAGTGACTAACGCAAGAGATTCATATGATATTGTAAGGCATTGCCCTTGAGTTATATATAGACTCAATCCATGGATACATGAGCAAAACCAGAAAACTAAAGTAGAAAAGCAATTGTACATGAGCCAGAAGATGCACTATGAGATATAGCATTTGAAACAAGAGGTGCCTATTTACTAGGTTTTCACCTTCTTGGCAGAGATTTTTTTTTGCTACCATGATGCCTGTTTGTTAGGTTTTCATCAATGACACTTTTTTTTCTTTTCAAATTTTTTTTTATTTTTCTCCTTTTCTCTTTTTTTTTATTTTTTGAATTTTAAATTTTTTTTTGTATTTTTTGATATTTTAGATTTTTTGGCATTATCAAGATGCCTATTGCTAGGTTTTCACCAAGGTAATAATTGTTTTTAGGACTTTTTGCAATTTTTAGACTTTTTTGAAGATAGTTAGATATATACGAAGAGCTTTTGGAACTAGATTAGCTATAGAACTGCTTCAAGTGGAGAGTGCTAATAGGCTCCTTAAGAACCTCTCCTTTGGCTATAGAAAGTTGGTAAGCACTAGATCCAAACACTGTAGTGACTATGTGTGGACCAAGCTAGTTGGGTTCAAACTTCCCTTTTTGTACCCATTTTTGTTGATTCTTAAAGTTTTCTCTCAGAATGAGATCACCAAGTTGGAAGTCATGTGGCTTAACTTCCTTTTGTAACTCCTAGACGTACTCTACTGATAAGTTTGAAGATGATCACATGCCACTTATCGATGCTCATCTAACAATTCTAGCTCTTTAAGCTAAGATATTTTGTAGTCATCATCGATAATGAGACCCTTCATGGAGATTCTCAAAGTAGGATTCTCAACCTCAATGGGAAGCACAACATCTATTTTGTATACTAAAGCAAAGGGTGTTGCACCTGTTGGAGTTTTGATACTTGTTCTGTAAGTCCATAAAGCTATATTAATCTAAATGTGTTAGTCCTTTCAAGATTTGCTAATTGTTTTAATGAAGGTACACCATGTAATCACCTAAAAATGGTCATCTAGACTATTAGCCCCCTTTTCAACATTTTGGCTAAATTAATTTAATCATTTACCTAGACCAAATTGCTAATAATCAATTTATTTGATTATAAGCTATAGTTGGACTATGCTATCCTAAGTTCATTATTTGATTAAAAGAACATTTCCTCTTTTAATTAAATAAAAGACCCCATTCTTCTAACCCACTTAAAGTGCACACATAAAGTCCATTTTCTATTTGGCAATTAAAAGAAAAGGCTTTGTGACTTTTGTCTTATATGACAAGTCAACTTATATTCTATTGGTTAATTTGTGTATGCACATGGATCACTCCTCTTTTCAAATTCCACCATTGATCATCTACCATCTTCATCTTAATCTCTACCATCCGTATGACTTTAAAAGGGAGAGAGCTTTCCCCCTCAAAGGATCCATCTTTTGAGTATTCTTATGTTACAGGTTTTCTAACAAGTTTCTTTGGAGCTTTGTGAAGAACTTCTATTTTTTTTCTACATTCTCTCATACCATAGCATTTTAGCTTAGATTCATGTTACATGATAGTTTAGCTTATATTTTTGAATAATCTATCTCACATAGCTTAATATTTGGATTGTAACACTCTCATACATGTTTTAACATAGCTGCATTTTTCATTCTCATCTTAGCTTAGTTTCCATATTTGCATTGCGTCCTTTAGGAACTCCTTGGGACATTTTCATTCTTGCATCTTGTCTTTAGAACCTCCCATTGCATGGTTTACTAGCAAGAAGAGTATCTCTAAAGCTCATCTAAGAGCCTTCTTATTCTTGAAATATAATCTCTTGCACTCCATGGATAGGTAGCTCTAAGCCGGCATCCAAGCATTCCAAACTCATCGAATCGTTTGGATAAAAGGGTTTAGAGTGGGACACTTTCAAGTGTACATATTTGGCACCCACTGTGGGGCTTGAATCAAGTTTCTAGCTCCATTTTTTTTTTTTTGTCATCTCTAGCTTTTTACAACAGCATATTTGATCTAATCAAGTGCTTTTGTAGAATTATCACTTTGGTTTTAAGACCAACCCATATGTAGATTGGTTTGAAGGCCACAAATCTAGTGGATTTAAATATTTGATCATATCTTTTAAACCACTTGGATTTTGGTTCTAAAATTTGTTTTGTAGGTTTTTTATGTGTCGAAAATGGCTCAGTCTAATTTTTAGAGTATTTTGATGTGGTTTGCGAAAGTTATGATTTTTTCTTTATTTTTCATAAAAAGCTATTTCTGATCACAAATCAGCATATTTTTCAGAAAAACTTACATTTTCAAAAAAAATTCTGAATTATAAGGGAGTTAATTTCTTTATTTTTTGACTTTTGAGGTCATATTAGGGATCAAAAACTCGATTTGATAAATCTGGCCTGTTTTGACAAAATGGGTGCCTAGGGCACAGATGAAGAGATTTTTTTGAATTTTTTGCATTTTTGGAAAGCTATCTAGTTTTTAGTATGGTTCTCTTCTTTCCATTTCTATTTTTGGGTCTGAAATCATAGCAAACAAGTCCAATCTTGTTGACTAGGTCAAAATCAAAGAGTAAAAATGAGAGCATTTGTGATTAACTTGCACTTTCTTTGCATGCACTTGGTTGGAAGATAAATTGAATTTTTGAGGAAACTAACCAATTTTTATTGAATATTTTTATGTTATTTCACACTAATATTTGGTGCTAACAAGTTTTAATTTTAGGTTGCCATCTTTGTGAAAAAATTGAAACATTGCATAAAAAGAATGCATGTCAAAGCTTCAAATGCACAAGGGCTACTAATGATTGTTTGTAGGGCTTTCCAACACATAAAAACCCAATTTTTCTTGTTTTTTACTTTTTAAATATGTGGCATATACTATTTATTTATTTTTAGGCACATTAAAACTTACAATTGGGATCTTTTGGTGATAAGAGAGTATGCTTTTCACCCTTGTGGTGAATCAGAAATCTTGACTTACCATTTGGTTTCAAGAATAAGAGGCAACTAAATCTTCTTGGTGTGTTTGGGGGAAGCAATCAAGGTAAGAGAGTATGCTCTTCACCCTTGAGGTGAATCAAAAATCTTGACCTTTGAGAGTGGATCCATTTCGTGGTAGTTAGGATCCTTTAGAGGGCATACTCTTGGACAACCTGAGAGGAACGACCCAAGTGGGGACAAGCTGATTACCTGGCTCTTCCAACCCACTATAAACTCAAGGCTACCAAGGGCACAAAACTTTGGTAGATGTGGTGTTTGTCTTTTATTAGTCTGATCACTTATGGGATTTTGACCATAGGGAGATCATTAAGCAAGAATGCTTAAGGTACTCTTGTGGTCACGAGATCGATCACTCATCGCAAGGTGAGGTGTCCCATAATTGAGAGCAAGAGGAACACTATGAATGGAAGCCCTATCTAAATACCCTAAGTTGGTAACTACCCTTTTTAGCTGCTCAACTTCTTGGTGCAAGGATCGATCCTAGTGGACTACCCGGATTACCCAGATTGCCAATATCTCTTGTGGGCAACCACTTGGTGTGAGGCGAAGGAGCATCAAACATGGGCCAAGTTGTTGAGTAATGAACCATGACTTCAAACTAGATATTGCTTGATGTGTTCTTGAATGTGGTATACCTATGAAAATTTTTTGAACATACACATGACAATAATTCTAGGGATTTATTTTGAGACCTCAAATATGCTTGTATCATGCAAGGTTGCTTTGTCCCTTGCTTGATTGTTTGAAGACTACTCCATGTGTCACTATCTTGCTTATAAAGAAATTGCTTTTGAACATCAAACTTGCTATGCTATCAATTATTGTCAAACTTTGTCAACCAAGTCAAAACATAAAGTGCAAAAATTTTCTTGTGTTTCTTGCTAAGAGGAGTCTCATGTCATGTCCCCTTTTCAAATAATTAAAAATAATAATCTGTTTTAAGGCAGGCAGGCCCAAAAAGGTGAAGTTTCAAAAAAAGGGGATAATCTTTGGAAGCTAATGGACTAATAAATGAAAATTATTATTAAAATATGTTTTATTAACTCCTCTTGGACATGAGTTAGGGTTATGCCTTCTTTTAAGGAGTTTGGAGGCATTTTGGGTTGATTCCATAACTTGATTTTTGTGCATTGCTTTGTTGTTCTTCAGAGGCTGCCAAACCTGTGAAGAAGGAGACCCAAGAATGGGAGTTTGCAGGTTTCCAAGAAGGCTAAGGATAGGAGTTTGAAGCTATTCCATGTGCATGCTCATGCAGAGTTTGCCTTTGTGCTGAACAGTGCAAATTTGTGGGTTTTCGGGTGTAATTTTTGTAAGAGTTTGGTGTTTCCGGTTGAGTATTTCATATCAGTTTGGGTTGCTTCTGTATATAAGACTTTTAAATATTAAAATAGAGCTGAACATATGTATTTGGATATGATTATACTTTTGTGACATATTATTAAGTTTTTGTGGTGATTTCGAGCTATTTTGTGCTATTTTCGAGAGCCCGATGAGCATTGTTTTTGTCCTCTGTTTAAGAGCTATTGTGTGCATGTTATACAGATCTAAAAATTTCATTTTATAGGCTATTATACTACTCAAATTTCTATAAAAATTTTCACTTTCAGATTTATTGATAATAGGTGAAGCTGTGAAGCTTTTGGCACTATTTCTAGCATACCCGATTTGGGGTTTATTGAGAAATTGGTGGATCTTTGAAATATTGGTTGTTTGATTTTAAAGATCTGATTTGAGACTTGAAATATCATACAAAATCAGTAAAAGGACATTTCAGTGGTATCAGAGCCATGATCTTGCCAGCCTGAGGGTTTGTAGAAGTTTGCATGTCAATTTTGACAACTACCCAAATCGTGCATGTCAAAATTTATGGTTGCATGCTACTTCTAATCATTTGCATGTTATTTATTGGTGAATTTGATGGTTACATGTTGCTTCTAATTAGTTGCATGTCAAAATATATGGTTGCATGCTACTTCTAGTCATTTGCATGTTAGTTCTTGGTGAATTTGGTGGTTGCATGTTGCTTCTAATCAGCTGCATGTCAAAATCTATGGTTGCATGCTACTTCTAATCAATTGCATGTTAGTTCTTGGTGTTTGAAGAAGTTATAACCTATTGGGGTTATACTCTACTTTATCCAAATGGATAGGTATAGTACAGAGTCTCAGAGGACACGATCTTGGACAATTGATATCCAGAGTCAGAACAGTAGAAAGGATGGTTATTTAGATATTCGAGATAAACTTAGGAAAATAAGCCATGACATGTCTAAAAAGTTGGTTGAGCACCACCGTATAATGAATGACATGTTGTCCAACCTAGCTAAGGTGGATAAGTTGACTGAATTTCTATTTGGCAAATTTTCTCATAGGGCAGATGACACAATTACCAAGAACTTGCATGAGGAGTTTGAGAAACTAGCTTATAGCCAAGCAGAGGTCTCAGATTCTACTCTGCCACAGGAGGTAGTGAGAAAGGATATTATGAAGATTGATAATAATGGTCAACTTGGTACTCAAATTGAAACAATTGTATACAGGTTGTCAAAGGGTGATGTCACAGGTATTCAGGATGGTATAGTTACAATAGGCAGTGACTACAGCGTAGTGGGTTCAGATGATGATTATGAGGATGTTGTTGTGCATGATGGTGAGATACCTGTTAGAGATGAGCAGACATTGAGCATTCATGACTTTGCTGAGAAAGAGTACCAGGCATAGTTAGATGCTTCATCACATGAGGTTGAGGCTGGTAGTATTTCACATGATTTGTCCAGCCAGCTAAAAGTGAACAAATACAATATTCTGACTTCATTATCTCATCATGACAGGTATGTGGAGTTAGTTGGTATTGGTCATATTACTCAAGTGAGGAGTTTGCTTAAGTTACCAGCTGATTCTAGTTTATGGATATGGACTCGAGATTGTTATATTGGCATTTGGGATTTAGTTGACTGGAAATCTTTAACACTTTTTGGTAGCAGTGATTGTTTGGGTGCTATCATGGATTTGATTAGTAGATTGCATGGTGTTGTCTTTTCTTGTGCTAGGAGCTTATCCAATGTTGGTATTAGTTTTTATACATCGGTGTTGGGCTTTGTTCATATATCTAGTCGACCATACTTGTTGGAATGTGTTGATGATCTTTCATATTTGGCAGTGTGTACAGATGAGTCTCAGGATCATATTGTCATTGATGACATCTAGGAGGATGCAGTGGGCAGTTTTGAAGACTTAGTTTCCTTGGGTACAGAGGAGTTAGACAGCAGTGCTACAGTTTTTGATACTCTGTATGTTGATATGAGCTTTAGAGTTGATTCACAGGATATGGATGGTAATACTCTAGAGACTAGTAACTTTGAGGATACTCCTTTAGACAGTGCATTAGAGGAGGTTTGTAGGAGACAGTCAAGCCAGTGCCATCATGTGTCTAATCAGTTGAGAGTTAGTGACCGAGACATTGCTATCACTTGCCAGCATTTCGATGTTGCTCATCAATTGTTAGCAGTTTATGGATGGTGTTCTCCTACTAGTGATGAGCAGGAAGGCAGTTATCTTTACTTGACAGAGATCCACTCTTTATGGGAGGCTATTCAGATTTTGAGATAGAATTATATGTAGTTGGTAGCCGATAGAGATTATCTTATGGAGTGGGGGAGTACAACATATGATGCATTATTGGCCAAGGAAGATGAGGTGAGTGAGCTTACTCAGCAACTTGTGGTGACTTCTAAGATTCTAGAGAGTACACAGTTGGCTTTCAAGGAGTCACAGTTTCATTTGACTAAGGTGACCATGGAGTTGGAGCGACTGCAATCTTTACCAAATTTTGTACAATCACAAGCTGTAGTGTCTAGTGATCTGAGGATGTCCATGGTCAAGATTGTCAGAGACAGTGGAGATGGGGATGCATCCATCCTTGATACTAACATTGGCAATCAATTTCATTCCCTCTGAAGTTAGGTTCAATTGAGTTGGGTGCTACAGTAGATTGTTGTGGTATGCTTGACATGGTGGTGGCCTCTAGTACTAATGGCACATAGACTAGAGATGTTATATCAAAGATCACGTGTGATATTGGTGAGCCAGCAGTTGGCATGGTTCCTGCTAGTAATATTACTCCCTTGGCAATGTCTTCAGAGGTAGTAGTCAGTTCTAACTTGGTTAGTGATCGATTGCAGTTAGTTACATCTGGATTGCAGTCTAAGCCACTGACTAAGATTGGCGCATTCTATCAGCATTACATTGTGAGGTATGCTCATCAATTTACCTTTGATGACCATGTTGATGAGATGATGATACAAAGATGTACTTTGGTTCCTAGTGCTTATCATCAGTTATGGGATAGTTTGATGCCTCAAGATGAGAGTTGTGATGGGCATGACATGGCGATAGGTTCTACAGTTGACAGCTTGATAATACATGACTTAGAACAGGAGTTTTAGAGTGATGCTTCAGTGGGTGTTGTTATTGATTCTACTCCTTTGGCTATGAAATCTCCTGACTTAGCTGGTGATCAATCACAGTGGGTTGTATCACTTGTTCATGGTGAGCTATTGACTGAGGTTGGTTTTTTTTATCAACATTATATTGCAAGGTATGTACATCTCTTAGCATTTGATGCTCGTGTTGAGGAGTTGATGGCAAGAAAATTTGGTTTGGGTTCCAATTCTTGTTGTTTATCTTGTGATGGCTTTTCACCATCAGGGGTGCATGGGATTTATGGTTATGAGATAGTGGTCAGTGATCTACAGAGTTGTGTTGACTGTAGGAGTTGTACAGTGTGTGGTTTCTCCATACTTGGTATAGTTTCATTCGGGAGCATTCACCATTGTTGCAGAGTTGGATTGTACATTCCGTATAAGCTAGTGGAATGTGTTTATGGTATTTACTGTGTTGGTAGTTTGATTTGTCCACTTTACTTAGGTTTTGATGTTCTAAGAGTTTGTGTCTCGTGGGTTTCTGACTGTGGAAGTTGTGACTTTGGAGTTTGGTTGAGCAGTAATTGTCAGTTTGATTATAAATTCCTCTTGGTTATATTGCAGAGGATATTGCAGGAGCCTGTGTTAATTGACAATAGTATAGTTCATGACTACATTTGGGATCCAGGTGGATTGATTGGTTTATTGTTCAGCCATTTCTTGAGGACAAGCAATATTTGGAAGGGGAGGACTTGTCATGTCCCATTTTCAAATAATTAAAAATAATAATCTTTTCTAAGGCAGGCAGGCCCAAAAAGGTGAAGTTTCGGAAAAAGGGGATAATCTTTGGAAGCTAATGGACTAATAAATGAAAATTATTATTAAAATATGTTTTATTAACCCCTCTTGGATGTGAGTTAGGGTTATGCCTTCTTTTAAGGAGTTTGGAGGCATTTTGGGTTGATTCCAGAACTTGATTTTTGTGCATTGCTTTATTGTTCTTCAGAGGCTGCCAAACCTATGAAGAAGGAGACCCAAGAATGGGAGTTTTCAGGTTTCCAAGAAGGCTAAAGATGGGATTTTTAAGCCATTCCATGTGCATGCTCATGCAGAGTTTTCCTTTGTGCTAAACAGTGCAGATTTGTGGGTTTTCGAGTGTAATTTTTGTAAGAGTTTGGTGTTTCCGGTTGAGTATTTCATATCAGTTTGGGTTGCTGTTGTATATCAGACTTTTAAATGTTAAAATAGAGCTTAAAATATTTATTTGGATATGATTATACTTCTGTGATAGATTATTAATTTTTTGTGGTGATTCCGAGCTATTTTGTGCTATTTTTGGGAGCCCGATGAGCATTATTTTTGTCCTACGTTTGGGAGCTATTGTGTGCATGTTATACAGATCTAAAAATTTCATTTTATAGGCTATTATTCTGCTCAATTTTTTGTAAAAATTTCCACTTTCAGATTTATTAATAATAGGTGAAGCTGTGAAGCTTTTGGCACTATTTCTGGCATACCCGATTTGGGGTTTATTGAGAAATTGGTGGATCTTTGAAATATTGGTTTTTTTATTTTAAAGATCTGATTTGAGGCTTGAAATATCATATAAAATTAGAGAAAGTGACATTTCATCTCATCATTTGACTTTTCTTTTATATGTCTCTAGTGCTTGAACATGCTTAAAGTGACTATTTGGTCTTAGTGCTCATGATCTTCCTATCTTCATGTTCTATGTTTGCTTGCTAGTTATTTTTTCTAAAATGGTTACCTTGATTTCTTGACTAAACTCTTGGGTTGGGAAAGTTGTTCACTTGTTACCCCACTTGCTCTATCTACTTGGCTATATGGCTTCTTGCCTAGCGTTTGACTTGAGTCACTAGTGTCATAAGTAACTTGGACACTTTCTTGACAAGTCACTTTATCTTTACTATATTGGCAAGTGAATAATCTACCACTCTATTTTGGACATCAAGTTATCTTGTGTCACCTTATTAGCTTCCTCTAGTCTCCTTCATGCTTGATTATCTATCTACCACTATGGAATTCAAAGCTTGTGCTACAAAACCTCAACCAAATCTAGATGATCATGATATCCTCCATGTCACTAAAGAGTTTCATGATCTATATGTGCAATACAAAGAACTAGAAGAGACAAATGATCTTTCTTACCTTCATCTCTCTAAGCGCATGATAGAAATGAAGCCTAAACTTGATAAAAGGTTAGAGAAGAAGATTGCATCATTACATGAATCTTCCTTAAGGCCTTTACATGCATGTGAGTCACCTTCTTTGAGGTCATCCTCTTCTTCTAGGTCTACATGCTCTACTTCAAGACATCAAATGTCTTCATCTTCTAGATTTAAAGACCTCCTTAGAGAGAAAGAAAGTGATACCTACTTTAAGCCTATTCCAAGATATCATGATGGGCCTATCTTTGACCAAGATAACGATGAAGACATGGATGCATACCATTCACTTGAGAAACAACAAAAGGACTCTATACATACTTCTAATAGAGCTTTTTCTCCCTTGGAAGATTCTTATGATGACACTTTGCAAAAACTTCTTGGCAATAAGATCATCATGTTACCTAAGTCTAGCTCATATGGAAACTCATTCTTGGATATCTATTGTGCTTATCATCAACATAATGAGCATAGTACTTCAGATTGCATTGAGCTAAAACATAAAATCCAAGATCTTATTGATAATGGAATTATTGATACCTCTAATGATTCATGTGATGAGGATACTTTTCTTGAGAAAGATCATATTAATGAACCTATGTCTAGTGATGGTTTCCTTGATACCTCCACTTCTTCCAACACTCATGCATCTCCCAACACTTCAAAGCTTTCCAACATGCCTCCATCAAATAAAGAACCTAATGCTTTCCACATTGACTACATGTATCCTCAAGGGCTACCTCTAAAAGAAACTCAAGCTAACCTTCACTTGGCTACAAACCTTTTCCATGCTACTAATCCTAAACATCCTCAACCTTCATGCACTACTATGCCTAATCCCAGCACTAATCCATTCACTCTTCATTCTCCCTTGTCCTTAGAAGTGGCTCCATGTCAACAAGACTCTCAAAAAGAAAAAGCTATAAATGTCAAGAAAGATCAAGATCAAGCACCCTTTCATCTCTTTCAAGATTTTTCCCCTCCATATCCTATATCTTGTCCACCTCCTAAGTATGATGAAGATACCACTTCCATTATCTCCCTTGAGCTTACTGAAAATTATGAGAAAATTTCTCTTCATATGCTACCCAAAGCTACCTGTCAAGATCAAAGCATCCCCTCATGTTCTACTTCTCCACATCCACTTCAAAATTGTGCTCAAGCTTCACGTGCTTCTATCAAAGGTACTCATGAGTCTATTGATGGCTTTGACCATGTTTCTCACTCTAAAGATGTTGATATCCCTTCCCACTATCCCTTTGCATCTTTTAAATCTATCCTTGGTCCTTATCCATCTAAGCTAAAGCATTCAAACCTTCCATCCATATTGGGGCCTTATGTTCCTCCATCTCCTACATTCACTCCTAGCTCATTCCCTAGCTCTCCTATAATACCTCAAGATCAACAAAGACACTCATCCTTGATGAATTTTAACCCATCTATACATCTAAACCAGCCATATCATCCTTATTCATCCACAAATCCCAAGTCCTTTGGAAGTGAGAATAAACATAAGAATCTATTGAAAAATAAAGATCACTATGTCCCATCTAATCGACATGTGAATGCTAAGAAGGAGAATGCACAAAAGAGACCACAAAGGTCCACTATTAAAAAAGCTAAATCAAAGAAAATATGGGTTCCTAAACCCATTATTGAAGAAATGTGTTTTGAAGTATCCAAAGGAAAATGTAAAGCTATATGGATTCCCAAGTCTCTTTTAGAAGACTTGAATATTGAAAATACTTCAAAGTTGACATTCAAGCTTCCAAAGGCTTCCATTCCATCTTCTTCCAAAAATCTTCCTAATAATATTCCAAAGCCTTCTACTCCACTTTTTTCCAAATCTCTTCTACCAACTCATACATCTAAATCTCAAGCTATTTCATCCATGATTCCTCCATTGTTCCAATACCCTTCAAGGTGTGTGTCAATGTTGATCTTGTCCAATATTTTGACTACCCTCATGAAATCCTCTAAAGCTTACACTTACTTTCTATACATGAACTCTTATCCTCAATATACTCTTCCTACTACCATTTCTCTTTCATCACCCTATCAACATCTTTTAGCATACCTTTCTATGGTCTTGGCTTATCATGACTTATCTTTTCTATAGGAGCACTATCTACATTCAAACGGCTTGAGCTCTTTCTAAAAATGAAAAAAAAAAAAAAAAAATCTGCCAAGTGGTGAAAACCTGGAAACATGCACTACTTGAGACCCTTGCAGCTATGTCTATCAGTCTCGATCATCCATTTCACTACGCATTTCCTAGCTTGGAATTGTTTCTTGTCCTCGTCTCAAGGGCATAGCTACTTAGCCTATTGAGGTATTATTGTGCATTAGGGTTTCTTTGACAACTCACAAAATAATGTTTCTCAACACTTCCCCCACCTTGACATCAAGTGTTTTTCAACACTTTTCAAATAGTTTACCTACGGTCTTTGATGTCATGATATTTTTCACTATCAGAATCAAGTCTTAAAGAAATGGCCAAGTGACTCACACAAATGCACCTAAACATTTAAACAACTGAGCTATGCTGATCTTTATCTACTTTGTGTGTTGTCTATGATGATTTCTTTGCCACATATTCCCTCCCTTATAGTCTTTCGAGGATGTCATTGACTAGAAGACTGGGGGCATGGGACATATTTTCTTGATTTTTTCTTGTGGGTATACTTTGTTTGTTTATAGTGTTGTAAGCATTTATGCTTTTCCTATTCAACATTTTGACTTACAAATGTATCATCCTTGACTATTTTACAAGACAGCACTCAAGGGTTATCCTGGTGCTTATGCCTTGATACAGGTGTAATCTTGCTAAATTAAACTTAGGGAATCTAATCGCGTAGTTATCTTGACTTACATGTCTTTGATGCTTAGATTGGATTTCTAGGTACCTCTCTGATACCGATCATATTCATATCCTCATAGTTATACTAGTGATGGTTGTATGATCTCATGATGTCCCTAATAAATGCTCAATGATGAAATTAAGAGTCTAAATGTTATGTGCTTCTTGTTGGTAAACCACTTTGCATATCAGCTTGCATTTTAGGTTCATTTTCTAGCTTAATCTTATATTCTTGCATATGGGGAGAGCTCTCTCTTCATCTTTTTTTGGACATATCAGCTAAGTCCTTTCATATATTTTTTTACTTTCTTCTTTTTCATGTCTTTTCACCTTCTTAATCTATCGCTTCATCTCTTTTCTATCTTATCATCACATTATATAAAGTTTTGACCTCTTAAATAATTTCAATATCTTGGATTCATTTTCGAGATCGAAATCAAAATCTGAGTTCATCTTGATGGTCAAAATTGTCTTTTAAAATTTTACTTTCTTCTGAGTAGTTAGTTGACCTTTTGAGGTCTAATCTCCGAATCATCACTAAGGAATCTTCATTTCTTCATGTCTTCATCATTTCCATACTTCATATCTACTTCAATTCATTGTTTCATGTCTAAATTCACCTTTCTACTCGTTTCGACCTAATTTTTATGCTATATCCTTCAAGGTCAACCCTAGTCAAACTGGGACATTTTATCAATTTCTTACAGTCATTCTTGGGTTCTAATCATCTATCTATCATCTTGGACATTTCTATATTCTAATTTTCTCATTTCTAGCCGGTTTCTACATCCCCTTACCTCATTTCAATTTTGATCTCGAGGGGGTAGAAATACTCTATCACTGATTGCTACACCTATCTATTTCTTAGGAGCAATTTTTTGATCTTCTCACTTGTTCTCGATCTATCCACTTTGCTAAGTGTTAGCATTCTTCTTGAATTCTAACATCATCTTTTCCTAGTGTTTAGTACTACCACTATCAGGTTGTACATTTAGGACTTGCTATCTTTTTCTACATTTCGTTCTTCAAAATCATATATCTATATCTATCACTGCCTACTTGACTTTCTATTTTCTTTGGCATAATGTGTTCTCAGATCGATCACGCATTAGTCAAAGAGGGTCAAATGTAATCACCTAAAAATGGTCATCTAGACTATTAGCCCCCTTTTCAACATTTTGACTAAATTAATTTAATCATTTACCTAGACCAAATTGCTAATAATCAAATTATTTGATTATAACCTATAGTTTGACTATGCTATCCTAAGTTCATTATTTTATTAAAAGAACATGTCCCCTTTTAATTAAATAAAAGACACCATTCTTCTAACTCACTTAAAGTGCACACATAAAGTCCTTTTTCTATTTGGCAATTAAAAGAAAAGGCTTTGTGACTTTTGTCTTATATGACAAGTCAACTTATATTCTATTGGTTAATTTTTGTGTGCACATGGATCACTCCTCTTTTCAAATTCCACCATTGATCATCCACCATCTTCATCTTGATCTCTACCGTCCATACAAATTTAAAAGGGAGAGAGCTTTCCCCCTCAAAGGATCCATCTTTTGAGTATTGTTATGTTGCAAGTTTTCTAACAGGTTTCTTTGGAGCTTTGTGGAGAACTTCTATTTCTTGTCTACATTCTCTCATACCATAGCATTTTAGCTTAGATTCATGTTGCATGTTACTTTAGCTTCTATTTTGTGATAATCTATCTCACATAGCTTAATATTTGGATTGTAACACTCTCATACATGTTTTACCATAGTTGCATTTTGCATTCTCATCTTAGCTTAGTTTCCATATTTGCATTGCATCCTTCAAGAACTCCTTGGGACATTTGCATTCTTGCATCTTGTCTTTGGAACCTCCCATTGCATGGTTTACTAGCAAGAAGAGTATCTCTAAGGCTCATCTAAGAGCCTTCTTATTCTTGAAATATACTCTCTTGTACTCCATGGATAGGGAGCTCTAAGCCGACATCCAAGAATTCTAAACTCATGGAATCATTTGGATGGAAGGGTTTAGAGTGGGACACTTTCGAGTGTACACACCATACCTGCATATGATATAATTCATGATGAATAGAGCTATAGTTTTACCATTTTCTATAGAGAGAGAAACTACCTCTACCCACTTAGTGAAGTAGTCTGTAGCTGTAATGATGAACTTGTGTCCATTTGAGATGATAGGTGAATCTGACCCACAAGATCAAAGGCCCATTGTTGAAATGGCCACAACATGATAGATGGGATTAGCTCTCTGGTTGGAGCATAAATCAGATTCCCATGGAGCTAGCATTATTTGCAAGACTTGGCATTTTGGATTGCCTCTTGCTCCATATTTGACCAATAGTAACCAACTCTAATAAATTTGTGAGCTAGTCTCAAGCTTTTAGAGTGGGATCCACAAATGCCCTCATGGACATCAATTAATGTGCATCTGGACTCATCAGGTTCTAGACACCTAAGGAGTGTTCTGTCGAGAACTCTTCTAAACAAGTCATCAGCAATAAGGACATACTGTGAAGCATTATGGATAAGGTGATTTTTTTATTCCAGGTTAGATTGATCAAGATGGTTTGGTCATGTAAATAGGAGTATATATAGTGGTAGTGGGATAAATTATGTCCTATAATAGAATAGATCATCCAAGATTCAAGGGTATCATAGGTAGGGTAGAGTAACATTTCCACTAGGAACTCGTGTCAAAGATCATTCTCTAGCATTTGTAACAAGGATCAATTTCTCATCTTTCATCAGATATGCATCATTGACCTAGTTGA
Source organism: Cupressus sempervirens (assembly GCA_028749045.1). Classification (NCBI taxonomy): domain Eukaryota; kingdom Viridiplantae; phylum Streptophyta; class Pinopsida; order Cupressales; family Cupressaceae; genus Cupressus; species Cupressus sempervirens. The sequence goes on from CM053785.1 coordinate 582,974,801, forward strand.
TTATGAGTTTTGAATCACTAAAGATGTTCAATTGATCTACTCATTCAACTGCAATCTTCATGCCATTAATGAGAGCTTCATATTTTGCAATATTATTTGTAGAAGGAAACAAAATCTTGTATGCCTTAGGCAATGAATACTTTTGTGGTGTTATGAATAGTAGCCCAACACCAGATCCCTATTGTGTGAAGGAACCGTCGAAGAACATCACCCAAGTTTAGTGTGTAATCATGAGAATTGATTCATTAGGAAAGTCAATGTTTAGTGAAAGAAAACTCAACATTAGTGCCTTTTCTAGCTGATCAGTGATTGCTTGTCCTTTGATGACCTTCCATTCAACATAATGAATTTCAAACTCACACAAGATCATGACCCACTTAGCCAACCTCCCTGTTAGTGATGCCTTGTTAAGTAAGTATTTTAGTGGATCAATTTTAGCAACCAATCACATAGTATGGGTGAGCATGTAGTGTCTCAACATTTGGAATGTAAAGACAACTACCAAGCAAGCCTGTCAATGATACTATAATTTATTTCATAGGAGATCAGTGTATGACTCAAATAGTAAATAGCTATTTCATTGTTATCATTGTCTTCTTGAGCTAGTAAGATACCTAGAGATGTCTTTATTGCTAAGATGTACAAAATCAGAGGCTTCTCGTAGATGGGAGGCATCAAGATTGGTGGATTAGCAAGGTATTTCTTTATCTGTGTTAAACTCTAATCACAATCTTGACTCTAGCTATATTTCACACCTTTATGTGGAGTCTTGGTAAAAGGTTGTGACCTATCCACTAGTTGTGAGATGAATCTACAAATGGATTAAAGTCTTCCTTGTAAGCCTCTCATCTGAATGATATTACAAGGTGGAGGCATGTTCATGATTGCTTGAACTTTCTTTGGATCAACCTTGATACCTTTGCAAACACAATGTAACCAAGTAATTTTTCATATGTTACGCCAAATACGCATTTCTTGGGATTAAGTCTCAGATTGAATTTCTCCATGCAATCTACGATAGGTCGCAAATCGTGAAGGTGAGTGTTACATTTTATACTCTTAAACATAGTATCATCCACATAGTCTTCCATTATTTTATGCATCATGTCATGAAAAATTGTAGTAACTACTCTCTGATATGTATCACTAGCATTTTCAAGAAAAATGACATCATGTTCCAATAGAAAGTTCCCCATGCACAAGTGAAAGTAGTATTTTCTTGATCTTCTAGTGCAATTTTGATATGATTATAACCATAAAATCCATCCATGAGTGAGCACATCTCATATCCTACTATCATGTTCACTATCATATCAATGTTAGGGAGTGGAAAATCATCCTTCAGACATGCTAAGTTCGGATTGTGGAAATCTATATAGACTCTGATAGATTTTTCATTCTTAGAGACTAGAACAATGTTTGATATCCATTCAGAATAATCAATAGCATAGATACAACCTTTTAGAAGCTTTTCTAGTTCAACTTTGACCAATAATGCAACATAAGGATGCATCTAAGTTTCTATTTGACTAGTTTAACCCCTGGTGCAATAGACAAGTGATGCATTATGAGATTAGGATCTAGTCTTGGCATGTCTAAATATGTCCATGCAAAGTTTATCTTTTTCTCTTCGAAGAAGGTGATGAATTTCTCTTTTTCTTTCGGAGATAGCAACTATGCAAGATGTATCATGTGAGGTAGTTCCTCTATTACATTGATGATATTTCCTAAAAATGACTAGGAAGTGCATCAAATATCTCATCTGTAGGTGCCTCAAAGAGGTTTTCACTCTTGGATACATCTTTTATTTTTACTTTTTTAGACACTACCACAATTTGGTTTTCACCATCGAACCTTCTTTTTTTTTCTTTTTGATTGTATGACTAAGATATTTGATGTCTGCTTTAGTCATGTTGACACTTTGTTCATTGGTGGAAGACATTACTAGTTTGACAACATTTAAGTAGTAGGCAAGAGCATAGTCATTCTAGAATGTGAGGACTTCACTAGATGCATTGGAATTCTAGTCTATGAGCTTAGGATAGGTGAGTGAAAGAGATGTGATAGGTTCAATTGCATTGATGGTATAATTATTAAATGCTTGGACAAGAAATTCGAGACCTAGAGAAGCTTCATCCACAAGTGTGATCAAATTCCTTTGAGCACTAATGTCATTTATTGAAGACTCGAGGATACTAGTTGGATAGGACTCATCCGACCTAACCCTAGATGATTCACCTACTTCGAGGATATTTTCATAGACATGAACTTGATCTATGTCTTTTTCTCTAGTTGCTTCTGAGAGAGATTCAAATTCATATTGTCAAGAATCTATACTACATGGAGATAGACTGTAGAATTCCCCAACAGTGATAGAAACAAACTCTCCTTCATCATCTAGATTTTTACAAAGGTACTCAATGTGTAAAGCATGACAAGACTCTCCTTGTTCTTGTTGGGTATGATGTGAATTAGTAGTTTCATCAAAAGAAACACTATCACCATCCATGATGCTGAAAAATGGTACAAAGTCATCTAGTTTTGCAAATAATTTAACGAGACATCTAGAATCAGATAAGGACAAGGATCCTCATCATCAACATTGTCTTCATGGTGATTAGACTCAACTTGTGATTCATGTTCAGATGAACTCTTAGGTTTTGGTAAGAATTTGTTAATCCCTATATGGAAGGGAATCTTCTTGAAGCCTAGACCAAATGTGTCTTGATTCCTTCTAGCTATCACTTTGATAGGATCAATTAGACCATTTTTTTTGCATCCAGTGGGACCAGTCGCATCTAATAGGACCATACTTTTTAGGAGTAATTTCATGAGATTGTTCTAAAGTCAACTAGAGTCTCATCTTTGTATATCCATGCAATAATAGCTCTATGTTTAGCTTCCTCCTCTAGAAGAACAATAGCTTTGACAAAAGTACAATCATACTTAGTTTGAGGTGTCAACACAAAAGGTCTCTTCACTTCAGATGGTCTCCCATAATGATGGGGAGACTCAGGAAGAGATGTCAGAGATAGAACTAGTTCTGTGTGATATTCACCCATTCCAATTTCTTTTAGCTTGAGTGACTACTCAATTTATTTCAACTTGTTATCATGATGGTCTATAGATTCTCTATTAGTAGGTACAAAAATTTTAGCGTGTTACAGGTATAGCTAGTACTTGCAGGTATGGTGACTTTAGAGCCATGAAATGGGAATTTTATGCATTGATGGTAAGTGGAAGACACAACTCACATCTCATGTATCCATGGTCTTCCTAGTAAAATATTGTAAGCCAAGAGAATGTCAAGGACCTGACAAGTGACATCCCTTTCTACAGCACCAACGTGGAGAGACAACACCAAAAGACCTAAAGATTTGCACTCAACTTCATCATATGCTTTGATAGTTATCTTGCGACAAGGATCATGGAATCCTTAGAATAGTCCAATTATCTAAGAAGAGTAGTAGAGACAATGTTTAAACTAGCTCCATTATCCATAAGCACATGATGAACATGTTTCTATTGTATTATGACCTCAATATGTAGAGGTTGATTATGTAGATGACCCAAAAAATTGTCATCCTCCTTAGAGAAGGACATATAGTAAGGTGAGGCCAAATGACCTACCATAGATTGGAACCTCTTAAGATCAAGATCTTGAGGTAGATTTGCTTTAGTAAGGGCTTTGTCAAGAATCTTCCTATGAGTAGGTGAGATTTTGAGCAACTCAAAGATTGTGATTTGAGCATTAGTCCACTATAATTGATCAAGGATACTATAGCTAGTAGCTGCAAAAGTTATTGCAAGTTTTTTCCTTTGCCAGAAGGACTAGCTAGAGGTTTGTCTTTGTGTTGTATGAGATTAGGAGCAGAAGGCACAGGACATTTGAGGACCAACTTAGCACGGGAATGCATAAAAGTGTTAGCACAAGATTGTGATGGTTCATTGTCAAATGTGTTGGAAGTAGGGCCTCTTAAGAAAAATGGTGTCTTAGGTTGAGTTTTATCTTATTTTCCCTTGATGGTGATAATGTCATAGTACTCAGCATCCATGGGTTCAACCATGTGGTCTATCTCATCATCATCATTAGAGTATGTATAGTTGATCTTGTTATGAAATTTCTATTTTGAGGTTTCCCCTTTTTCATAAGATGGGAATGGATCCTTGAAAGCCTTGTGATCTATGTTCTTGTTATGTCCATCCACAACAAGTCACCATCATCAATTAAATCTTGGACCTTGTGATGCAAGTTGATGCAATTGCTGGTTTTGTGACCTTTGTTTTGGTGATATTCACAAAATGTGGTTCTATTACACCATGGTGGTCTTGGTTGTGGATCATAAGGACAAGAGTTATCCAATGGAAAAATGAGCTTGTTTTGTAGCAAGGTCTTGTAGACCACATCCAAAGGTTCACCAAGAGGTGTATATTCTCATTTTGGGCATGAGACACAAGAGGTGTTCTTTGATTTGTTTCTAGATGTCTTATTGTCAGAAGGAGGTTTCTCAACATCCTTGAATGCTTTGAGATAGTCTTTAAGATTGAAGGTTGCCTTAGCAAGTTTAATAGTAATGTTGTCAACAACTCCATCATGCACAACCTCTCAATTTTTGTTCACATGCTTGGATTTGTCCTTATTAGAAGTGGATCCTTGTTTAGTGTCCTTTTGAAGGGTTAGTTCACCCTTTTTTACCATGAATTCCTCTATACAAATAGCTTCTATGATCATGTCTTTAAAGGTGCGTGGACCTTAAAGTTGAACTCTATACCCAAAATCAGGTAGGAGATTATTAGTGAAGATGTCAACCTTTTCCATTTCAAGAATCTTTCATGAATATTTGGTGTAAAGTTGTCTCCATGTCTAAAGGAATGTGAGGAAAGGTTCCTTTACTTTCTGTTTAAGGTTACACAAGTCTCAAATGTTAACTGGGTGTTGTATGTTGTGAGAGTATTGTTGAAAAAATAGGTTGGCAATCTCAACAAATGTTTTGATGCTTGTAGGCAACTGTGAAAACCACTCCATAGCCTGCCCACCTAGACTTCTTTGGAATAGATGCATGAGATATGTCTGATTATACATAAATTCTATAGACAAGGTACCAAATTCCCACAAATGATCTTGGAGATTGGTAGTTCCAAAGTATTTATCGTACTTAGGTAACTCAACCCCTCTTGGAAAAGGAGGTATGTCTATATTCTTGTCAAAAGGGAATGAACAAAGAGCATCTAAGGTGTATCTTTTCATTGGTTTGTATTTATCATACATCATTTAGGCTGATTATTCTTGCATGATCTTTAGTTATTTTTGCAATTTAGAAGTTTCAGTTTCCTCTTTAGGTGTAATGATAGTCTCAAAATTAAAGTGATGAGGTAGCTTGGCTCCCTCTTGAACAAGTTTGAGATAGTATTTCTCTTTCTCTTCGTTAAGCAAGATTTCCATGACTTTCTGGAAGTTTTTGTCCTTAAAACATTTTTTGATGTGTTTAGGAAGTATTTCTACTTCCTCCTTAGTCTCATCAGTGAAAGGTTTCTTGTGTTTTTCATTCCTATTTTGATCTTGGTCTCTACTATGTTCTACATGTTCGAGTTCTTGATCAACCATTATAGGAATGTGATAAATTTTAGTGAGTTTTGTTTGGAAAGATCCTCTGAATAAGAATTTAGCCATGTTGTTTGGAGATTTATGACCTTTGCTAGTTTCAGGATCCTCTTGATACAAGGGGTTCATGGTTTGTTGTAAGTTTATAGAGAATGTTCTTTGAACACAAGGTGATCTGACAAGCGAAGGAGATCATGAAGACTCCTCACTAGATGAATTGGACATAGACCATGTATAAACTGGAAAGTGACCTCTATCATGATTATGACCCCTAGCTATACCTCATCTAATTCTAGGGGGATAAAACATGTTTCCACTTCTTTTTTCCATAGTCATATGCAAGGACAAAAAGCAAAAACCTAGACAAGGACCAGACCAAGAACATAATCTCAAAAGGTGAGATAAGAGTTTTGTATGCTAAGGTATGAGTTGTCTAAGTAATGGCTAGAACAACCAAATATTATGACTATCATGATACAGAGTATGACAAGCATGAAGGACAAGGACAAGAAAGACAAGAGATGAGACTAGTTTGTGTGTAGGTCATAAGTTGTTAGTTAAGCAAGATGTTGTTGTTTGACGCTATTTGCAAACATAAAAGTGGTAAATTATTGTAGATAATAGACTAGATTTAGAGCACAAATATCTCTAACATAATAGGTTGATAGTTTTAAGACAAGATTCTGTGTGAGGATTCCCAATGAACTGTGCAAAAAAGCACAAAGATCCAAGCAAAGATTCAGAACAATAGATTTTGGAAAGTTTTCTCATGTGAGGACTTGTATAGAGCTATGTGAGGAAATGTTATACTGACAAAAAGATAGGATTATGACATAAAAGGAAATAATTTGCAAGATCTCGTGTGGAGATTTTTACATGACAACGTGAGGACTTGGATAGGGCCATGCAAAGAAGTGCTGACTAAAATGGTTCTTGCACAAAATTTCACAAAACTGGGCACAAAATCAGGGACTAGACTGACAACTAAGACATAATTTTGAAGAGATTTTGCAAGTCTCAGACAGTTCTGGATAGATTTTTGGTTGTTTTGATAGATTTCAGATAGATAGCTAGATGGTTTTCAAGTTGTTAAACAACATTTTGGTTTTGAACAAGATAGTTTGTTTTAAGATAACACGGGAAGCGAGCAGTAGTCACAAATAATCCAACCGAGGACAAAGAAACTTAGAGAGACAAGAGAATCTTGACTTTCAATTTTTTTAACAAGTTTGGACAAGTTAAGACTCAAAATCAAACATTCTTTATCCCTAAAACCAAAAATGATAGAGGAAGCAAAACCTTTGTCCCACAACTTATGTGCATGCATTCACCTCACACAGCCATGTCACCCCACTAGAGGGCACCCATGTTTTTGGTGAATTCCAAGGGTTGAATAACATATACTCTGAATGAACACCCTTGTGGTAGGGTTCAAGTTCATTTACCACATTCCAATGCCTAGGTACATGCCTATGGTGAGTTCTACAAGATAGATTCTTCCCCCTCCTTGCACAAAGATTATGCCCCCTTTTAGAGGTGAACTAGGTAGTAGCTAACTAAGAGGTTTTTACTTGGCTTCCATTCATATTAATCCTTGGTAGCTTCACAAGAGAAGTTGAGGCCAGCAACCCACATCAACATCTAAAAGTGTACACACTTGACTAGCAAGACTAGGGCTAGCACTAGCTAGTGCAATAGACAAAGGCTCTTCTTGATATGCAATATCAGAATGAACAAGAGGAAATTAATATGGCTTTGGAGTCTTTTTCTCTACAAAGCTTCTTTATTATAGTGGGCTGGAATCTCCAGCAAAAGGAGTGTGCTCACTTGGGTCATTCCTAGAGGTTGGATTGCTCTGGCAGGCCCTCTAAGGCTTGACTCGGACTGGTGGTTCAGATCTAAGGGATGAGTTTCTGATTTCCCTCAAGGGACAAGAGCATACTCCTCTATCTAATCACCTTGCCCAAAAATGCAAGACATGTTAATCATTGAGTCAGATTAATCAATCCAGACTTGTCCTTTCTCAAGATTTTGATTCCCTAAAAGGAAATCATCATCCCTTCATAAAAAAAGACTTGTACTAGAGAACCACTAACTTTCTTTCCTCCTTCAAGTGTCATCTTTCAAAGGCTTTTAGGTTTTTTATTTACTCTTGGGCATCACTTCCAAGTAGTAAAGAGCATACTCCCATATTCCCCTATCTTGCACCCTACAAAGTTCATAAGCCCCAATTATACTATGTGTGAAAAGTAGAAAGAAGACATGATGTTTTGAGTGGGTTTGAAATAAGTCCTCAACATGCATATCTTTAACAATGTCCTACAATCACATAATTAGTATATGTTTGGAGTGTTTAGATAAAGGTGTCTTCGTCAAATGTCTTGCAAACCACTGATAAGTTGCAAAAAAAAAAAAAAATTAGAAAGAAAATGCCTCAGACAACATCGTTAGTCAAACATAATGATAAAATAAATTCTAAAAAATTGTATTTTGCATGTGCTATTGCAAAATTTCATGTGAAATCCTACACAAGCCCGCGCAAGAAAATCATGTGCACCACGCGAGAAATTGTGCAATTATGCACTTTTTTGGGTGAGGAAGTGCAATGAAAGGGGTGAAATCTTCATTTCTTCATGTGAAAATGAGATTTCTCATGCAAAAATCTAGAAAATTGTATGAACATATGCAATAGAATCATTAAAAATGCAGAAAACAAAGTAAATGAGGCCAAAAAAATTAATTTCTCAACCCCATGGTTGGCACCAAAAATGTATATGTGAAATCCAAGCCTCTGATCCTCACACACACTTCAACATGGTCATTACCTAAGAAATCATCCTAGAATGGACATTGAATTGTTCATCCGAGTAATCCAACAGTGTGACCTGTTGCCGTCTAACTAGAAGGATTTTTCCTTTGCTCTCAGACCGAGAAGTTGGCAACTAGAGCTTTTAGTACAAAGGATTTATGCAGCTATATGAGAATGCAATTAATCTAAATGAAGTGTAATTAATCTAATACTAATGAAAATCAAATTACACTATATGAGTGCATTTTAATATGATAAGAAGACTAAGCAATTATGAAAGCTATGAAAGTATTAAGCAAGTGAGTATTTATTTCGATAATGATTTGATGCAATTCAATTCCACCCTCATAATAAGGAATTAGAAGCCTATTAAATAGAATTCCCAAAATTAGTCAACGGTAGAGATCAACCAGAATGAATGGTTGAGATTGAAGATGAGATTCAATTAGGATGGAAGATTCCTTATGCAGGTAAGGTTAACTAACTCAGAGCTTGAGTGTGATGGAGAGTTTACTAAAATTCACCTGAGTTTGAGAATAAGTTGATTAGGTCAATTCCAATTTGAGAGATAGATCACTTAGAATTCTCATTCTTGAACTGAAGAGAAGATTTGAAAAGAATATTTAATTTGATAAAATAAGATATGACCTCATAAATGCATACTTTTAATTAATTGAATAATTACATTCAATAATCAAAATGAAGACATTATTAAATTAAATATATTTAATTCTCTTGCACATTAGCTAAAGAGGTAATTTAATTTAATCAAAGTATGAACATTTTCAATTAAATCAAATTTGATCAATAGGTTCAATGAAGCTAATTTGAGTCGATACTTAGGAACTAGATAAAGAGTGTGATTGATGCAGATTAGGGTTTTTTGCATTTGATACTTAGGTCAAGTAGCAAGCATTAGAATTAGAATTGCCTAGTACAATGGGGCATAAGAATGATCAAATAGATCAAAATTGGTTAACATGGCAATGTGCCAATTTTGGGGTATTACACCCAACTCCACAACAACTAGATAAATAGATAACCAATGAATATAAACAAAGCAATAGAGTTCTTTGGTGTTTGTAGAGGTTTTCATGGTCGTTCTATGCCTTTGCATGTTGTTTTATTTTGGCATAATAATTTTGGCAGAGCATCAGAGGATATTCAACTGCCCATTTTATTATGAGACTTGACTTGGTTAAATACACATCTGGCATTTAAGGACTTTGTTTAGGCAAGTAGGTGAGACGTGTATGTATAGGAGGACAAAACTATTTGTTCTATATAACCATGTTTCTTGATAAGTTTCTTAATTATATTTTTTTGCCTAGTACTTCCAATAGCTTTTATGACTTAGTAAGATTTTATCAGATAGAATGAAGAATGTGTGAAAATGGGCTTTCCTCATCTATAATTGTATGTAAAGATATTTTGTAATCTCTGCTCAAAAATAATGAAACAAACATTCAAAGAATGTGTGAAAAAGGACTTTCCTCGTCTATTATTGTATGTGGAGATATTTTGTAATCTCTAGTAAAAAATAATGAAACAAATATCCATTTTTGCCATGGTGATTAGTGAGCTATCCCAATTCATAACCTTATTCTAAGAAGGAAAAGAGAATATTTGAATGAAAGTGCATGATATTGAGCTAGTAAAATTACTTATGAAAAAGTCTTCTCTAATCCAATAAGACTTGGTGTTTAGCTAGGAGAGATACGGAAGAGTCCCACAGTTTATTTGGTGGTCAAGGATGATAAACTCATTTGGGAAGAGTTAAAAGGATTTATCATAACTAATTTAAAAATAAACTATTTTATTCTTCCTTATCTTTGACAAGCATCTCAATAGTACATGGAAAAGAGTTAAAATGTTTTATCATAACTAATTTAATTTAACCTTTAACAAAAATTATATATATAGGAATAACAACATTTATACTACTAGATCATGAAAAAGTATATCAAAATATGTGAAAAGTAATAGAAAAAGAATAGTTGAATGAATATATGAACATGTTATTTGGAAAGGATATCCATAGCTATTAAATAGTTAATTTCATGTACTCTAAGTTCTTAATAATATAGAGCTATTGTTTTGGCTTAGAGAGAGTTTAAGAATTTTCAAAATCAATGAAGATGAATTTGAAGCTGCTATCAACATATTGGTTTATAACATAATCTTTGAAGAGGGGTTATGTTCATGAAAATCTCAAATTAGAATAATTCCTTATCAATTTGATTATGATCTTCAAAAGAAAATATATTGTTCTAGTTAAAAATTGTTAGTGTCCATGTTTATATAAAGAATCAATAAAATTGTTGGTATTGACTACAATTTCTATGTTCAACAAAGATTAGTGAAATGTGAGATTGTGTGATATAGCCATGATGATTTTGGAATCAAATTGTAATGCTAGTAATCTTTGACTTGTTTGATTCTCTTGATCATATCATATATATATATATATATATATATATATATATATATATATGTTACTTAAATATTTCATATAGATATGTTTCATCATTCAAGTTTTTTTCTTTAGTTTATGACATATCTATTATATGTGTTCATCTTTTTCTTATAATCAACTATTGATGACACGTGTTGGTAGTAGATGGTTATTTCAAACAACATTGAAGTTGTTTGTTTTGAATATAATTTCCATGTTCAATATGAAGAAATGTGAGATGATGCGATGTATCCATAATAAGTCATGTTGGTAGTCAACATTTTTAATGCAAATGATGTTTGATTTCTTGATTTACTTGATCATGTGATCTAGATATATTTCATCATTCAATACTTTTTCTTCAATTCATATGAAATGTTGTAATATATCCATTGTATTTGTTCCCTTTCCCTTTAATGGTCTCTCTTTTCAAAAATGATGACACACATTAGTGGTCATTGTTTTCAATCAAGTTGTGATGTAAATAACCTTTACTTTCTACTTTCTTTGGCTTACTTGTGAAATGGATGTGTTTCATAGTTTTCTTCTATTGATATGAATTGGCATGATGTCATATATATCTATTGTATTTGTTCTCCCTTTTCTTATAATCAACTCTTATGAAAGAGTTAATTAATTAAAGAAAACCAACAATGGAGGCAAAGGCAATAGTAGGGGCAAAGACATACTTTGTGTTGTTTCATGGAGGATATCATGGAGCTTGGTGTTGGTACAAACTTCTTCCTCTCCTAAGAAAGGTAGGCCATGATGCCACTGTAATAGATCTTGCCTCCTACAGAATTCACCCAATGGATGCCCATCAAATTCAAACATTGTCTAACATAAACCAACCACTTATTGAGTTGTTCAACTCTCTTCCTCCCCACTAAAAAGTATGATCTCTACAACACTTCTTCTTTTTTCCTCTCAATAAATGATTTGTTTTACTTCCATCTAGTTTTAATTTTTTGGGTGCAAGTAATATTGGTGGGTCGTAGTGTTGGAGGCATGACTTTGAGCTCAATAATGGAGAAATTCCCAAAGAAGATAAGAGTTACTATATTTGTGACAACATTTATGCCTCTTAGTGAATTGTTCAACAAAATTAATGTTTTACAAGAAAATGCATCTAAAGAACTGTTAGCTCAGAAGCAAGAACATGGTGTTGAAACAATACAAAAAGTGCTTGACATGAGAGGTCTGCAAGTGAGGGTGTTGAGCAATCTTGAAAATTTGAATGATAAAATGAAAGCTATTCAATGATCAAATACCTATGTTTGAGTTACAACTCAGTGTGAAGTTGATTTTAGATATGGTAGGGGTAGATATTCAAAAGTTCTAGAATCAAAATTTAAGGCACGAGAGAGAGTCTATGGAAATATACTAGAAGGAGAAGGAGCGGCTTTAGAAAGAGACTGCATGATAGATGTAACAACTAGACAACATAGAGGATATTATGGGAGCCACCGGATAGAATCCAGGAAAGTGTTGCAGTAGATACTATGACATTGAAATCACTTGCAAGTGTCTTTGAGAATTTACAATCCAAATATCAAGAGGACTAAAAGTTGTACAATTTTTCATGTATTACATCTACATTTTATTTTCTATTGCTTATAAGAGTGTTTCAAGGCTGGGAACCACTTCAACATCCTTTACATGGTTTAGAGGTGATGTCATTGTGGCAAAGGCTTTTGCAAGGGAATGAGCCTCGTGATTATGACATTTACACAGAAGCAAAACTTGCTTCTTCAACTCCTTACACTCAACTCTTCACTGAAGTTATTCTTCCAACAATGAGAATAGCTGCTACAATTTCCTAGGAGCCAAGAGACCCTAAACCTATGCTACATTTTCTAGATAGATGGGAGAAGTTACTACCAGTTTTAGTACTTCATAACATTATGGATCATATAGTGATGACCAAATTAATAACAGTAGTAGATACTTAAGATCCTTGTAGGGAGACTGTGCTAATACATGCATGGTTACATCCTTGGCTTCCATTGTTGGGTTAGCATGTGGAGCCTTTATATCCAACCATTCATTATAAGTTGGAGAATGCACTTCATGCCTGACATGCAAGTGATGCATCTACATATGCAATTTTATCACCTTGGAAAACTATATTTGATCCTACTAGCTGGGAACAACTGATTGTTCATTTTATTGTACCTAATCTGATGATAGTTCTATAGGAATTTGTAATCAACCCAGCTAATCAACAACTAGACCAATTTAACTGGGTTATGGCTTGTTTCTTTCTAAAAGTATCTGCTATGATATGTTTTTGTGAAATTTCTTGTGAACTCTGCCCATTTTTCCTAGTCTGCATTATTTTTGTGTAGGATATTGAGGTAAGTCACATAGCACAGGTTGAGTGAGTTTTATTGTATTATTATTTGGATTCTGGAATATGTATGCAACTGGATCCATTTTTCAGTTCTGCTAAGATGTAATAAGCACCTTAAAAAAGATCTCTCTGTGTATTAAATTTAATTAAATTAAGTTTTAAATCATATTTTTGAAATCCCCTAACATTAATTAAAAATATAAAAGAAAAATGATAGTCTACTTTCCTTCTAAAATTCAATCTTTATATGCATTTGTAAAAAAATCAATCCAACTTCAATTTACATAAGCTTATCCATTCCATTTTCTCCACAACTTAAGTAGAAAGAAGGGCAATCATGGAGTTCTACCATTTATATGATAATGAGCTACAAGAAAGAATTGAATCATGGGGAGACACATAATTTATAATGGGAGAGAATTTATAATGAGTGTTGTCATGACAGTGCAATCCTTGCAGAGAGAGGACACCATGATATCCATGTATGAGGTTTTGGTTATGAGAAAGTTATAACAATTATGCAATGTTATGTGTTAGAAATGACCTAAACTACAAGTGTTAAGAGGTCATATGAAAACCTACAATTAGGATTATACAACAGTTGATAGATAGCCACAAAGACACATGTGAATGGACTTCTACAAGTTGTGTACAGAATCAATACAAAGGCACATATAGACTCAAGCATCGACAATATGCATTAAGGAAAACCCCATGATGTTTAGCAATTAAGACTCCAAGGACATGAATGTCACAGTCATGCATTAAAACAAGACAAAAAATGATTTCAAGTATTGATGAGCAGATCCGGAAATAAAAGCTAAATGAAAATAGATTGATGAAAAATGCTACAGGCTAGCTCTTACCTTACAAAAACCTTTGGCTGCTCCAGAAAAGCTTTCTCAATCTATAAAATAGAACATGTAAAGAAGTGTTAGTCAACAAGAAGATCATAGCCTAACCAAAATGTTGTACCAAATTAGCTTAACATCAAATAGCTTCCGCACATGTAGACCACATACAAACCTCCTCATTCAATTGTCAGTTTTTTTTTTCTTCTTTTTGTTTATGAACCCGATCTCGTCAAAATTTCGACCAAATTAGGTTTGGGAAAACCTAATTTGGTCAAAATTTCGACCAACTCAAGTATAAAAACACACAAAAATTATTCAACAAGCCAATTAAGAACTTGGTCGAAATAAAAGGTCAAAAATTAACCTATAACGTATTAGTGCCCAATCTTAGGCTATTCCTGCGGATGTATTGCTGTAATGGACACATAACCAATGAGCTACCCAAGAGCTTATCAAATCTTTGATACCACTATAATATGCTACCTCCCTTTTTTTGCACAAATTGATCATAAGATAAATATCGTGACAAGAAGATTTCTTCTATGCTTTCTTATAATCAGAGGAAATGAACATGAACGCATCCCAGAATATTTAATGGAGTATGGATTTCTAGTTTATAAGTTCGCCTGATACTGTTATTTATTTACTGATAATGCAATTAAATCCTTAACCTCACTACTAACAAGTTACTTGAAAAGTACCTTGCATGAGCGGACTGGAGATTCCCTAGTGCTATTGTTATGACCAGTCTGAGCCTGTTGTATCACTACCAGTGAGGTAGTTGATTCCTACTCCCTTCTCCTTCTGTGGGCATACGACTTCCTGATGGAACAGTTCGATTTGTGGTTTTTAGCTTCTCCTAACACTAACCCATTCTTCCCTTTGCTGGACTATTATCACATAGTTCTTCCTGAGATTCTTTAGTGCTCAATACCCATAGCTTCCCAATTTGTAAACTCCCACGATGACTCAGAAATGAAAATCAGTGGCTTCCAATCGTTCTCACATTCCATCTTATTCATGTTGTCTTGGCACCATCCTCATAGCTTAATCCAACCCCTCTCTATACCCAACGATCTTCCTTTGTGCTCAATGCATCCTCCTGCAAAGCCTGTTATTTATCACCAGATTTTCCGACAGGGATTGTAATCTAGGTTGTAAGCCTGAATGCTTATTTGTTCCTCCTTTTTGTATTATAACCTTGAAAAGGGTTAAATACTTATGCAAATTAATATGTTTGGGTTTCATCCCCACTATGGATTTTTTCCTTCGTAGTGTTCCATGCTAAAATCATGGCTTTGTGAGTTCTTGGATGTTTAATTTTTGGTTCAGAAGTTTATTTATTATTTCTATTATTTTATGTTTGTGAAAATAGATTAATGTGTTCAAAAAATTCATAAAACTGATTCACCCACCCCTCTTAGTGTTATCAATCCTAACAATTAGTATTAGAGCTTCTTGCCTAAGAGAAAGTATAACCTCTTTGGGAATAGTCCTAATGGACAAACTAGGAAGTAGTGTTCAAAAACAACCTCTTTATTGATAATAACAATTAAAATACAAAGAGCACAGAGTTGAAAGAAAAAATTAAGGACATTGATGGATTTATTCATGTTGTCAACCAAGATTGTGCTTGTAGCAAGATGTAAAATCTAGCTATCCTGTTGAAACAATGGAAACTCTCTCGGGTGGTGGGTTGTCCTAAAATGAGAGAAGAATCTTCGAAAGCTAGGCTGGTTCCTAAATTGTGATCACCTAATCCTAAATTGTACTCGAGATAAGGGTAAGAAATGAATGAATGAATAATGAAAACTAATCTAAATGAGGTGATACACCAATGGTTTTGAATGTAACTTTGACCACTTCAGCACGAACTACGAAAGACAATTGATTCACAATACTCAGACAAACACATAATCACAAAAGTGTTTCTATGTAAGGACTAGGATCTCCTGCTTTGAAAGGGATACCTAAGTTTCACCAATTTTCTACAAAGAGAACAATAATCACAAACATAGACCTACAATCACATGTATCATGATTCAAATCTACAACTAGGAATGTAACTATAATGAAGGCGAACACAACATTAAAGTAAGAAATTCACAAAATTGCAAATCAACTCAAAATCTGTAGATGTGCAAAAATCTGAATCAGAAAGAAGGTCCCTCATAATGAGGTGAAAGTACAATATATAGAAAAAATAACCCTAACTCGAATTCCAAAATCATGCCTAGAAAAAATCACCCAAAAATGATGAAAACTATGAAGAAGCCTCTCAAAACTGCTCTCAACCAACTGCCAAACTAGTGGATAACTCGAAAATTGCCTTTAGCTCCTCCAAATCATGCACAAAAGCCCAAACTCGGATGCATTAAGTAACCCACAAATGTAACATGTAAAACTGCTCTTAATTATGCAATATATGCATAAAATAAGCCCTCAATCTGAACTGCATGCATAACTGATCATAACTGCTCCATGGACTACTAAAAATATCATCAAATAACTCGCAAATCTGCATATAAAATTGAAACTAAACCTAACCTCATACTACCCCCTGTTAACTGAATGTTCCTTACAATCTTTTCTCCTCGCATTTAGGCATAACAGATACTTAACACTACTTTAACTCCCTTTATTTAATTAATAAAATTGAAGGCCTTATAATTATAGCCATTTAATTTATTAATTTTACAATCACAAATCTTTTTTATTATATTAATTAATATTGACGTGTTTATATTTATTTATATTTTAAAACACGTCAATATTAATTAAAATAATAAAAGGAATAATACTTTTATATTTCTCAATATTAATATGTTTAATATTTGAACGTTATATCTATTAATTTTAAACATATTAATATTGAGAAATATAAAAGAAGAATTATAAATATAATTTTTTATATATTAGTTTTACATATATTAAATGACTAAAATAAGACTTTATTCATTTAATATACATAACACTAATATATAAAATAGAGTTTCATATTCTTCTTTAAAAAAAATACCCCTCTCTTAACTCTTGCTTGGACCCAAAATGCTTATAAAATATGGCAAAGGCACAATATGAAAAATGTCAAAGGCAAAATGAGGGTAAATTATTTTGTTTTGTCTTCATTTTGATGCTCACATATGGAGAAGGAAAGAGGTTTTAAAACCCTAGCCACAGGCATGGATATCTTGCAGATTTGGGTGCCATATCTTTGCTAGGCACGATTCTCCTTCATTATGGATGCCATATCTTCCTTGTTGTGCTTTGTTATGTTGCTTGGAGATGGCTGCTACTGATGCATGGCACCATATTTTGGACGTGGCCATTTTTCTTTCCCTCCTACGATTTTTCTTGCTTTGCTGTGTAGATTTCTGAGGCGTTTTTGTTTTGGACACCAGTATTTCTTTGACTGGGCACGATCTATGCTGTTGGTAGCCATTTTTTCTTGAACAGAAGCTTCATTGGTGTATTTCTCCTATTTTTTCATGACTATAGACGCCATATTTTGCTGGGTTATGATGCTTGGAGGGTTTACCATATGCTGAATGAGTTTCATCTTTCTGTTGTGATTTGGAGGGCATATTTATCTCAACATGGCCATGTATATTGCTGATATAATTTCTTTCATATGCTAGCTGTAAGTTTCAAGTTCTTCCCTCATTGTTGACTTTATGAAATGAAAAAAGATGAGATATAACCATTAAATCTATATATGGGTTTGCATATTTTTGACTTTTTTTTGCAGATAAGGGTTTCTTTCCTGATGAACATTGTGAGGACTCCCATTTTTAGTTGATTGGCTTTCTTCATTCAATGGCTAGAGCTTTACATGCTATATATATATATATATATATATATATATATATATATATATATATATATATATATATATATATATATATATATATATATATCTTTCCTTATGCTATGAAGATGATCAATTGCTGGTTATAAAAACATAACTGATTTCCTGTCATGGGCACTTGCAAAATGGAGGGTTCATAAAAATATACTACGTGCTTATCCCTATATACTGATGTGCATTTCAGCACGTGTCCTTTGTTTCACCCATTAGCATTTTACCAATATACTTCTCACATACTGTACTGATTACACATAATGAAATGCCATTTTTTCTAAGAATGTTTATACAGCTTCTTTTTAAATCTCTTAGAAATATTCTAACTTTTGTTGCTATGGTGGAAGCATGTGATTTTTTGTTTTTTAATCTCTGTCTTTGCTGAATCTTTGATATGATCTTTCCAGTAACATTGTCTTTTGATATTTCACTTTATGCATCTTTCAGCTCATTCCATTCTTTGTAACTAGTAAGGTAATTTGAAAGATCATTACTTTTGTTGTTTGTAACAGTCTCTTTGACCACCCTCTTTCCATTGCTAGAGATATTATTGGATTTAAGAGTTTTATTATCATGACTTGGCTTATTGTTTATGGCTTCATTTCTATAAATCTAACCATCTATTGTTCCATCGTTTAGCATAATACTGGTTATGGATAAAAACATGTAATTTTTGTTTCTATTTCTGTTTATTGATAATGAGTTGAGTCTGGGCAACCATATTATCACACATCCACTCCATTAAACCCTTGAACCCTCCAATCTATGCTCAGAAGTAATGGTCTTAATCAATGCCATGTAAGCAATCCCAAACATTTAAACTTTCATTTTTTTTAAAAACCTATATCTTAGATTTGTAATGTATCACCATGCTGATCACTTGTAATCACCATTTCATATATGTATTTTATGTATGCCCCCTCGATAGTCTCCTCTCATCCTTTGCCTTTGTTGCTTCATGATTCAACCAGAAGGTTTCACAGTTGCGATGTATGCATGTCCCTTCAATGATCTCCTCAAATCTTTGGTCTTCGCCCCTCCTCGATTTGGCTAGAAAGTTTCATGCTTGTAACTTATGCACGTCCTTTCAATGATCTCCTCAATGTCTTCAATCAACTACATTGGTTTAACCAGAAGGTCCCATACCTAAAACTTATGTATGCCCCCTCAATAGTCTCCCTAATATCTTTTTCCTTTTTCCAAACAACCTCAGTCAAAAGGCTTCATGCATTTAACTTACGCATGATCCTTTTATAGCCTCAAGTCTTCATACCTATATCTGCACATGGAACAAACTCATTAGTAAAAACATGTTTTATCTTCTTCGGATTTTTCTTTCCTTCTTGCCTTTTAGCATAGTTATCTGAATAACCATGTTGTAGAAACAACAGAGTATAGATGATAGGAAATTTTTTCATTGCTCAGTTCATATGAACTGACCCATTTCTTCATTTATTTTTTGCAGGTTTACTCCCAGATGGAGATGTGGGATCAGCCCTTTGGCAACAAACCTTCCATTCAGGCAATGGATGCCTTTTCTTTTATCTCATTTTCAGTTCTTTTCTGTTTGTACAATGTTTTTAATTCAAATATATTTGTTAGGAGCTAAGAGCACTAGTAATATCTGAATGCATTGTATTCAAGCATTGTGTAAACATGAACACTTTGTAAAATATTTTTGAATACTTGAATAAAAAGTATTATTTTTGGTACTTGTATCTTGAAAAAGTGATCAATTCTCTTCTTTATGCTTCCTGTACTTTGCTTACTGCATTATTTTCATTCTGTACTATACATTCTCAATAGCTAAACACACTTAGTCAATAGATGGAATATATTTAGTTTAGCGTAAAACATAATAATTTAAGAGGTATGTTAAATTGGTAACAATTCAAACTCTCAAAGATTAGTTGAACAAATTTGCATCCAAGAGAAAGGAATTTATTGATCAAATATAGGTAAAGGGAATCATAGATAAATCATCTAATGAAAAATATGATTAGTATGATAAAATTGTGAAGAAAAGAGACAATAACATGAGATGGAGATCATGTTGGCATAATTGATCTACAAGTTATTGATAGATAAAGGGACTCATGGATTCCATGTTCATCATTTATAATATCTTTCATTGATGTCAAAATTTTTTTCATAATATTGTAAGTTGTTACCATATCTTTAGAAAGTAACTTATTATACAAGGAACTTGAAAAGGGCACTAAAAAAGAACAGTAAAAGGAGACTTATGGGGTAATAGTTGGAATAAAAAATGGAAGAAGTGTTAGTGATAAAATTCCATATCGGTCTATCAGAGTTTAAGACTTATTGGAGAAGTGAATCTCTTATTGAAATAGTGGAAAAAGTAAAGTCGGCATTAGGTTAAGATGAGGAAGATTATTCAAGATGTATCTACATGAAAGGATGATATGATGGTATTGTGATCATTAGATCCAGGTTTAGGGTTTGTGACATACTTAAGGAAAAGGAAGAATAAAAGTTTTAGCTATCATAAATGGAAGAAGAGTGTGTGGGAAAAGGAAGTATCTAGTAGAGGTTGTAGAAAGATCTATCGAAGCACAAAAGGAGTAAGTGAGTTGTGATCATAGTAGATAATAGTTAATGGTATGTTATTATGTTGAAGAGCTTTAATAGGATCTGATATATCAAGTTAGACAAAGCTACAAATCATTTTTTTTGTTAGCTTCTTACTATTGTAATAGTTGAAACCCCTTGAAAGGGTGGCCTTAATCGATATATTGTAAAACTTTTAATAGGCTAGCATTAGATTATAGTGTTGAAATCCTTTGGCAAGGTTACTCCTAATAGAGTAAAGATCCTAAATGGTTTAGAGGAAAATCCTTAGGGAACGCTCCAAACATAATGTTTTCTAGAAGACTAAATAATTTTGAGCACCATTCTCACACCATAGTTTTCACCCAAATCAAGTTTCCACGAGATAAGTATTGGTGTTATTATTGCGTGAATGTTTTTATTGTCTCGTGTGAATGTTTATGCACTTAACTAATAATAGTGTTACAGGTGGAACTGAATCTTATCAATAATCAGTGTCAAAATTTGTTAAAAGTTTCAAATGTTTGTGATTACTGATTCACCTCCACCCCCTCTTAACAATCAATCTTATACTTGCAATTGGTATAAGAGCTTCAATCCCTAATTTGGAAGATTAACCACTTGGGAAAAATATATCAAGATGTATAGGAATGAAGCCCCTAGGTTTAACAAGTATGAAAATGATTCTAGAATGTGAGCTAGTAGGATAAACCTACACCTATCAAGGCTTGGAGACAATGTAGAAGATTATATTATCAAAGAGTATACAGAACCATCTGGGCCTCTTGAAGATGCATGCAAGAACAAAACGTTAGTACAAAAAATAGTAATGATAGAACTAGCTAGTGATTTGAAGAACTCTGAGTATATTGACACTAGAAATCTACAAACAAACAAGAAGATGTGGAATAGGTTAGTACAAGTGCATGGTGTAAATGAACATGTTGTGGAAGAAAAAGTAAGACTTAAAGGAAATTGGATGCCATGAGAATGCATGAAAATGAGACCATTACTTAGTAGGGGACAAGAATCAAGAAGATTGTTGTTGTAATAAAAGGAGTTGGTGGAATGATTGAAGAAAGAGAAATTGTAAGTAAGATGTTGAGAAGCTTATCTAACCAATATGCAATTAGATTTCCTTCTTTACAAGTGCTAAGAAAAATTGATGAAAGTAAGATCACTATTGAATCTCTCATTGGTAGGTTAATAATGTTTGAACTAAGAAACTATGATAATAGTCAATGAACTAGTGAAGTAACACTTCAAGCTTTAGCAAGTGAAGAACCACACTGAATAAGAAGATTTGTTGATGATGGAGAATATGAAGGACTACCAACATAATAGAAAGAGATGGAATCCTTGATTTATAATATATTTCCCAAAGGAAAGGGCAAGTATAGAGAAAAGATTCCTATTGCATGTTGGAATTGTAGGAAAATCAGTCATTTCACACATAGATGTCCCAACAAACCAAAGAAAGAGAAAAATGAGGAAAAGGTGAACCGATACAGAAAGAACAAGAACTTTGGACAAAAAGGAAAGAAGACATGTTACATAGTTGAGGATGATGAAGATATAGTTTTCTTTGTTGTGAAAGAAGAGTTGTCTATTGACAAGGATGTTAATGGAGAATCGAATGCACTAATATCAAGCCTAGACAAGAACAATGATTGGATCATTGATAGTGGTTTCTCTCATGACATGGCTAGAGATAATGACAAATTTGTAACTTTGGAGCACTGTAATGGAGGTTTAGTAAAATTTAGAATCAGATCACCTTGCATAATCTAAGGAAAACATACAATCAATCTAACTGATGATATTATTCGTGATGAATTTTACTGGGAAAATCGTTTAGTGTACAATCTCTTAAGTATTTTTCAATTGAATGACAAAGATTTCAAAATTGAGTTCAGTAATGGAAAAATGTGAAATATCTAAACAGAATGGAAAATTGGTGGCTACCAATGAATAGACAAAAGATAATATTTTCAATTTACATACCTCACTAGGTTACTATTTGATTGCAGAAATAGAAGACAGATGGTCATGGCATAAGAGATTGTGTCATGTAAACTTTGATAATCTAGGAAAAGTGAGTAAGATTAAAAGTGTAAGAGGAATAGCAATAGTGATTAACCTAATAATGTTTTATGTAAGGAGTGTCAATTTGAAAAAATGACTTGTTCAAGTTTTTCGAGTAAAGAATATTCAACTCAAAACGTATTGGATTTAGTACACAGATCTTTGTGGTCCTATTGGTTCTGAAAACTATCACAGAGACAATTTTTTAATGATTATTCAAGGATGATGTTTTTTCTGTTCTTAAAGGAAAAATAAAAAGCATTTGATATGTTCATAAAATATAGGGAAAGAGTGGAGAAAGAAATAGGAAGAACTTTGAAGTGTCTTAGGTCAAATAGAGGAGATAAATTCACATCTAATGATTTCAACAAATTCTATGAAGAAAATGAAATCAAAAGATAGCTAATGACACCAAGAACACCCTAAAAAATGGTATTACAGAGAGAAGAAAGAGATCCATAATTGAATGTGCAAGAACCCTAGTCAGAACAAGGTATCACACAAATTATGGAGAGAACTCATTTGTATAGATGTTTATACACTTAACCAAGTACAAGTTAGAAAAGGAGTAAATAAGACACCATATGAAATCTAGTATAGACGAACACCCAATGTAAGCTATTTTAGAATCTTTAGATGCAAGTGCTATATTAAGTAGGATGAAAGGCATGGAAATATTGACAATAAGAGTGAACAAGAAATTTTTATGGGATACTCAACTAGAAGAAAAGCATACAAATATTTAAAATTGAATATGAACAAGATATTTGAAGTGCTAACATGAAGAAAGATAAATTCTTTGAATAAAATGATGAAAACAGAAATAGGAAACCAAAAGAATACAATGAGCTAATATACTTTTAACCTAAAAAGATAGAAGCACAACATGTGATTACAAGAGCCAATAACACTCAACCGATAACATCACAACAAGAGAAAAGTAATGAGAAAAATCAAAACCCAGAACTTGTTACACCAACATGTATGAGGATCAACCACACTTTGTTCGACATATTTCTAGACAAAATCGAAGGAGTATTGTTGTGGTCTTCACAACGCACGTCCCATTCCTAGTTAGGAATGGGGACCCCCTACTTTTTCGACTCCCAGACTCACAATTCGAGAGTCAAGAGAAGAAAATTTGGGTATAGTTAGAGTGTTCGAGTCAAAAAAATAATTATTATTATTATTAAATTAGAAAACAAAAAAAAATAAAATAAATAAATTTGAATCACTTTCCATGCTTTTATAGCACATGCGCGTGGGCAAGATGCACACCGTGCACCCGGCCCGACGCGGGGGCTATAAAAGCCCCACCCCTCTCTCCATCTCTTTAATTTTTCCCTTTCATTGCAACACTGATCCAAGATAGTCACTCTGTCCTCCATTTTTTTAGTACCACACGCGCTTTCTTTACAGCACTGCTACTTCAAACCGTCGCGCGCATACAAATGTTGCGCCCACTTTCATGCATTGCCCTCCCACTCTCAGGTGTCACGCGCCTTCATTGCATTGCACACGAGATCTCACCTCTATTCATTCTGCAACCTATGCCACATCCATCCACTCTGCCTTCCCAAGTGTCGCCCGCCTTATTCAGGTCGCCCGAGACCACTTTGCTCGCACCATGCGTGCCGCCTATTACCATACACGTTGTCACTCATCAAACCCTACTACATCCTCTTTGTGCCCACTTCTCGCCACATGCCAACTACCGCTACGACTTCCTGGACGTGATGCAAACCTTGTGCATCATCGCTCTGCCAAACTGTGCTCGAATCACAACCCTCTGCTACGTTGTTTTTATTATGCACCATCGCTACTTGAAACCCTACCCCCGCAAGCTACTTCTTCCGGCATGTGCCACCACTTCCTACGCGTGCGCCAGCGCGTCGCGGCCCACCTAAAGCTAACCACGCACCTGTGCTAGCCTTCCCTAGGCGCGTGCCTCCGCTCCCTCCTTTGCCTCCGCTTGTGCCTCAAAGTGCATGCACATTCCCCTGTTAAAAAAAATAAAATTTAAAAAATTTAAAAATTAAAAATAATTTTAAAATAATTTCTTAAAATATATATATATATATATATTTAGAAAAAAAAAGGGAAATAAAAATTTATTTTTTTTAAAAATATTGAAAAACACCCAAGGGACATTTTTTATTAGGAGTTATACGCTTTAACTGTGGACTAATAAACTTTTTTTTCATTATGTGTAGGTGATCAAATGGCATCAACATCTAGAGTAGCACCTAAACCTATAGTCTTTAAATTCCAAGGCCTACCATCCAAATCCAAATTTCACGATGAATATGCCGATATCCAAGATACCGATTTAGGACACACAGACTTAGGGGAATTCTTGAAAGCTTGCAACAAGCCAATCAGGATGTCAGATTTGGTATCTTCGTTGATCCATTCTGGTTTGTTAAATGCAGCATCACATCCTATATTAGTGCAATCAACCGAACTAGTAATGACTCTAGCACAACATTTCATTCTTGAAGAGAGAGTGGCAAAAAGTGCGATAGGAGAAGTGGTACCTGATCTTCGACCCGATAACATTGAGAAGGTTTTACATCTCCCAAGAGCCGATTAGTTCAATAGGCTCTCCTATGAACTAGTAGAAATATGGTATAGGGATTATACCAAGTAGGCGACAGACATTATACATTCATCCTACCTTATTGAGAGACCTCCTCAAGGAAGGATAACCGGCAAAGTCGATATGACTTGGGGGTATATGAAGGATATCGGTTACTCCATTATCCTTTTAAGAAAAGTCATGGGGTTATCTACAACAAGCCACCTCAGTACCTTCGTGGTCAATTTCATTGATACCATCAAGACATCAAAGATACCATTAGATTGGACCACCACACTAAGTGAAAAGTTGTGTGAGCAATTGAGGACAGTGAAGGAAAACAAGAAGTTTTTTATGATGTCGTGCATTGTATATTTGCTTGCAACGAGGGCAACAAACTACCCTGGGTTGTATAAAAGAGGTAGTATGCAAGATCCCAATGCTTGGTCGTACATTGTTTATTCTATACTAGTAAAGAAGAAGCTCTCAGCACAGAGCAAGGAATATAGAATCCTGAATGATGCGTTCATTTTTACGATCATTCGATTCATTGAGGGAGACTATGCAAAGAGGCTATCTAATGAAGAAAAAGTTTAGATCATGACTCTTGGGGCTTACTTCATTTAGTTCAAGACCTTCACATATCTGTAGGTAGGTGGTGCTACTATCAACCCCAACAACCTCCCCAGATATCCAAGTGAAAAGTTAGTGCTACTAGAGATTTCTCGACAAATTGAATCATCATATGATAGGGTAAAAAGATAAAGAAAACCTTGTTCGACATGGCCTTTTATCATTGGACCATATCAGGTGAAGCGGAAGCAAGACATTCTGACTTTTGAGTGGGAATGGGAGAATTACACCCTTGAGGAATACAATTCCCCTAGGGTCCGTTTTGATAATGTAGGCAAGGTGGAAAGTATGGCTGGTAAAGAATTTCATCATGAAGATACTATTGAAGATCATTGGATGAACACGGTAGATGACTATGATATCCGCATAAGGGGTTATTGTAGGATGACTTTGTATCTGGTGGAAAAGACCCTTCAGCTCAATATTCCAGAGGAGATAAGGCAACAAGATTCTAAGGAGCTATTGGACCCTCTGTTCAACTTGGATAAAATCAGAGAAAGACCCATTATGAATGTAGAAGTTGACGGAGAAGAAAGTGATGATATTAATCATCGAGCAAGACATGTGGTTAGGATGACAAAGGAATGGATCAAGCAGCCTTTTCAACTTGATCTCATACCTGATACTGTAGTCTTCCATGCTCAAGCTTTCCCTGAGAAAGGTAGATGAAGAAAAGTTACAATTCCTACCTTTGCACTCTAGTCTCCCATCAGGCCAGAGATACCAACTCGATCGCCCGGTTGGATACTATCATGCTCCAGAGAAGATAGGAAAGGGTAAAAGAAAAAGGGCTTCCCCACAAAGAGTTGAAGAAGAACAGGGTTAAGTGAAACCACTTACCCAGTGACAGGAGCAAGATGTGCAAGGATCTAAGGATACTAGAGCTACTCAAGTCCAGGATAATCCTCCACTGCCTACTTTTGTGCCTTCCCAATCTGAAGAGGAAGAGAGTCAACAAGCTTCTATGCCTCTTGCACAAGGGCAGTTAGTATCTCTTATCGCCTCTAAGGAACAAAAGAGGACCAAGATCTAAATGAAGAAAAGACAAAAGGTGACTAAGAGAATGGTGCCTTTTCCTTTTGTTCCTGAAACTATTCCAGAAGAAGAAGAAGGAGAGGAAGAAGAGGAGACAGATGAAGAGGAAGAAGTGCCGACATAGAGAAGAACTCGACTAGCTAGAGCCATGGAGGAAGAGAGGAGAAAGAGTATCTCGAGTATGTCACCATCTATTAAGGCAAGACCTTTACAAGTCTCGTCTTCAGAAGATGAAGTGCAGTAGTGGGTAGATGAGTAGAGTGAAGGGGACAATGTATTTAAAAGGTTTGATTTTGACTTTATGCCTACGAGAATGACCTTAATTGATGGCAAGATTAGGAGTACTCCTACAAGCCAATCTAAAGAAGAAGGCTAGACACAGATATCACCAGGCCCACAAGGTCCCGATCCTACTCTCCCATCTTCACCACAAGCTAAGGTGGTAGATAAAGGTTCAGCTACTCCTTGACCTTCACGATCAGAAGAGCAAGTTCAAAAGGAACTGTCAAAAGAGGAGCAACCAGAACAGAGGGCAACCGATGAAGCATCAAAGGAGGGACAAATAGTTGAATGTTTTGAATCACCTCCCCAAGATATTGAGGTGCAAGCTACATGATCTATGGAGACTGAGAAAAAAAAAGGAGAGCCCTCACTAACAGAAACAACTCCAACAAGGAGTGATAAGGGGAAGGAAATTGCAGAACATACTCCCTCGTCTTCAATAAGAAGACCTCTAGCTGAACACACTCCAAGGTGGCTACAAAAGGAAGTGATAAGAAGTGCCAGACCCAAATTTTGAGCTTCAGAGGATGACATTTATGAGATTGCAAAAATTTTGAATAAACTCGAGTCCCTGGCACGTGAGGCAATATCATTGACATTTGTTACAAATACACAAAATAGTCCAGAGTTGTTTGAACATGTATCCGTTCCTCCTGGAGATACAGATGTAGAAAGCCTTGGTCCCAAGGATTATGAATTGAAGAATGTTTTGTTGAGAAAGCCCACATGGGATGCATCTCGATTGATGGTGACTATGGGAATCAAGGAAATCATGAAGAACATGGGGGAGGATGAGATGGAAATCCAAGTACTCCAGAGGCAAGTTGAGATCCTAAAAGGATATTTGGCCAAAGTTGTTGGTCCTCTCAATCCTAAGCGACCTGAAGAGACCTTAAATACTGTTCTTATAGAAGGGGGAGCAGTTCATATGTATCTATTTTTGAGAGCTTGTCAATAATGGTGAGAAATTTTTGAAGAGAAAGGAGTGATGATTATCGCAACAAACCTGAAGATGATGCACATTACACAAGAGAATGTAAATAAAATGGTGGCAATTTTGAAGTAGGACTTTAGTATTATTGATGAAGTACGAGCATGGAGCAAAGATCTGCAAACTCTCAAGGCCATAAAAGGACAAAGGAACCAAACTTTGGTCGATGTATATACAATGGATGAGTTAGATATGATCGATGACTGGATAGAGAAGATTGCGGATAGCAATAAAGTGATGGAAACATTACATGAGGAAATTCATCGACTCAAGGAGCAAGCCCAAGGGAAAATTTTGGAAGTAGAGAGGCACTATGGCGATGCCTCTTTGGATATTTTTGAAGATGATGAATGAGAGAGATTGCTACCTATAGATACAGTAGTGGAGAATTTTAAGAGGATTTTTGTCCAAGTTAATGATGAGGAGGACATCCGACAAGCCTTCAAAACTGAGGAAGCATTGTTAGAATTGGATACCAAACTTGGGGATTTTGTTGATACCTAAATTGAGGTAGACAATTATAGATGAAAGGTCAAGGATAAGTATGAGGCTTTAGATTTACCGTATGTAGCCAAAATCACTGAGGTTATAGAGAAATTCAAGGGCAAACATCCAAATATACCTTTGGGATGAAGAAGAACAAAACCCAAATGCCAAAATTTCAGTTTTGACACCTAGTGAAAATTTTGAGATTTTGACCCTGTCGAGGTCCATAGCTACGCAAGTCCTAGCTCCACAATTCTAGAGGTACACTAACAATTAACTGCTAGTTCCAAAAATAGAGCTTTCCATGCATTGGAAATGCATTCTGACGACAGTTTAACTCCGATTAACACCCTGTGAAGGATCGACTTCTATTTTTGGTGTCTCCATGCACTTCTACTTCAACTGATGGCTTCCTCCTACTTTCTCTCTCATGTTTTAATTGTTTTTGACATGTAAAGGGCTCATGCATCCAATTAATGAATAAAATATGGATGGAGTCCCTCTAAGCACTAGTTAGATTATCAGTTCGTATATATTTAGTTTGTTTTAAATGTTTTAAAAGCATTTTATCGCATTAAGATATCTCTCACTCTCAACACAAATTGAGGAGACAATATATTATAAATATCCCATTGTAAAATGTAATAAGGGCCACCATAATTTTGCAATAAGATTGTGCTTTTGGTACTCTCATTTGGAGTGTAGTTATTCTTGCCTAAATATGTCATTATTTTGTGGATTTTATTCATGAAATTGTGATTGAGCCAAAGGTTTATTGCATTATTTCTGGTTGTGCAATCTTTTAGTTCTAGTGTTTGTTATAGTTTTACAAATTTTTCTGACGTACTGAGCTTGAGAAGGAATCACTAAATTGTGCTTGTATAGCTCTCTGTCTCACATGAGCACACTTTTCATGGCCTTGCGATTTGATGCAGAGTGAAACATCATTCGATTATTGATATTTCCCATCGACGATTGCATTAGTGGATTCTAGGAAGTGTTGCTCCTATTTTCATTGGTTTCCTATTGATTCCTTTGAAATCTTAATTTGCAGTGTGTTGTTTTCTGTAGCTTATGTCCGTTAGGATTTCAATTTCAAGTTATTTGCTTTCAAATTCAAGTTATTTTCTTTCAGTTTCATTATTTTCTTTGCTAACCCCTTTGTTAGAATAGGAAATCATCTTAATTGCATTATTATATTGCATTCATTAAAAAACATAAAAAAATACAAAAACATAGTTCCTTTTTGGGTGTTATGTTGAAACAGCGTGCAAATTCTTCATTTATCCAAAGTTAGAATGAACCATCAAAGGCCTCCTCATGAACAATCACATTTATCTTCAATTGAGAAAATTTTAGTGTGTCGTAAGACAACCTGAAACCTTGGAGTTGATTCACAATATTGACTTTTCAAGAGAGGAATTCGCAAGAATTCTTGTCATTTAGCATCGTGTAAAGCAACAGCTCAACAGAAGTGGCACTAGAAGGAGGGCTACTTTTCTAATTTTTTGAATAAGAGAAAAGTTTGCCAAAGTTTCAAAATTCTCCATTTTCTTGCAAATTCAAAAATTTTCTAAGTCTGTCAAAAATTTAGGTCTGCAGGTCTATAGCTACGCAAGTTCACAGGTCTGCAAAATTTTGTGGTGTGCTTCTTTTTGTGAGAAAGTGTGCTTCTGCAGAGGTGCAATTTTTCTAGAATTGATGCAAACTGGAGGATTCTAATCTAGAATCCCCATTTTAGTGAGCATTAAGATCCACACCAACTACCCACGAGTTCCTCGAACTTACCCATTTTCGTAAAACATACAGTGATAAAGGAATCCTGCGAATTCAACCACTTCCTTTTGATCTTTCATCATCTTCTTTAGTTCTACCTCCACTCCAACCACTTGGTGGACCACCACATAGTCCAAAAATTCCACCACCGCAACCACCACCATTAGGTCTGCAAAACCCTCCAATGGCCTTTTTTGAAAACACTGTAGACTCACCTATCAACTTGAGAGGGGCACTTCATGACCTTTCCAAGAATCTAGAGAAGTTTTGCTTGAGGTTCATCTATGGAGAAACACAAACTGATGAAGATCACATCAAAGTCTTCAAAGAAATTTTCAACCGAAAGAAGATTCCCAATGAAGATGTGGTTCTTCATTTATTCCCTTACTCTCTGGGGGAAATTGCCTTCAATTGGTATGTCAATCCACCACCTGGATGCATCGAAGATTGGGACACTTTTAAGAAATTGTTTTTAGAAAAATTTAAAGCTTTCATTAATTTGGTTGTGATCATCAACAGTTTATATTTATCAAAAAGGACCCAGCCTAGACAGTTTCATGCTTCAACCATCTCTTTCACATGGTGTATCGCAAGCTGGAATTGCCATACACTATACCAGAATTAGCTGCTATTCAGATTTATTTCAATGCGATGGATAATCTTACAACTATCTTTCTAAGAAGATTTCCCACAGCAAATATTGATACATTGGATAAAGTCTTCACGGAAGCAATCACCTTCACCAAACAAGTTAATCCTAATGGAGGAGAATTGAGGCTTCCCTCACAAGCTATCATAACAACACCAACATACCGAGCCATGACACCCACGGTGCCTAGCCAATTCATACCCATGAATCCAGTTCCAATACAGTAGGTACCTGCTCCACAAAATCTGACTTTGACATATCTAGGGTATGAACCTCTGAAAGTTGCTTTCTTTGAACAAAAGACAATAGCTCCAGCTAAGGCAGACAATAGTTTTGCCTCCTAGTTCAGCCAGATGAAAAAGACTATGTCACAAATGAACAATGAGCTGACTCACTTAAGGTTGTCGCAAGGACAAAATAACAATTTTCAAAGAAACAATGCTAGTCCTTATAACAATAATTACAACCATAATTTTTTTGGAAACAACTATAATGCAAGAAACAACCACAATGCAGAAAAAATAACAGGGGAAACTACTTTAACAACAGCTTCCAAAGACAGAACCGATAGTTGAACATAGGTCCAAATAATGGAAGCATTCCTGCAGATAACAACAACAACAATGTTCAATATGCTGATATCAATCCGTATGATGACAGTCAAAATGCCCCCAACAATGATGGTTCATGCTATAATGGAAATCAAGACATGACTCAGAATCAACAAGAAAATGACAATGCTCCTCTTATACATTTTAATGCTATGTTACTGGATTCTTACAAGTCCACACAGAATGCACAGGTTGAACAACCAACTAGTGAGGAATTTTCTTTTCCATCTAACCAGGAACTAGATATTCAACATGATCAAATGTTTGTTTTTCGCAATGATAATCGTAACACTTACAATTTGTGAAACAGAAAAGAACCTTTGACAGATGGAATTCCTCCTGAACTACAACCAATTCCTCCCAATCTGAGAGTGAGTAACAATCCGGTGCTAGTCATGCCCCCATTTGGAGGACAAGAGAATCAGAATCAAATAACGGTTACTACAATCTTGAAAAATCCAACGTGGTCTATTGAGAAATACAATATAGTAGAAGATTTGAAATGAACTAAGCCCAAAGTGTCCATGTTCGACATGTTACAAAATTGTCCTCAACAATGGGAAGCATTAATGAAGACCTTGGATCATTCAAAGACACCTTAGAATGCAAATATTGTTTCTCAAAAAGTAGTACCTCAACAAGTCAATGCTTCGGAAGCAATACTGACTATGTTTAAAGACAAGGTTGAGGTGCCTCCATTTCTACTAAGTATCAAGATATATGGGAAAAATCTTCACAATTATCTAATCGATTCAGGAGCCTCGTGTAATGTGATGCCACTATCGATAACACAAAGGTTGGGAGTAAATCCTCGGCCTTCCAATCGAATAGTGATACAATTGGATAAAACTGAGGTGAAAGTAATTGGTGTGCTCAAAGATGTTCGGATACAGTTGACAGTTGACCCTAAGATTCAAGACGTAATTGATATACATGTGGTTGATATACCTAAGACATATGGATTACTACTTAGTAGGGAATGGACAAAATGCCTAAGAGGATGGTTCTCTATGGACTTCACTTAGTTATGGTTACCATGGAAAGGATTGAACAATCAAATCAAGATAGATGCAGAACCAAAGTTAAAAACTGTGATTAATGAATACAATGCTCTTAATGAAGTAGCATGCATGAAATTAGATTTGGGTTCTTACAAAGTGATGGCTTTCTCAACCAAAATATTGGATGATCAAACTGAAAAGTCCAAGATTTCAATTCCAAGGCGAGAAGTTGTAACGCAGTTTATAGAGAACATGGTCTCTAACCTCCAATGTTTGGGAGAGGAAGTTGACTCCAATATCTTACTTCTCCTTGGATTTTGTTGATTTCATAAAGTTAGCCATTCAGAGTTTGAATGTTCATCATGCCAAGAAGCAGTTGCCAAGGTATTGACACAAATCATGGAAGCCAAGAATGATAACATGTTCAAAGATGGACCTGTAGAAGGTCAAGACCCTGAGAGCATATTTGATTCTGTTGAAAAAGTTGAACAAGAAATTGAAGATTTGAACACATCATACAGTGATACCTCTTTAGATGGAGGAGGTTTGTCTTCTCCTCCTGCAGGTATGATCAAAATCAAATGGAGAAGATGGTACATGAAAGGACAAGCATGGACTTCAGTAGTTATTCATCTTATATCCTAGGTAGATCAAATCAAGGAATTGATAGGGGAAATTGAAGATAAACAACAAGAACGCGTGCTCCTGGTGACAAAAAGTGATAATGGAAAATTAGTAAGTCCAGCTCGAGAAAGATTAATGTGGGTACCTTAGAGACAATCTTTTTGAGCCCAAGTAAAGGAGAAGTTGGGAACAAATAAATACAAAGTGAGAAAACTTAAGGAATGCCTGATATGGACACTTTTCTTCAATGGTTCTAGATGCAAATCGGGAGCCAGTGCAGGTATTGAATTGGTCAATCCTAAAGGTAGGTCTTTCTATGTTGCATATCAATTATAGTTCAAATGCACTAATAATGCTGCATAATATGAAGCATTGATTCGAGGACTCCTTTTCACTTTAGAAAAGGGGGTTAAAGCTCTCATCATTAAGGGAGATTCTCAATTAGTTGTGAGACAAGTAAAATTGTTATACTCCTGCAATGACAAGAGGCTTCTCGCATATAGGAAAAGAGTATGGGATTTAATGGATGATTTTGAAGCTTTGAATGTGAGATCTATTTCGAGAAGGAAAAACATGGTAGCAGATGCTCTAGCTATTTCAGCCAGCGCATTACAACCAGTCAAAAGAACCAAATTAAAAAGATTTTCAGTTGAATTGGTTGCTATTCCATACATCCTGAATAATATCATGAACTCCCAAGTCTTTCAGGATGATCAACATATACTCGAATTTATCATGAGTAGTGGCCATTTTAAGGGGCAAGAAATTGACAACACTCCAGATGAAAAACTTGAGAATGAAAAAATTGAAGATGAGGATGGGATTTTGAATTTAAAGACTAACACTATTCCTAAGGGGATGGTTGAATTAGAGCGCATCTTTGATCATGACGAATCAGCACTTAACAAAAGAACAACTGAAGAAGGGAATAGAGGAATGTGACTCATACAATTTGGGCATTGATGATGATCCTAAAATGGTAAGGGTCGGGAAAGCATGCACTCAAAAAGAAAGAGAAGATATGTTTAAACTACTCTCAGAATATAAAGATGTCATTGCATGGAGCTACGAAGAGCTAAAAACATATGATCCCAAGATTATGACACATGATATTCCATTGAAACCTAATGCAAAGCCTTTCCATCAAAGGCAAAGACCTGTCAATCCTATCATCAAGCCATTGATAATGAAAGAATTTTAGAAACTTCTTGACACCAAAATCATTTTTCCTATTTGTCACTCCACATGGGTGACTAATTTGGTTCTTGCACGAAAGAAGACTAGTGAGATTTGTCTTTGTGTTGACTTTTGCAACCTAAATCTGGCATCTCAAAAGGACAATTATCCTCTACCTTCACTAGATGAGGTCCTACAAGTCATAAATGGTTCAAAGATGATGTCCTTCTTGGATGGATACTCAGGATACAATCAGATAATGGTTGATGAAGAAGACAGACCGAAGATAGCTTTCAAGACTAAGTGGGGAACTTTCGCCAATAGAAGAATGCCTTTTGGGCTAATTAATGCAAGGGCTACATTTGAACGAGCCATGGATGAAGCATTTAAAGGATTGATAAACAGATGCATAATCATCTATATGGATGACTTGATGGTCTTTTCAAAGGATCGAAGCACTCACATTGCAGATTTGAAACAAGTATTTAATAGATGTCACAAGTATGATATATCTCTCAATCCTAAGAAGTGTTCATTTGGCATCACTAAAGGAAAGCTCCTGGGTCACATTACCTCTGAAGAAGGGATCTTCATTCATCCTAATAGAACTAAATCTATTCTAAAACTCTCACCTCCTCACAGTCAGAAAGAACTCAAGTCATTCTTTAGGAAGATCAATTTTGTCTAAAAGTTCATAAGTGGATTTGTTGAAATAGTCCATCCCCTCAATGACTTACTCAAAAAGGGGGCTAAGATAGAATGGGTTCTTGAAATTAAAAACTCATTCAAGGATATCAAAGTGGCCATTTCTACAACCCTAGTACTGGTTAGTCAAAATTATGGGATACCTTTCAAAATATACTCTTTTTCCTTAGAATATTCTTGTGCTGGGATCCTTACGTAGAAGAAAGAAAAGGAAGATGAAAGACCCATTCATTTTATGAGTTGTCCTCTCAAAAATGTTGAGTTAAAATACTCTAACCTTGATAAACAATCCTTTGCATTAATCAAGGTAGTGAAGAATTTCTGTCACTACATGCTCTGAAGTAAAGTGTATGCAATAGTACCTGATCTAGTAGTAAAGACACTTTGATGTAGAATGAACTTGGTGAAAGGAGAGGCAAAGGCAAATGGATGGTGATACTTCAAGAATTTGATCTAGCGATTCAACCCATGCGACTGGTTTGAGGACAAGGATTGTCCAAAATGATCGCTAACAACCAAGATGGAAATGAAAAGGAATTCAAGTTTGACAATGAGACAAATAAGGATGATCAGAAAAAGATGGTTGTGTCTCAAGTTGATATTAATCAAGGAGTGGTGATAGACGTTTGGTACCAGGACATCGTTTATTACCTTCTACAAAATTAGTGTCCCAGTTGGATGAATAGCTCACAGCACAGAGGACTTAAAATGAAATGTGAGTCTTATATGCTACATGACAAAAAGTTATACGAAAAGAATTACGAAGGGATATATCTCAAGTGCTTAGGTCACGAGGAAGCGAAGGAAGTCTTAGAACATTTTCACGACAAGTATGGTACAGGACATGGTTCAGCAGAAGCAACTGCTCACATGATTCTTAGATCGGGCTATTTTTGGCCCTCGATATTTAAAGATACTTTCGAGCATGTACACTCCTGCCATATTTTCCAAACTAGTACAAATAGGGAAAGGAATCTAGCGATGCCCTTACAGCCTGTATTTGAGATATGCCCCTTCGCAAAGTGGGGACTGGATTTTATTGGTCCAGTCAACCCACCATTGTCAATAGGAAATACATTCATTCTCACAGCCACAGATTATCGTACAAGATGGACAGAAGCGAAAACTGTTAGGGATTGTACTGCCAAGGTGGTGACCAATTTCTCGGAGGAACATATTATCACTAGGTTCAGGATGCCATTTTCCTTGGTGTGCGATAATGGGTTTTCTTTTGCATCAACATTCTTGACCCAATGGGCATTTGAAAATCAAGTCATTATCAAGTTTTCTTCAAATTACTACCCACAAGGTAATGGGGTAGCGGAATCCACAAATAAGAACTTGATCACAGTTATAAAATGGTTTTTGGAGGAAAACCCTAGAGATTGGCATACGCAACTTAAATATGCTCTTTGGACAGATCGAGTAAGGATAAAAAGTGCATTGGGAACTTCTCCATACTTGCTTGTCTATAGACAAGAACTAGTATTTCTGCTTAACCTCAAAATTCTTGTTTTGAAGTTCATGAGTGGATACGTTAAAGATGCTGACAAAGTGTAGATCAAATTGATGAATCTTTTAGAAATGGAAAAGAAACGAACAACTGCATTAGAGCACATGGCCAAACATCAAGCTGTCGTCAAGAGGTGGTTTGACAAGAGGGCCATGATTAAGTCCTTCAGGATTTCTAACCTTGTTCTACTTTGGGATAAGGCAAAAGAAAAGTCAGGTAGCCATACCAAGTTTCAATGCTTGTGGATAGGCCTGTATCAGATTACAGAAATCCTAGGAGAAAACACTTTTAGGCTAAGTTCCTTACAGGGGGAATTTCTACCTTTGCCCGTAAATGGGAAATTTTTGAAACATTATTTCAAGGCCTAAAAGACAAGCCAAAAAAAAAAAAAAAAAGTTAGATTTTATTTCTCCATCTAGATTAGATTTTCATTTCTGCAAGTGTGTTTGATTTTAAGTTGTGTGTTTTCTTTTAGTCGTGTGTTTCTTTTCAATTGTGTGTTTTGTTTTCAAATTTGTGTCAATCCTAGGGGTAAGGTGTACTTGAGATTTTTCTCAAGATTTTACTAACCACTCTTTGGTCCCGATTTCAGGAAGAGGTATTTCTTTGTCAAAACATTTCGATGATTGTACATTTTACACCAACTAAGCATTGGACATTTCTTGTGGAAATAAGGGATTTTCAATCAAGAAATCAGGACTCTAGACCAACAAGTTCTCAACACTTTGCAAATTTAAAAAATTTGATCACTTTTGGTGTTGTTGAATTGAAGTCAAAGGTGATAAGAAATTGATCCAAACTTTAACTGGTTCAAACAGGAGGGGTCTCCTTGAAAGATTGCTAAGATCATTGATTGGCATGAGAGTTTCTAAAGGAGTTCTAAAAGAGGAATGCAAGGGATGTTCATACGAGATCAAATCCAAGAAATGACACCGATGTCCCAACTACACAATCTAATCATAGTCAGGATACAAAAGATATAAAAAAAGAAAAAAAAGAATACGGTTTTAAGACTGAAGGATTCCAAAGATCCGAAATGGCAAAAGATATGTTCTCAAAACAGAATATCTTATATTCAAAGTATTGCTTCATCAAAAGCAGCATTCTCAATGACATGGAACAATTTTTCAAAAAGCCAGAAAATTAAAAGAACGTGACATCTAGCCAAGAGCCCTCGAACTGATTCTCTCATTTGGTCAAGCAATTGATCGATAAAGGCTTCGTGGAGATTTCGAACGAATGAGCTAGGGGGACTGGAAGATCATTTTCAAGTTGTCATAAAACTTTGATAAATTTCATCCTAAGGCATCAAAGGGAATGAATACAAAATGCACACACTGAGCTTGGAAATTTTGGGTCCTGATATTTTGACTGTGAAATCATTCGAAATAAGCTCGAGATGTTCGAAGCTTGTTTGGTGTTTAACACACATTGGAGAAATGTTTGTTGATCAAGAAATGTTTTACACATTTCTTCCTTTTTTCGAGGGCTATTTGTTATGGTCTTCACAATGCACATCCTATTCCTAGTTAGGAATGGGGACCCCCTACTTTTTTTGACTCCCAGACTCAGTTTGAGAGTCAAGAGAAGAAAATTTGGGTATAGTTAGAGTGTTCGAGTCAAAAATAAAAAAATAAAAATTATTATTATTATTAAATTAGAAAAAAAAAAATTAAAATTAAAAAATTAGAAAAACCAAAAAAAAAAATTGAATCACTTTCCATGCTTTTATAGCACGCACGCGTGGGCAGGATGTGTGCCGCGCACCCAGCCTGACGCAAGGGCTATAAAAGCCCCACCCCTCTCTCCATCTCTTTACTTTTTCCTTTTCAGCACGGCACCGATCCGAGGTAGTCACTCTGCCCTCCATTTTTTTTAGCATCATGCATGCTTCCTTTACAGCACTACTACTTCAAACCGCTGCACACCAAACAAAAATGCATGTTGTGTGCATACAAACACTGTGCCCACTTTCATGCATTGCTCGCCCACTCTCAGGCACAGCGCACCTTCATGGCATCACGTGCGAGATCTCGCCTTCGTT
Source organism: Cupressus sempervirens (assembly GCA_028749045.1). NCBI lineage: Eukaryota > Viridiplantae > Streptophyta > Pinopsida > Cupressales > Cupressaceae > Cupressus > Cupressus sempervirens. Next base: position 583,013,496 of record CM053785.1, read on the forward strand.
CATTCTGCAACCCGCACCAAATCCATCCACTCCACCTTCCCAATTGTCGCTCGCCTTATTCAGGCCACCGGCGACCACGTTGCCCGTGCCAAACGCCGCCCATGCCATGTGTGCCGCTCGTTACCATGCGCATAACTGCTCATCAAACCCCATTGCATCCTCTCTATGCCCACTTCTTGCCACGCGCCACCCACAGTTGTGACTTCCTATGCACGGCACAAACCTTGCGTGCCACTGCTCTGCCAAACCACGCCCGAATCGTAACCCTCTATCGTGTTGTTTCTATCGCGTGCCATTGCTACTTGAAACCCTACCCGCGCAGCTACTTCTTCCCGTGCGTGCCACCACTTCCTGTGCGTGCGCCCGTGTGCCATGACCCACCTAAAGCTAACCATGCACCCACGCCAGCCTTCCCTGCACGTGCGCCTCCACTCCCTCCTTTGCCTCTGCTCGTGCCTCGGCACGCATGCACATTCCCCCCAATCATGCATTTCTCTTTTTTTTTAATAGAGTTATAAAAAAAAAAAATTTAAATAATAATAATAAAATTAAAAATTAAAAATTTTAAAAATATATATAAATTTAGGAAAATAAAAAGGAAAATAAAAATTTTAAAAAATAAGAAATATTAAAAAACACCCAAGGGGCATTTTTTATTTTATGCTTTTTTTAAAAAAAATTATTAGGAGTTATATGCTTTAACTGTGAACTAATAAATGTTTTTTTCATTATGTGTAGGTGATCAAATGGCGTCAACATCTAGAGTAGCACCTAAACGTATAGTCTTTAAATTCCAAGGCATACCATCCAAATCCAGATTTCACAATGAATATGTTGATATCCAAGACACTGATCTAGGACACACAGACTTAAGAGGATTCTTGAAAGCTTGCAACAAGCCAATCGGGAGGTCAGATTTGGTATCCACTTTGATCCATTCTGGTTTGGTGAATGCAGCATCACATCCTATGTTAGTGCAGTCAGCCAAACTAGTAATGACTCTGACACAACATTTCGTTCTTGAAGAGAGAGTGGTGAAAAGTGTGATAGGAGAAGTGGTCCTTGATCTTCGACCCGATAACATTGAGAAGGTTTTCCATCTCTCGAGAGTGGATCAGTTCATTACGATCTCCTACGAATTAGTAGAAAGATGGTATAGGGATTATACCAAGCAGGCGAAAAACATTATACATTCATCCTACCTTATTGAGAGACCTCCTCAAGGAAGGATAACTGGCAAAGTCGATATGACTCAGGGGTATATGAAGGAGGATATCAGTTACTCCATTATCCTTTTGAGCAAAGTCATGGGGTTATCTACAACAAGCCACCTCAATACCTTCATGGTCAATTTCATTGAGACCATCAAGACATCAAAGATACCATTAGACTGGGCCACCACACTAAGTGAAAACTTGTTTGAGCAATTGAGGACAGTGAAGGAAAGGAAGAAGTTTTTTATGATGTCGTACATTGTATATTTGCTTGCAACGAGGGCAACAAACTGCCCTGAGTTGTATAAAAGAGGTAGTATGCAAGATCCCAATGCCTAGTCATACATTTTTTATCCTCAACTAGTAAAGAAGAAGCTCTCAGCACAGAGCAAGGAATATAGAATCCTGAATGATGCGTTCATTTTTGTAATCATTTGATTCATGCAGGGAGACTATGGAAAGAGCCTATCTGACGAAGAAAAAGTTCAGATCATGACTCTTCAGGCTTACTTCATTCAGTTCAAGACCTTCAGGTATTTGCGGGTAGGTGGTGCTGCTATCAACTCCAAGAACCTCCCCAGATATCCAAGTGATAAGTTAGTGCTACTAGAGATTTCTCGGCAAATTAAATCAACATATGAGAGAGTAAAAAGACAAAGAAGACCTTTTTGGACATGGCCTCTTATCATTGGACCATATCAGGTGAAGCGGAAGCAAGACATTCTGACTTTTGAGTGGGAATGGTAGAATTATCCCCTTGAGGAATACAATTCCCCTAGGATCCATTTCAATAATGTAGGCAAGGTAGAAAGTATGGCTGGTAAAGAATTTCATCATGAAGATTCTATTGAAGATCATTGGATGAATGTGGCAGATGACTATGATATTTGTGTAAGGGATTATTGTAGGATGACTTTGTATTTGGCAGAAAAGACCCTCCACCTCTCTCCATCTCTTTACTTTTTCCTTTTCAGCACGGCACCGATCCGAGGTAGTCACTCTGCCCTCAATTTTTTTTAGCATCATGCATGCTTCCTTTACAGCATTGCTACTTCAAACCGCCGCACACCAAACAAAAATGCACGTTGTGTGCATACAAACATTGTGCCCACTTTCATGATTGCTCGCCCACTCTCAGGCACAGCGCACCTTCATGGTATCACGTGCGAGATCTCACCTTTGTTCATTCTGCAACCCGCACCAAATCCATCCAATCCACCTTCCCAAGTGTCGCTCGCCTTATTCAGGCCGCTGGCGACCACGTTGCCCGTGCCAAACACCGCCCATGTCATGTGTGCCGCTCGTTACCATGCGCATAACTGCTCATCAAACCCCATTGCATCCTCTCTATGCCCACTTCTTGCCACGCGCCACCCACTATTGTGACTTCCTATGCACGGCACAAACCTTGCGTGCCACTGCTCTGCCAAACCACGCCCGAATCGCAACCCTCTATCGTGTTGTTTATATCGTGTGCCATTGCTTTGAAACCCTACCCGCACAAGCTACTTCTTCCCGTGCCCGCCACCACTTGCTGTGCGTGCGCCTGTGTGCCATGACCCACCTAAAGCTAACCATGCACCCACGCTAGCCTTCCCTGCACGTGCACCTTCACTCTCTCCTTTGCCTCTGCTCGTGCCTCGGCACGCATGCACATTCCCCCCAATCATGCATTTCTCTTTTTTTTTAATAGAGTTATAAAATTTGTTTTAAAAAATAATAATAATAAAATTAAAAATTAAAAATAATTTTTAAAAAATTAAAAATTTAAAAAATATATATAAATTTAGGGAAAATAAAAAAAGGAAAATAAAAATTTTTAAAAATAAGAAATATTAAAAAACACCCAAGGGACATTTTTTATTTTATGCCTTTTTAAAAAAAAATTATTAGGAGTTATATGCTTTAACTAAGAACTAATAAATGTTTTTTTCATTGTGTAGGTGATCAAATGGCGTCAACATCTAGAGTAACACCTAAACGTATAGTCTTTAAATTCCAAGGCATACCATCCAAATCCAGATTTCACAATAAATATGTTGATATCCAAGATACTGATCTAGGACACACAGACTTAAGAGGATTCTTGAAAGCTTGCAACAAGCCAATCGGGAGGTCAGATTTGGTATCCACTTTGATCCATTCTGGTTTGGTAAATGCAGCATCACATCCTATGTTAGTGCAGTCAGCCAAACTAGTAATGACTCTAACACAACATTTCGTTCTTGAAGAGAGAGTGGTGAAAAGTGCGATAGGAGAAGTGGTCCTTGATCTTCGACCCGATAACATTGAGAAGGTTTTCCATCTCTCAAGAGTGGATTAGTTCATTACGATCTCCTATGAATTAGTAGAAAGATGGTATAGGGATTATACCAAGCAGGCGACAAACATTATACATTCATCCTACCTTATTGAGAGACCTCCTCAAGGAAGGATAACCGGCAAAGTCGATATGACTTGGGGGTATATGAAGGAGGATATTGGTTACTCCATTATCCTTTTGAGCAAAGTCATGGGGTTATCTGCAGCAAGCCACCTCAATACCTTCATGGTCAATTTCATTGAGACCATCAAGACATCAAAGATACCATTAGACTGGGCCACCACACTAAGTGAAAACTTGTTTGAGCAATTGAGGACAGTGAAGGAAAAGAAGAAGTTTTTTATGATGTTGTACATTGTATATTTTCTTGCAGCGAGGGCAACAAACTACCCTGAGTTGTATAAAAGAGGTAGTATGCAAGATCCCAATGCCTAGTCATACATTGTTTATCCTCAACTAGTAAAGAAGAAGCTCTCAGCACAGAGCAAGGAATATAGAATCCTGAATGATGCGTTCATTTTTGTAATCATTTGATTCATTTAGGGAGACTATGGAAAGAGCCTATCTGATGAAGAAAAAGTTCACATCACGATTCTTCAGGCTTACTTCGTTCAGTTCAAGACCTTCAAGTATTTGCGGGTAGGTGGTGCTGCTATCAACTCCAAGAACCTCCCCAGATATCCAAGTGATAAGTTAGTGCTACTAGAGATTTTTTGGCAAATTAAATCAACATATGAGAGAGTAAAAAGACAAAGAAGACCTTGTTGGACATGGCCTCTTATCATTGGACCATATCAGGTGAAGCGGAAGCAAGACATTCTGACTTTTGAGTGGGAATGGTAGAATTATCCCCTTGAGGAATACAATTCCCCTAGGATCCGTTTCAATAATGTAGGCAAGGTAGAAAGTATGGCTGGTAAAGAATTTCATCATGAAGATTCTATTGAAGATCATTGGATGAATGTGGCAAATGACTATGATATTTGTGTAAGGGATTTTTGTAGGATGACTTTGTATTTGGTAGAAAAGACCCTCCACCTCAATATTCTAGAGGAGATAAGGCAACAAGATTCTAAGGAGCTATTGGACCCTCTGCTCAACTTGGATAAAATCAGAGAAAGGCCCATTATGAATGCAGAAGTTGACAGAGAAGAAAGCAATGATATTAATCATTGAGCAAGAAATGTGGTTAGGATGACAAAGGAATGGATCAAGTAGCCTTTTCAACTTGATCCCATACCTAATACTGTAATCTTCCATGCTCAAGCTCACCCTAAGAAAGGTAGATGAAGAAAAGTTACAATTCCTACCTTTGCATTCTAGTCTCCCATCAGGCCAAAGACTGTATACCAACTCGATCACCTGGTTGGATACTATCATGCTCTAGAGAAGATAGGAAAGGGTAAAAGAAAGAGGGCTTCCTCAGAAAGAGTTCAAGCAGAACAAGGTGAAGTGCCAGCACTTACCTAGCGATAGGAGCAAGATATGCAAGATTTGAGGATACTAGAGCTACTCAATTCCAAGATAATCCTCCACTACCTCCTTTTGAGCCTTCCCAATCTGAAGAGGAAGAGAGTCAACAAGCTTTTATGCCTCCTGTGCAAGGGCAGTCAGTATCTCTTGTCGCCTCAAAGAAACAAAAGAGGATCAAGATCCGAATGAAGAAAAGACAAAAGGTGACTAAGAGAATGGTGCCTTTTCCTTTTGTTCTAGAAACTATTCCAAAAGAAGAAGAAGAAGAGGAAGAAGAGGACACAGATGAAGAGGAAGAAGTGCTGACATAGAGAAGAACCCGGCTAGCTAGAGCCATGGAGGAAGAAAGGACAAAGAGTATCTTGAGTATGTCACCATATACTAAGGCAAGACCTTTACAAGTCTCTTCTTCGGAAGATGAAGTGCAGCAGTGGGCAGATGAGCAAAGTGAAGGGGACGATGTATTTAAAATGTTTGATTTTGACTTTATTCCTGTGGGAACGACCTTAATTGATGGCAAGATTAGGAGTACTCCTACAAGCCAATTTGAACAAGAAGGTTGGACGCAGATACCACCAAGCCCACAAGGTCCCGATCCTGCTCTCCCATCTTCACCACAAGCTAAGGTGGTAGATAAAGGTTTGGTTACTCCTCCACCTCTAGTATCAGAAGAGTAAGTTTAGAAGGAACTGTCACAAGAGAAGCAACCAAAATAGAGAGCAACCGATGAAGCATCAAAGGAGGGACAAATAGTTGAATTTTCTCAATCACCTCCCCAGGATACTGAGGTGCAAGCTACAGGATCCACGAAGACCGAGCAAATAGAAGGAGAGCCCTCACTAACAGAAACAACTCCAACAAGGAGTGATAAGGGGAAGGAAATTGCAGAACATACTCCCTCGTCTTCAATAAGAAGACCTCCAACTAAACACACTACAAGGTGGCTGCAAAAGGAAGTGATAAGAAGTGCTAGACCCAAATTTTGAGCTTCAGAGGATGTCATTTATGAGATTGTAGAAATTTTGAATAAACCAGAGTCCCCAGCATGTGAGGCAATATCATTGACATTTGTTACAAATACATGAAATAGTTTGGAGTTGTTTGCACAAGTAGTCGTTCCTCCTAGAGATATAGACGTAGAAAGCCTTGGTCCCAAGAATTATGAATTGAAGAATGTTTTGTTGGGAAAACCCACACGGGATGCATCTCGATTGATGGTGACTATGGGAATCAAGGAAATCATGAAGAAAATGGGGGAGGATGAGATGGAAATCCAAACACTCCGAAGGCAAGTTGAGATCCTAAAAGGATATTTGGCCAAAGTTGTTGGTCCTCTCGATCCTGAGCAACCTGAAGAGACCTTAAATACTATTCTTATAGAAGGGGAGTAGTTCATATGGATCCATTTTTGAGAGCTTGTCAACAATGGCAAGAAAGTTTTGAAGAGAAAGGAGTGATGATTATCACAACAAACCTGAAGATGTTGCACGCTACGCAAGAGAATATAAATAAAATGGTGGCAATTTTGATGTAGGACTTTAGTATTATTGATGAAGTACAAGCATGGAGCAAAGATTTGCAAACTCTCAAGGCCATAAAAGGATAAAGGAACTAAACTTTGGTCGATGTATATACAATGGATGAGTTAGATATGATCAATGACTGGATAGAGAAGATTGCAGATAGCAATAAAGTGATGGAAAATTACATGAGGAAATTCATTGGCTCAAGGAGAAAGCCCAAGGGAAAATTTTGGAAGTAGAGAGGCACTATAGCGATGCCTGTTTGGATTTTTTGAAGATGATGAACGAGAGAGATTGCTACCTGTAGATACAGTAGTGGAGAATTTTAAGAGGATTTTTGTTGAAGTTAATAACAAGGAGGACATCCGACAAGCCTTTAAAATTGAGGAAATATTGTTAGAATTGGATACCAAACTTGGGGATTTTTCTGATACCTGAATTGAGGTAGATAATTACAGAGGAAAGTTCAAGGATAAGTATGAGGTTTTAGATTTACCGGATGTAGCCAAAATCATTGAGGTTATAGAGAAATTCAAGAGCAAACATCCAAATATACCTTTGGGATGAAGAAGAACAAAACCCAAGTGCCAGAATTGCAGTTTTGACACTTAGTGAAAATTTTGAGATTTTGACACTATCGAGGTCCATAGCTACGTAGGTCTGCAGCTATGTAGGTCCGTAGCTCCGTAGCTTTGTAGCTCCGCAATTCTAGAGGTGCACCAATAGTTAATCGCTAGTTCAAAAAATAGAGCTTTCCATGCATTGGAAACACATTCTGATGGAATTTTGACTCCAATTAATACCCTATGAAGGATCAGCTTCTATTTTTGGTGTCTCCATGCACTTCTACTTCGATTGATGGCTTCCTCCTACTTTCTCTCTCATGCTTTCATTGTTTTTGATATGTAAAGGGCTCATGCATCCAGTTAATGAATAAAATATGGATGGAGTCCCTCTAAGCACCAGTTAGATTATCAGTTTGTATATATTTAGTTTGTTTTAAATGTTTTAAAAGCATTTTATTGCCTTAAGATATCTCTCACTCTCGACATAAATTGAGGAGATGATTTCTTATAAATACCCCATTGTAAAATGTAACAAGGGCCACCATTATTTTGTGGATTTTATTCATGAAATTGTGATTGAGCCAAAGGTTTATTGCGTTATTTTTGGTTGTGCAATCTTTTAGTTCTGGTGTTTGTTACAGATTTATGAATTTTGCTAATGTACCGAGCTCGAGAAGGAATCACCAAATTCTGCTTGCATAGCTCTCTGTCTCGCCTGAGCGCACTTTTTGTGGCCTTGGAATTTGATGCAGAGTGAAACATCATTCAGTTATTGATATTTTCCATCAACGATTGCATCAGAGGATTCTAGGAAACGTTGCTCCTATTTTTATTGGTTTCCTACCGATTCCTCGAAAAGCTTAATTTTCAGTGTGTTGTTTCCTGTAGCTTATGTCTGTTAGGATTTCAATTTCAAGTTACTTGCTTTCAAATTCAATTTATTTGCTTTTAGTTTCGTTATTCGCTTTGCTAACCCCTTTGTTAGAATAGGAAATCATCTTAGTTACATTATTAGATTGCATTCATTAAAAAACATAAAAAATACAAAAACATAGTTCTTTTTTTGGTGTTATTTTGAAATAGCATGCAGATTCTTCATTTGTCCAAAGTTAGAATGAACCAGCAAAGGCCTCCTTGTGAACAATCACATTTATCTTCAATTGAGTACAACTTGGAACCTTGGAGTTGGTTCACAAGATCAACTTTTCAAGAGAGGAATTCGCAAGAATTCCTGCCATTTAGCATCGTGTAAAATGACAGCTCAAGAAGTATTAACTAGAAGTCAACAAATAACAAGGAACAAGGCATGTCTAATACTAGAAATCAAGCCTAAAATGGTGAAATATGCATTAAAGGATGATGTTTGGGAATAGGCTATGAAGGAAAAATTGAAAAAATTGAGAAGAATAAGAATTGGTCACAAGTTCCCAACTCTAAGGAGAACAATGTTATAGGAACAAATTGGTTTTTTAGAAATAAATTGTCATGCCCAAAAATTAGGGAAAAAACACAACAAACTATTTATTTGTTTAAAAGTTAATAACCACTATGTTTTAGCATGTACTAAATTGAATACATTACAGGAAGTTGAAAAAGGATTAAAGTGAGTTTTTATTGCATTTCATAACAATGTAGAGTTGACATCCAAACATACTACACAATTATGGAACATTAGGTTCTAGTGCTGCAGGAACACCTAGGTTGGGTTAAATGAATTGGTTGATTAACTATAGATTCATTTTTTATAAAGTGTGTCGTAATAATTGAGGAACTTTTGATTAGTAATATAAGTTACGTTAGGTTGGTTTGATACCTTTTACACTAGTTTTATCATAATAATACTTGATTTATGGTTATTATTATACCCAATATAGGACTAACTAATTCATTAAATAATTACTAATAAACTATTTACGGCATTCATCTTATCTTCTAACATAACCTAATTTACCTACTCAAGTTGTCTAGTCAACTTCGACCTTAAAATGCCTTCAAACATTACATAAACATTAAAAACCTGATAACACCTCATAACCCAATTATTAATAAACATTAAAATAATAACTAATTAAATATTTAATAGAATAACATAATTTTTAGATTCAATCGTTGTGTTTAATCTATTTATACCTATACCCATAAAAACATTAGTTTACCTCACTATGTCACTATTATGATTTAATTCTAACATTACACTTACAGACTAATATCCCATAGTTATTTTAAAAACTTAATTAAATCCATTATATTTTAAATATGAAATTCAATTTTCAAATGTCACATAAAAAAATATTTAAAATCAACATCCAAACCAAAATATTTAAACTCCTAAGTATCTCCTAATCCTACGTACCTACTAACTACTAACCCATCAATCTAAATGCCAATGGTCAACTTACCTTTGCACAAGAATTGTGTGTGTGTGTGTGTGTGTGTGTGTGTGTGTGTGTGTGTGTGTGTGTGTGTGTGTGTGTGTGTGTGTTATAAATACTATCATAAGTACCTTTCTCATTATTTACTAATTCTAACTAATTATCTAAATTGTACCCTTAACATTCCTAAAATACCTAATACCTAACACCTACACCACATGACCATACTCCTTGCCCACCTTCCATTTCCCAAGGCTTGGGCAGTTCCCCAAGTGTAAGTACATGGTCCACCGTACCTGCCACATGCTACCCAAGGCCTGCAAGGCCTCGTCCCCATTTAGTACACATGGAAAATATTCAAAGGCAAGTTGGTGCATAAAGGTAAAGGAAAAGGTTTAGACAAATTTTAAACTCTCATCCCCTACCAAGTCAATGCCAAGTCATCAAATCTAGTATGCATAAGAGAGAGGAAGGTGATGTCATCATGTTTGAACACATGTTCTGAGGCAAAAGGTATGTGGTGTTTCCAAGCAATTCTTTTAACCAATTCTTTTGCAATAGTATGACAAAGTTGATCTCTCCCTCCCCTACTCCACCTGCAGGTGTACCTTCCTAAGTGGATGGGATGGAGGTGAGTGGAGGGTGATGTTAGCATGATTGAATGCATGAACAAGGAGGATGTAGTTATGTTTTAAAGATTTATTGGTAAGTTTGTGAGGAAAAGATAAGTGTAGGATAAAATAGATTTTTGTATTGATTTTTATTTTATAAATATATAATAATTATTTGAAAAAGTATCTACAAATAGCTTTCTGGGGAATCTCATAGAGAACATTTTATATTACGAAATGAGGCTTAAAATCTCCCACATACATTTTCTAGAGAGCATTTTGGCACTCTCAAATAGATGGAAGTTATAAGTTTTCCTTTCTCCTTTAAAGTACTAGGTTTCCTCTTAGGAATTTTATAGTGGCATAGTGTATTAATGTTTTGTTTATTCTATTGAGTGGATTGTAGGTATAATATTGATGTTAATTTTGTATCCAAATTAGGAGTGATTTTAGGTATTTTACATATAATGCAATTTAAGATATAATCCATTGATTTATCAAAATTTCTACCAACTAAGGTTACAGGGTGCAAGTAAAATGAATGTATCTTAATTGAATATTGGTTATATCTCATGACCTTAAGGATGAATTTTTGCATCTATCATTTAAATAATTCATATATCAAGGTCTTGTAAAATAAATTATAAATAAGTTGAATTAAATCCAAGATTTCATGAAAGAACTATATATTGATTTATCATTTTAAACTTGTGTATTCAAGTACATATTAGAATAGGAATTGAAGGGAAAATAAATATGCATTTTCCTATAATCCAATACACAATGTTTATTTAATAATATCTTTTCTTATTATTTAAGTAAGGTATACAATATTGAAAACTCTTCCATAAATCCCAATAAGTTACAATTTTTGTTTCAAAACAAGAATACAAGATCTAATCAAAAAGGTGATACAAAGGAGAAGTTTCCAACAACAGGGTGACTCAAGAACTACATCAAGAATCCCCAAATCAAGTTGCTCCATCATAAGAATCTATCCAAGCAATCTACAAACATAAAGAACAACCACAAAGTGCCCATCTCCCATCCTAGGGCTCGAAAGGCCACCCACCAAGCTAGGAGAAATCGTAACCGACCAGGTGACATTTGTAATCCAAAACAAGGACATAATTTAACATACAATTCCCATCCAAGGTATGCACAACTAGTTTCATCTTGAACCTATGAAAAGGGAGAAGGTGGATTTTTCATACAGCAGAAGCCAATGCCAAAAGAATATAGAAATATGCCTTTTCCAAGCCTAGAACTCACACGAATTCTCATCTTTAATACTTCTTTCCTCTCCAACCAAAATCAACAAGCAGTGGCACACAAGAGCCCATACACCTTTCATTTCATCCCCTTCTCATCATGAGAAGGGACTCTACACTAACATGAAATCCAACCCCTTCCCCTTACATGGCCACTTCTACCCTATCCAAGGGTGAGTATGTAAGGTCCCTCCTCATATGTAATTATCAAATATAAATTTCTCTGTTAAATTTGTTGTAGGAGATTAGAACGGATATGAAGTAATGTTTTGTATTATGAATGTCCTAATGAAATTGAGAGTAGTTGATATATCAATATTTTAATACTTAGTGATTCAAGAACTACTACATTATCTCGACTGTTAAACATTAAATTTTTACTAACAATGATACAAGGCATTTTCACCTGACGATAAGGGTGTTGATTTTGATACCTCAATGATTAAGTTGTATGCTTTAGATAGTTCAGTATCCTTTAATTGGTGATGTTATGATGTTTAGGTATATGCATGCCTAACGATTATTGTACGAGTACTTAATCTAAATTAATGAATAAGTTATATGTTATATTTATTATGTGATTGTTGATGATTAAATGTGAGTAGAAATGAATTAAACAGTTAGTTATATGAAATATTCATGTTTTCATTTATGTAATTTTCTTGATAAGTTATATATATGTGCATGAAATTTTCTTGAGTTACTGATGTGTGCAATAGTGTGCAAGATATTTTAGCCAAAAAATCTGATGGAGAAATGGAACTGAACCCTATGTATTGTTTGTGGAAACCAAGGTTAAATCTGATGACAGCTGCAAACCCCGTTATTCGTATTTTATTTGTGTTTTGGATTGAATGAATGTAAAATTTTGTAATCTCTAAGTGTTAATGTTTTGTAACAGTGACTTTTCAGTGTCGCTTGACACTCGTGAATTGTATATGCATTCTAGCATGATAGTTAGGGTTAAACAAGTAACCTAAAGATCTAAGTCAGAATAAGTTAGTGACCTTTTTGCTAATTAGTTAGTAATCAAGGTTAATTACCTTAATTAGGATTAGTGAGTAATCTTCTTTTTTGAAGTTGTTAGAATGTCCTAAAATTTCCTAGCTTTTGATAGGCCCCTAATTAATCCTTAAGGCCAAAAATTATGAAATCTAAGTATCCAAGGGCTATGGGTATGGGTTGGAGGAATTTTCCATCCCCCTAGCCCCTTTTGTTGAATTTTATGGTAATTATTTCATCATGGGTTGAATGACTTTAACTCCACCTTGAGGTCAGCCTTAGGTCTAATTGAGTTAGAATCCTCTAGAACTTTTAGGCAAGTGGGGGAGTTATTTCTTTTTAGAGGTGGTTGAATTTAGGATCTTATTTAAAGGCATTTTTGAGAGGGTTTTGAGTGTTCACCCAACCTCTAGTTTTAAAGTACAATTCAAGATTGAAGAAGGAGAAGGAAGGGAATGCTCATCTCAAATTGTTTAATTGTCATAACCTGATTTTGAAGGTAGGAATCCCTCAGCTCATGTTGTTCATGTTTTGATTCATGCTTAAGTTATTATGTTTGCATATGTATGTTCGTGTGTGTGTTGAATATGTTTGGGAGGGATTGAAATAGGTTTTCTTAAATGGTTTTCCTTTGTTTTTTGCTTCTTCTTTTTGAAGGGATTGTATGGGTGTATTGGCATTACTCACCCTCAGATAGGGTAGAAGTGGCCATGTACAGGAGGAGGTCTTTAGTTGGACTCCAATAGTGCAGAGTCTCTTCTCAGGATGAGAAGAGGGAGAGAGGGTAGGGTGTTATGGGCCCCTACTCGTCAGCACAAACCATGTTTTGAGTTTTGAAATTTGAGAAGTGAAAGAATGAAAATCCTTGTGATATTAGCCTCGAAAGGGCATTTGTGGAAGAAGATAAGTTCTTGAGATTTTAGCCCCGAAAGAGAATATGTTATGGTGTTGTGACTGATGTCTCCTGTTGGAAAAATCCACCTTCTCCTTAGTTTGGTTCAATGTCGAACCTTTTGTGCAAACCCGGGATGGGAGTGAATGTCTAATTTTGTCTTCATGTTATGTTTGGTTGTTACCCGGTCAGTATTCATTCTCTCCATGATAAATGTGATGTATTGTAAAATTTGAAATGGATCCCTTGTTAAGGGCCAAGAAGAAAATTCAAATTGTTATTGAAATTCAGTTATGTTGGGAGTTTTCTCCTCGGCATTGAAATCCTGTGTAAATATTTATTTAAATGTATTGTTGAAGTGGCAAGGATGCTGGGTTTTCTTACTGGTTCTTTCCCAACGGAGCCTTTGAATCAGGTGGTTTAATAGGAAAAGAAAAAGGATTTGAGTTATATTCTAGCTTTGAGTCTTATAGTAGTTCAGTTATGTATGTGTGTATCGAAAATGAGATAAAATGATGTTCTTTCCTGCAATGGTAATCTCATGTTTTCAAAATTTTACTCATTTGATTAAGTTTAATTAGATAAAAAAAAGATGATATATAATTTTGCATTTAAAAATTAGAATATGTTAAAGAAGATTCATTGTGTGATTTGTATCTCATTTCATTATTTTTATGAGTATCAAGAAGTTAAAATATTCAACTTGAATATTTATGTGCTACTTTCTATCTTATTATCACTCTTTTAAAAATATATATATAACCCCCTTTGTTTAACTATGTTTTAGCAAATTTAATTAGAAAGGAAAAAAATATAAACCTCCTTGTTATAAAAATATATTGCTCTTGACAAAGCATATAAGCTAGGAAAAAAATTATAACACTTAGGAAAAAAAATTGCATTCAAAAAAATAATTGCTTAGAAATTTCACACTTAGAAAAAATAGACTTCAAAAAAAAAAAAAATCCCAAGAGCAAATATGCTCTAGATTTTTTATGGGATAGCAATTTAATGTTTTTGTGAACAAAGAATCTTAGAAGATTCTCTAAATATTCTTTTAAGATTAATTAATATTTTACTCAAAGAAAGAATATTAATTATATTCAAATGAAATGTTTTAAACTTTTTTTGGATTTACCTTTTTGTTGCATTTTCTTTGACATAGGTCAGCATGAGGTAAGTGGAGATTTATTTCATGCGCTTGGGGTTTGGGAATATTTCCACGTGGGCAAGAAGGTGGGTGGAAAAAGGGTGTAATGTTAGTGGGTAAAAGATTTGTTTAGGAATTTAGTTAGAAGAAAAAAGGGTAAGTTAGTTTTTAGTTTTAAATATAGATTAGTTTCTTTTTAATTGTATTAAGAATGTTAATATATGTTAGTTTCAATTTATATTAAGTTTTAAATATATTGGTTAGTTTAAGTTGTTAGAAAAATTTAATTGTATGTTTTATATTTTTGAAATAGTTTTAAGTTTTATTAAATTAGTTTTAGTTAGAAATTGTAAAGTTAGAAATTAGTATTAATTATAGTGCAGTTCGTATTGGATTACAATTTTAATATTATGTGAGTTAAGATTAGATGACTATTGTTATAGTTAATTGTATTATTTATTAATTAGTTAAATTTAAGTTTAACGTATTATTATTTTATATTATTTCTTTTAGAAAATTATTTTTATGACTAATATAAAGAAAATGAAATTGATTTAAATAAATGGAGAATTATTGTTATGTTTTAATTAACTATATCGTTTATTTAATATTAGCTTTGTTTTAAAAGATGTTGTTTAGATTAGATTTATATTATTATTATTGACATTCAAATCAATTAATTAAATAAGTTAATTGATATTTTGCTTAATTGAAGTTAATGTTAACAGGATTTAAATTAATTGTAAAATATGTTAACTAATAAGCTTAGTAGAATGTAATATTTTTAAGAGTAATTAAAAATAATAGTGTTAGGTCTTTTAATTAATTGAATTTAGTTTATTTAATTTAATTAATTGATTTAACAATGAAACGTTTAGTTTAACAACCTATTCCTATATAATGTTTTCAGACTGAGTTGTAGTCTTAAAAGTTTTGATAGTGGATCTTGTATCCATCTTTAGTGTACCTTTGTTCTATCTAAATTAAACTATTCAAACTTAATGAAATTATTTATTATTAACTGTGAAAAAAAATTGTGTTTTTGCCCTATATTTTGGGCATGACATTTTGGTATCAGAGCCTAATTTCGTAATACTTGGGCAACAATGGGTCTATGTAAAGTGTGGACGTTTAAATCTTAATATATGAAGTAGGTATTTCCCCTTGCAAAAATTTTATAAGTAAATGTATTCCTTCAAAACTGTCACACCAATAATTGAACCTAGTAAAACTTTGAATCGGTAATAAAGAATGTAAATGGTTAACCATATCAGATAACCCCATCTTAAGGACTAAAAAAAAAAACAACTAATTAGATGCAAGCATGTTATAGTTATATTAAAGTATATTATGATCTCATAAAGGATTCGAGAATTATATTGAACATGATCACCCTGAAGTAAAACTAAGTTAAGGATCCTAAAACATCTTTCAACCATGTGAGTAGAAATGATTAAATAATCTAGAAACCAAAGAGAAAGTGTTTCTCATCATCTTTAGTAGAAGTCAAATTTTGACTAACTTGATCACTCGTGAGAGCATTGTAGTTCATATCAAGTATGGGCGTGATCAAATAGGCATGTATCAATCTAGACATTTCAAACATAAGTAAAGAAAACCTGTGATCTTCATAATCTAATTTTGTACCTTTGAGTTGAAACATTGAATAGATAAAATGAATGGTGAGTAAATGGGAAGGTAACACCTGAAGAGCATATCACGTTACTAAGTTATGGGGATACCTCTAACCTATTAAGAATTTAATATATATTGTTTTAGTAATCCTTGAAATGCAAACAAGAGCTAATTGGGAATCTGCAAGTAACATTTGAAAACCTCGAATGATAGGATTACTAATGCGAGAAGTGGTTCAACAAGAGAGAGTTAGTTAGGAACGTACAAAGAATATGAATATCTTCGGTTGTTATAGGGAATGGAATCCTAATCAGGGAATGAATCTATCTAAAATATATGGTGCTAAGAATGAAATTAAATGGTGATAAGTATGTAACATATAGTATTGAATCAATAAGACGGGAAGATGTAAACTTCTGAGATAGGGTTATGTACATCGAAATTATGTTAGCAGACTTATTTTATAAGCTTAAAAGATATTGAATGATAACTATCAAGTAAATACTCATAGACTCTAGTATTGAAAGTATTGGATAAATTATGAACTTGCATTTTAGAGGAAGTAAAGTACCAATGAGATTATCAAACCTAGTATGAACTAAAGGTTTAGGTATCAAAGTTAAGTAATAAGTGAATTTTAAGCCATGAGACATGTTAAGAACAATGATGATGACCTATATTGACAGCAAGGAGATAGTTGTAAGAGTGAATAAGTAAACATTGATGACATCCTAATAATGGTTTTATACCTAAGAAGTTGCAAACCTACAACCCAAGAATGAAATCATAAGTCACTTATGACTAGGAAAAATGTGAAGTATGGAATTATTGATAAGAAATAGTAGCTTTCAGTGCATTCTTAGATGATATTTAGAACTTGTGTAGCATTGGAATAACACAGACAGTGATATATATATATATATATATATATATATATATATATATGTATATATAGAGGATCATACCAATTTGGCGAGATTGATAGCACAACTTCAACTAGTGTAGAGATGGTGAAATTAATTTAGGAAAGTTTATGGGTAGATTCCCTAATATGCTATTATAGTGAACGAAGGATAAGAGATTTGGTTTTCTAATTACAACTCAGAGTATAACTCTATTGACACTAAGGTCCCCACATGTTAGAGTCTTCAAAAGGAAACCAATATAACAACAAGAGGATTGATGGAGCCTCATTTTAGTATCCTCACATTTGCACTTTTGAGTGAGTTATGATCAGGGCAAACCCCTTAGTACAAAAAACCCTAATTATAGGGTGATGTTGTTAACAATAAGTATGTAGTTAGTATGTGGAATCAATCAAATTTGAGTTACATGGTCGTTAGGCCTCCATCTAATTCCAATTCTTGATCCCTGCAATGTATTTGGAGGACCTAAGATTCATCATTTCCTCAGACACCCTAGTACGGCTGCATTATGCCAGTAATGTAAATTTTGTAAGTAATTGAAGTTATTTCCTTGTCTAATTTCAGATTTTGTTATTTTAATTTTCCTTCCCTTTTGCCAGCAATGTGATGTGGGGGTATTTAGCCAATTGTATTATTGATGATTCTATTTTATCTCTAAGTCATGTCTTTATTTCTTGATTAAAAGTTTTCTAATTGTGGCCACTCTTTATTTCTTTTGTTTCAGACTTTTGCATTGGATATTTCATCTTTGATGTTGAATTTAAAATTTGAGGCACTTTCTTTTGAATTTTGTTAGCAAAGTGACATATGATGGGCCTACCAGAGGTATTCCTAACAATCAAGTGGATGTATAACACTAGGGTATGGGGTCATTAGTGAGGGTAGTCATGCCCCACCCTCTCCCAAGAGTTTGAAATTAGGTGTAGTGAATTTTTGTTGACTGCTATGAGTGATAGATTGCACCCCAACATAAATATGGTTAAGGTTATGAGTTAATCAAATGAACTTCTAGATGGAAAGGTGCATGTGTAGTGATGGACTCATTGAGGATCCTATCAAGAATCAATGTATCGTGGAAACTCTAAAGTAAAAGTGTTTAACCTTAATTAAGACCCAAGTTGCTTATTATGAAAACTTCATTTGAGGGAGTCTCGTACAGATGTAACCCCAATAAGTGGGTGTGTGGAATATGGGATATCTATGATATTATCTTTATTAGAAACTTTATAAGTATGTTATACTGGATTTGAATGTTGTTTATGTGTGACCAATATGTTTTAAGGATTATTTGACCTTGGAAAATGTAACCATGTCAGAGCTATGGATTGAATTTCACTTTTAGTAAGAGTAATTAGGTAAATATGTTATAGCCCCTGAGTATGTATATGAATTATTGATCATTATTTTTACAAGAGTAAATTTTGGTATAAATCTAGACAAGGTCTAGCATAAGACGAACATTTTAGTTGTGCGACTTCTAGGAGGAAGTCAAAAGCTAGTGGGGGAGGATGTAAGGTCCCTTCTCGTATGTAATTATCAAATGTAAATTTCTCTATTAAATCTATTATAGGATATTAGAATGGATATGAAGTAATGTTTTATATTATGATTGTCCTAATGAAATTGAGAGTAGTTGATATCTCCATGTTTTAATACTCGGCGATTCGAGAACTACTACATTATCTCAATTGTTAAACATTAAAATTTCACTAACAATGATACAAGGCATTTTCACTTGATGATAAGGGTGTTGATTTTGATATCTTGATGATTAAGTTGTATGCTTCAGATAGTTCAGTATCCTTTAATTGGTGATGTTATGATGTTTAGGTATATGCATGCCTAACGATGATTGTACTAGTACTTAATCTGAATTAATGAATAAGTTATATGTTATATTTATTATGTGATTGTTGATGATTAAATGTGAGTAGAAATGAATTAAACAGTTAGTTATATGAAAGATTCATGTTTTAATTTATGTAATTTTCCTAATAAGTTATATATATATATATATATATATATATATATATATATATATGAGATTTTCTTGAGCTACTGATGTGTGCAATGAGTGTGCAAGATATTTTAGCCAAAAAATCTGACGAAGAAACATAACTGAACCCTATGTACTATTTGTGGAAACTAGAGTTAAATCTGATGAAAGATGCGAACCTCATTGTTCGTATTTTATTTGTGTCATGGATTGAATGAATGTATCATTTTGTAATCTTTAAGTATTAATATTTTGTAATAGTGACTTTTTAGTGTCGCTTGACACTCATGAATTGTATATGCATTCTAGCATGATAGTTAGGGTTAACCGAGCAACCTAAAGATCTAAGTCGAAATAGGTTAGTGACCTTTTTGCTAATTAGTTAGTAATCAAGGTTAATTACCTTAATCATGATTAGTGAGTAATATGCTTTTTTGAAGTTGTTAGAATGTCCTAAAATTTCCTAGCTTTTGATAAGCCCCTAATTAATCCTTAAGGCCAAAAATCATGAAATCTAAGTACCCAAGGGGTACGGGTATGGGTTGGGGGCATTTTTCATCCCCCTAGACCCTTTTGTTGACTTTTATGGTCACTCAAAAACTCAATTTTTACTTTATTGCGAGAATTGAATGATTTCATCATGAGTTGAATGACTTTAACTCCACCTTGAGGTTAGCCTTAGGTCTAGTTGAGTTAGAATCCTCTAGAACTTTTAGGCAAGTGGGGGACTTATTGCTTTTTAGAGGTGGTTAAATTTAGGATCTTATTTAGAGGCATTTTTTAGAGGGTTTTGAGTGTTCACCCAACCTCTAGTTTTAGAGTGCAATTTAGGATTGAAGGAGAAGGAGAAGGAAGGGAATGCTCATCTCAAATTGTTCAATTGCCATAACCTAATTTTGAAGGTAGGAATCCTTCAACTCATGGTGTTCATGTTTTGTTTCATGCTTAAGTTATTATGTTTGCATATTATGTTCATGTGTGTGTTGAATATGTTTGGGAGGGATTGAAATAGGTTTTTTTAAATGGTTTTCCTTTGTTTTTTAATTATTATTTTTAAAGGGATTGTATGGGTGTACTGGCATTACTCACCTTCGAATAGGGCAGAAGTGGCCATGTACGGGAGAAGGTCTTTAGTTGAACTCCAACAATGCAGAGTCTCTTCTCAGGATGAGAAGAGGGAGAGAGGGTAGGGTGTTATGGGCCCCTACTCATAAGCACAAACCATGTTTTGAGTTTTGAAATTTGAGAAGTGAAAGAATGAAAGTCCTTGTGATATTAGCCTCGAAAGGGCATTTGTGGAAGAATGAAAGCTCTTGAGATTTTAGCCCTAAAAGGACATATGTTATGGTGTTGTGACTGACATCTCTTATTGAAAAAATCCACCTTCTCCCTAGTGTGGTTCAATGTCGAACCTGTTGTGCAAACTCGGGACGGGAGTGAATGTCTGATTTTGTCTTCATGTTATGTTTGGTTGTTACCCGGTCAATTTTTATTCTCTCCATGATCACCATGATGTATTGTAAAATTCAAAATGAATCCCTTGTTAAGGGCCAAGAAGAAAATTCAAATTGTTATTGAAATTTAGTTATGTTGGGAGTTTTCTCGTCGAGATTGAAATCCTATGTAAAAATGTATTTAAATTAATTGTTGAAGTAGCCAGGATGCTAGGTTTTCTTACTGGTTCTTTCCCGACGGAGCCTTTGAGTCAGGTGGTTTAATAGAAAAAAAAAAGATTTGAGTTATATTCTTGCTTTGAGTCTTATAGTAATTCAATTATGTATGTGTGTATCGAAAATGAGATAAAATGATGTTCTTTCCTACTATGGTAATCTCATGTTTTCAAAATTTTATGCATTCAATTAAGTTTAATTAGATTAAAAAAAGATGATTTATAATTTTGCATTTAAAAATCAAATATGTTAAAGAAGATTCATTGTGTGATTTGTATCTCATTTTGTTATTTTTGTGAGTATCAAGAAGTTAAAATATTCAACTTGAATATTTATGTGCTACTTTCTATCCTATTATCATTCTTTTTAAAAATATATATAACCTCCTTTGTTTAACTATGTTTTAGCAAATTTAATTAGAAAGGAAAAAATATATAAACCTCCTTGTTATAAAAATATATTGCTCTTGAAAAAGTATATAAGCTAGAAAAAAAATAATAACACTTAGAAAAAAAAATTACATTCAAAAAAATAATTGCTTAGAAATTTCACACATAGAAAAAAATATAGAATTCAAAAAAATATATTCCCAAGAGCAAATATGCTCTAGATTTTTTATGGGATAGCAATTTAATGTTTTTGTGAACAAAGAATCTTAGAAGATTTTCTAAATATTCTTTTAAGATTAATTAATATTTCACTTAGAAGAAAGAATATTAATTAAAAAATGAAAATATAAATCTGCTCATAAATATCTAATTTTTAAATATCCTACAATATCCTAATCTGCCAAATTAACTTTATGTTATTACTACCCCCCTTATCCTAGGCGTTAGTTTGGCAGGTTGGAGTTAACAAGACAAAAGTAATAATGGCTGACATAAACCATGTACACCACCCGCCCCCCCCATTGAATTTGCAGCCAAGTTGATCACGTGAATTACCAAGTATAGTACAAGTGTTGATGTGGGCATTTAGGTCTATTCAAATAAAATGTTTTAAACTTTTTTTGGTTTACCTTTTTGTTGTGTTTTCTTTGACATAGGTCAGCGTGAGGTAAGTCGAGATTTATTTCATGCGCTTGGGGTTTGGGAATATTTCCACGTGGGCAAGGAGGTGGGTGGAAAAAGGGTGTAATGTTAGTGGGTAAAAGATTTGTTTAGGGATTTAGTTAGAAGAAAAAAGGGTAAGTTAGTTGTTAGTTTTAAATTTAGATTAGTTTCTTTTTAACGTTTTGTATTAAGAATGTTAATATATGTTAGTTTTAATTTATATTAAGTTTTAAATATATTGGTTAGTTTAAGTTGTTAGAAATTTTTGATTGTATGTTTTATATTTTTGAATTAGTTTTAAGTTTTATTAAATTAGTTTTAGTTAGAAATTGTAAAGTTAGAAATTAGTATTAATTATAGTGTCGTTCATATTGGATGACAATTTTAATATTGTGTGAGTTAAGATTAGATGACTATTGTTATAGTTAATTGTATTATTTATTAATTAGTTAAATTTAGGTTTAACATATTATTGTTTTATATTATTTATTTTTAAAAATATTTTTATGACTAATATAAAGAAAATGAAATTGATTTAAATAAATGGAGAATTATTGTTATGTTTTAATTAACTATATTGTTTATTTAATATGAGCTTTGTTTTAAAAGATATTTTTTACATTAGATTTATATTATTATTATTAACATTCGAATCAATTAATTAAATAAGTTAATTGGTATTTTTCTTAATTGAAGTTTTAATGATTAATGTTAATAGAATTTAAATTAATTGTAAAATATGTTAACTAGTAAGCTTAGTAGAATGTAATATTTTTAAGAGTAATTAAAAATAATAAAGTGTTTGGTCTTTTAATTAATTGAATTTACTTTATTTAATTTAATTAATTGATTTAACAATGAAACGTTTAGTTTAACAACCTATTCCTATATAATGTTTTCAGACTGAGTTGTAGTCTTAAAAGTTCATATAGTTGATCGTGTATTTGTCTTCAGTGTACCTTTGTTCTAATTGAATTAAACTATTCAAACTTAGTGAAATTATTTATTATTAACTTTGAAAAAAAATTATGTGTTTTTGCCCTATATTTTGGGCATGACAGAGTAATACAAACACTCCCTTCATAGTTTTCTCAACAAAACAAGGAAAAGAACATGAAAGAAAAGAAAGTAAAAACCCACAATACCCATCCTTCATATAAGAAGAACACAAAAAAAAAACTCCAAGCATGCAAGATATTTACACACATACTTAAATAATGAAAAAAATTAACATATCCATGACAATGGAGAAACCTACCTTCACAAAGGTTATGACAAGAAAGAGTTTTGAGATGAGCTTAATCAGTTCCTCCTTCCAATTCCAAAGATTTACTTCTTTAAAAATAGAGAGTGGGTGAACACCCTCCAACTCTTCAAAGGGACTCTAAATAGCCTCTAAACTCACCCACCCAAAATAGCAATAACTCCAATCTTGACTCTAAGCCTCATTTGCTCTCTCCACTTGCCCCTATCATAAAGGTAAACCTCTTAGCAAGAGTGTAAACTTGGGTAACCTCATGGAGATGATCCATTTTCGCAATAAAAGAAAATGAGATATTTTAGGGATCATAAATGTTGCTAGAAAGTTCTAGAAGGGTGGAAAAAGGTTCCCAACGCATATCCATCCCACTTGAGCACTTGGATTACATTAAATTTGGCTTCTAGGATCATTTCATGACCTATATAGGTGGCTTGAAAATATTGATCTCCAAAATCCTAAGGATGTAACCTTTCCACTAAGCCCTAATCAAGGAAGATTAATTTAAGTTACTAACTAAATCAGTCTTAGGTTAACAAGTTAGATTGATAACCCTAATTGACCTATCAGTACACATATGCATATAAGGAGTGTCAAGTAATACCATAAGATTTACTTTTACATAACATTTGACACATCACAAAATACATAACGATACACATACATTCAAATCTTGATATAAACTAAACACTTGACAATGAGGTTCCAACCACTTTATTGGATTCAATCTTGGTCTTACAATTTGCACATAGGGTCAATTATTGTTTCTCCGATTAATTCCATGGTCAAATTTCCTGCACAATGCGCATACTAGTAGCTCGATAAAATCACATGTATATATATAAACCAAATTTACATATTCAAATTGATCAAAACATTATAACTTTCATTTAAATAAACTTTTCCCATTCCTACACATGATAAACATAATTGATTGCATAATTGAAATAACATAACATTTTCATCAATTCGAATTAAAATACTAGAATAATCATCATAATGCATGCATATACCTAAACATCATCAATAGAGCATACTGAACTATCTAAATGCATATAGCCTAATCATCAAGGTACCATAAATAACATCATCCTCATAAAGTGAAACACCTCATAGCATCATTGGTACAAATCAGTGTTTAAATAGTCAAACAATGTAGTAAGTCTTGAATCACAAGATATCAAAACATGAACATATAACCCCTTGTACACAATACTCTAACAACCTTAACACTTCACAGTGTGTTTATAATATTAAAATCAAGCTACTTAAGAGCACTTCTAGTGAGTTAATAATCTCTGTCGTCAAATTTCTAATGATTCAAAAGAGGGTAAGTATTAAGTTATTTTATTGAAACAATCATCAAATCATTATACATAAGATAGCCATAATTATCATAATGTCCTCTACATGATTTCAAGCAACAACCATGACAATTTATCATAATATCACATTGTCGTGCTCATATATCCATTCAAATCTCCTATAAAGGGTTTAACAAGAAATTCATCTTTAAGTAAGTACATATGAGGAGGGGTCTTACATCCTCCCCCACTAGCCTTTGACTTCATCCTTGAAGCCACACAAACTAAAACATCCATCCCATGCTATTCCTTATCTATACTTATTCCAAAATTTGGTTAGATGCAAAAGAATGATTGATAATTCACATATACACTCTTAAGATGATAACATATTTACCTAATTACCCTTACTAAAAGTGAAGTTCAACCCATAACTTTGACATGGTTATGCTTCCATGGTTCAAACGCTTATTTAAAAAATAGAGGTCACATATATATAACATTCTAAACTGGTATGAATATTCTTATAGAGTCTCTCATAAAGTAATACTGTGAGGTGTTCCAAATATCCATATACTCACTTATCGGGGTAATAGTTGTATGAGAATCCCTCAAACAGGGTTTTCTTAAAATGCAACTCAGGTCCTTATTAAAGGTTAATCAATTTTACTCTAGAGTTCCATTGCATATTGCTTCCTTGATAGGACACTAACAAGTCCATTGCTACACATGCACCTTTTACATCTAAAAGTCCTCCTGGTTAGCTTGTAACCTTAACTAGTTTATATTGTGGTGCCACCCGTTACTCATAATAGTCAATGGATATTTACTATTCCTTCCATAGTATTTCTGGAAGAGAGTGGGGCACAAATACCTTCACTAAGAACCCCATACCCTAATGTTATACCTCCACTTGATTGTTAGGAATCCCTTTTGGTAGACCCATTATATGCCACTTTGCCAACACAATTCACAATAAGGTGACTCAAAATTTAAATTCAAAATTAAAGATGGAATATTCAATTTAAAAGCATGAAACAAAAGAACTTAAGAGTGTCCACAATAGTAAACTTTTAATCAAGAAATAGAGGCATGTCTTAGAGGCAAAATAGAACCATCAATAATAAATTTGGCTAAGAAGGCCCACATCACATTGTTGGCAAGAAGGAAAGAATATTAAAAAAATAAAAATTTGAAATCAAATAAATAAGGAAATAAATCCAATTTCTTACAAAATTTACATTACTAACATAATGTGGTCACACCAGGGTTATGGAGGGAAATGAGGAATCTTAGGTCTTCCAAATACACTATAAGGATCTTGCATTGAACTCAAATAGTTCTCTATAGACCATATTGCTAAAATTGTGATTGATCCCATGTACTAACAACATAGCTATCTTCATTAACATTGCCCAACGGTTAGGGTTTACTGTGCCAAGGGGTGTGTCTAGACTAGAACCGACCCAATAGTGCAAATGTGAGGATAAATAAAATTATTTTCCTTCCATCCTCTTGTTGCTACAAGGGTCTCTTTTTGATGAATCAAAACATAAGGGGGAATTATTGATAGTAGAGTTATACTCTGAGTTAGCTATAATACCAAGTCCATTATCCTCAAATGATTACAATTACATGTTGGGGCATCTATCCATGATCTTTCTTAGGTCAAATTCACCATGATATACAAGTTGAAGTTGTTCTATCCAATTCACCAAATTTGGTATGATCATGTACACATATATATATCATTGTCCTCTATTGCTTCATCTGTTACACAAATTCTAATTGTCCTCAGAGAATGCACTGAATGCTAGTTCTCTTATCAATAATCCATATTTCACATCACCTAGTCATAAATGACTTATGAATTCATCCTTAGGTTGTAGGTTTGCAACTAGGTAAGTATAAAATCATTAGAAGGATGCTGTCAATATTTACTTATCCACTCTTACAACTATCTCCTTACCAAGGTATAAGTCATCATAACTTTTCCTATCATGCCCCGTGGCTTGTAATCCTCTTTCCATTTAACTCTGAAACTTGAACCATTATTTCATATTAGGTTGATAATCTCATCACAACTTTACTCTCTCTATATTATAGGGTTATAATTGATCCAAAAAAATCAATACTACTGTCTACGAGCAAACACTTGATAGTTATAATTTAACATCACTCTTGCTTATACAATAAGCCTGCTAACATAAACAGATGCACATAAGCTTGACTTAGAAGTTTATGTTTTCTATCTCATTGGTTTAATATATATGTTACATACTACTCATTTAGTTACATTCTTACCATCATATTTAGATAGATTTATTCCTTGATTAGGGTTCTATTCCTCATAGTAGATTGAGATACTCCTTTTCTTTGTGTGTTCCTAACTAACTTAGCTATTGAATTAGCTTCTTGGATTATTATCATATCGTTTGAGGTTCCCAATGGTTACTTGCATATTTATATTGAGTTATAGTTTGCTTTCCAAATATTACCAAAACAATACATTGTAACCCGTAATAGGTCAAAGGTATCCCAATAGCTTGATAACATGGAATATTTTTTAAGTGTTACCATCTTATTCACTCACCATTTATTTTATCTATACAATATTTTAATCCTAAGGAACAAAATTTAATTACGAAGATCATAGGTTTCCTTTACTTCTGTTGTAATGTATAAGTCAGTACCACTGATCTACTTGATCACTTCTATACTTGATGTGAACTAGAATACTTTCACAAGTGACATGGTCAGCCATACTCTAACTTCTTTTAAAAATGACACTAAACACTTTCTCTCTAACTACAAGGTTATTTACACATATCCAGTCACATGATTGAAAGATGTTTTAGGGTTCCTAACCTTAGTTTTCCCCCAGGGTGATAGTATTCAGTATAATTTTAAATACTCTATGAGCTAATAATCTACCTAAATACAAATAAAAATTTCTTGCATCTAATCATTTATTTTCAAGTCATTAAGACTGGGTTATCTAATATGGTTGACCATTTATGTTCGTTAACACCAATTTCATGTTTTTAGTTAGGTTTACTCATCAACACTATTGTTTAGAAAGAATAAATTAGCTTATTGAAAATTCTACAATGAGAAATTTATACTTCATATAGTAACATTTATACTTCTACTCTTAACATGGACCCATTGTTGCCCAAGTGTTACAAACCCAAGTTCTAATACCAAAATGTCATGCCTAAAAATTAGGGCAAAAAAACAACAATTATTTTTTTTAAGTTAATAACCACTATGCTTTAGTGTGTACTACATTGAATATGTTACAGGAAGTTGAAAAAGGATTGAAGTAAGTTTTGGTTGCATTTCATAACGATGCAGAGGTGACATCTTAAACATATTGCAAAATTATGGAACCTTAGGTTCTAGTGCTACATGAACACCTAGCTTGGGTTAAATGAATTAGCTAATTAACTATAGTTTCATGTTTGATAAAGTGTGATTTAATAATTGAGGAACATTTGATTAGTAATATAAGTTACGTTAGGTTGGTGTAATACCTTTTGCACTTGTTTTATTATGCTAATACTTGATTTCCAATTATTGTCATAACCAATTTAGGACTAATTGAATCATTAAATAATACTAATAAAAAACATTTACAACATTCATCTTATCTTCTAACATAACTTGATTTACCTACTCAAGTTGTCTAGTCAACTTCAACTTACAACACCTTCGAATATTACATAAACATTGAAAACCCGATAACACCTCATAACCCAAGAATTAATAAACATTAAAATGATAACTAATTATAAAATTAATAGAATAACATAATTTTTAGATTCATTCATTATGTTTAATCTATTTATACCTATACCCATAAAAACATTAGTTTACCTCACTATGTCACTATCCCAATTTAACTCTAATATTACACCTAAAGACTAATATCCCATAATCATTTTACAAACTTAACTAAATCTCCCCCATATTCTCTATTACCAAATGAGGAATTAAAATCTCCCCCATACATTTTCTAGAGATAATTTAGGCTCTCTCAAATAAATGGAAGTTATGAGTTTTCTTTTCTCTTTTAAAGTACTAGGCTTCCTCTTAGGAATTTTATAGTGGCATAGTGTATTAATGTTTTGTTTATTCTATTGAGTGGATTGTAGGTATAATATTGATGTTAATTTTGTATCCAAGTTGGAAGTTATTTTAGGTATTTTACATATAATGCAATATAAGATATAATCCATTGATTTATCAAAATTTATACTGGCTAAGGTTATAGGGTGCAAGTAGGATAAATGTATCTTAATTGAACATTGGTTATATCTCATGATCTTAAGGATTAATTATTGCATCTATAATTCAAATGATTCATATATCAAGGTCTTATAAAATAACTTATAAATACATTGAACTAAATCCAAGATTTCATGAAAGAAATATATATTAATTTATTATTTTTAACTTGTCTATTCAAGTACATATCAAAATAGAAATTGAAGGGAAAAAAATCTGCATTTTACTATAATCCAATACACCATGTCTATTTAATAATCTATTTTCCTATTATTGAAGTAAGGTATACAATATTGAAAACCCTTCCATAGATCCCAATAAGTTACAATTTTTGTTTCAAAACAATAATACAAGATTTAATCAAAAAGGTGATACAAAGGAGAAGTCTCCAACAATAGGGTGATTCAAGAACTGCATCAAGAATCCCAAAATTGGGTTGCTCCATCATAAGAACTTATCCAAGCACTCTGAAAACACAAAGAACAACCATGGAATGCTCAACTCCCATCCTAGCCCTCAAAAGGCCACCCACCGAGCTAGGAGAAATGATAACCAAGCAAGTGACATTCAAAATCCAACACAAGGACATAATTTAACATACAATCCCCATCCAAGGTATGCACAAGAAGTTTCATATTGAAGCTATGACAAGGGAAAAGTTGGATCTTTCATGCAGGAGAAGACAATGCCAAAAACATGCAAAAACATGCCTCTTCTAGGGCTAGAACCTCACATGGATTCCCACTTTCATACTCCTTATCTCTCCAAACAAAATCAACAGGCATTGGTATGCAAGGGCCCATACACCTTGCATTTCATCATCATTCTCATCATGAGAAGGGACTCTACACTGATATGAAATCCAACTAACCCCTTCGCCTTACATGGCCACTTCTGCCCTATCCGAAGGTGAGTAATGCCAACACTCCCATCACAGTTTTCCCAAAAAAACCAAGGAAAAGAACATGAAAGAAAAGCAAGTAAAAACCCACAATACCCATCCTTCACATGATAAAAACACAAAACACAAATCCAAACATGCAAGAGATTTACACACACACTTAAATAATGAACAAAATGAACATATCCATGGTAATGGAGAAATCTACCTTCACAAAAGTTATGGTAAGAAAGAGTTTTGAGATGAGCTTAATCCTTTCCTCCTTCCAATTCCAATGGTTGACTTCTATAAAAATAGAGAAGTGGGTGAACACCCTCCAACTCTTCAAAGGGACTCTAAATAGCCTCTAAACTCACCCACCCAAAATAGTAATAACTCTAATCTTGACTCTAAGCCTCCTTTTGGTGCAGGAGCACATATGCAATAGGAAGATAGCAAGCAACATTATTAATGTAGAGTTATACTACGACAGGAAGTCTAGTGGTGACAGAAAGACAACCTGCAATATGACTAAAATTCAGGGGCACAAAGAAAATATGAGAAAGATTTGAGTTTAAAATCTGAAATTTTGTGTGTGTGTGTGTGTGAGTTTAGAGTTTTATGTTTTAAAATAAAAGTCCGTTTCCATGTGGTGAAAATTTTTAAGTGACATTCTTATAAGCCTACTCAATATTATCCACTTATGACTTAATATGAGTTTATTTTGGGTGTGTCAAAAGTTTCTAATTTTCGAAAATATTTATAGAAAAAATCGAAAGGAAGAAAATGATGAATACTCATAAAGGATCATGTGTAGGCATTCAAAATGTAACTGCCACAAGAACGCTATGATGGTTTCTTGGGAGTTACATTAGAAGGTTTTTCAAAAAGAGAAAGGGTGCATATTGTAAGAGATTTCTTTGGAGAGAGATTTTTTTGGAGAAAGTGAATAGAATGAAGTCCTTGAGTTTTCATGTAATTTTCTTGACTTTCTAGTGTTGTATAAGTGTGATTGTGTAGTATTCTACATACATTTTTCTGTTGGTATTTAGATCTTCATTTTGGAAGAGATCTAAAAATTAGATCTTAATAGTTTAGCATTTTCTTACTTTTCATTTTCTATCAGTCGGATCTCTCTGTTGTTTTGAGAGTGGCCTTTGCATGGAGAACTTTTAAAGGACCTCTAATGGTCTTTGATGACCATTGGAGGATCCTCATTTGTTTCATGCTTTATTTATGTTGTATGTCTATGTTCTTGATACAAGAAACCCAAATGCCTTTACAGATTTGAATGGGAAACATCATCATGTGTTGACCCTTTGTTGAGAAACAATTATGAAATCTACATGCATGCATGTGCAGGCTGATTTTCTAAAGGTTTTCAAAATCTCTCTACATCACCTTTGGTTTCTCCACTTACCGCTATCATAAAGATAACCTCTTAGCAATAGTGTAAACTTGGGTAACTTCATGGAGATGATCCATTTTCACAAAAAAGGGAAAATGAGGTATTTTAAGGGTCATAAATATTTCTAGGAAGTTCTAGAAGGTTCGAAAAAGGTTCCCAACCCATACCCATACCACTTGGGCACTTGGATTACATTAAATTCAGCTTCACCCAACTAAAATATTGGGTTATTTATTTCATGTTCACGTTAGTTTGAAGATATGTTTTGAGAAATACTCAACTTCTATGTATCAAAGCGCACAACATCTTTTCACCCCTTACTTTTCTCAAGGTTTTCTAAAAACACATCTACAAATTTTACGTCCTCCAACTTGTCTCAATATGTGCATTACTAGTTTGATTCTTTCTTAGTACATTCATTTTAAGTTACAAGAGACACAAAAGAACAACAAATAAAAAGATTTAAGTTGCTACATAGGAAAGAAAGAAAAAAGGGTAGAGGAGTGTGGGAAAAGTGCATCCATTTTGGTTTTGAAAAATTAGAAATATAAAGACAATGGGGCTGATATGGATAGCTGAAGATTCAAAATTTCAGGCAAAGAGGAAGCCATATAAAGTTAGAAAGTGAAATGGAGAGATGAATTGTTAGAACACAATGAGAAGATGAGTTTGTAATATTATTGTAGATTTGTATTCTATTATTTGATGTATTTGACCTGCAAGTTTGTTATTAACAAAATGAGATAGTATGTTATCATGACCTAAAGGACTCCCCCAGGTGGGCTTCGCCTGCATATGGCCTTCTATGCTGAGTACTTCCTTGACATCCAAGGCGAGATCATCTTATGGCCCTAGTATCTCACTCGTCATTCGATTCATGCTCTTTGAATCTCCTTTGGATCTTTTAGAGTGGGATCTCACCGGCTACATATTCAAACTGATCACTAGATCGGCAGGGAGGACAGGATCTGTCAACTTTGTCACCTTGAGAAGGTTGACACCGAGTCTCATTTTATTTTCCGTTGTCCCATTTACTATGAGATCTGAGGGAGATTCTACTATTTGTTTAGAGAGTGTCGGTCTCTTCCCTCTTTCTTCAAATATATTGACCAACATTATCTTGCACTCTACCTTCAGGAGACCATGTGGCTTCACGAGCACACTATACAGCGCCAACTTTGCTCGTCATCGACACCTACGCAGCTCATCACCTCTTTCTTCAATCCTATAATCCCTGCCTGATGATTGAAACAACCTCCTTGTACTATCTTGGGTCACACCAGATCTGTGAGACTTCGCAAGGATCACACACAACAACGACCTTCCAGAGTACTTGATTGCTCTAATGTCCACCTTTCCATTATGGGCTACTTCTTGCCTGTGAGGAGTTCTTCGTTGTTATTCCTTTTCTTAGTGTTTTTGTTGTTTTGCTTTCATGTTCTTTCTGCGAACACCATTTGGTGCTCCCCCTGCTAGCATTTTCCCTTTGTACTGTTTCCAGTCCCTTAAACCCTTGCTGGTCACCTGTTGGACATTAATAAATTTATCTTTTCTTTTCTTATCTTATCTTATCATTCTATTTTCTTTATCAAATTTAAAAATATGAATATCAAGATTAACAATCTAGTGCTAAAAAATGAAGTCAATAAGACATAAAATAAATGAATATTTTGGAATTAGATTCTAAGGGCATTCAAATAGTTTACAAAACTTTTGTATACGGCTCAATGAAAATTATGCTAACTATAGGCTTGGCACAGCTTGAGTTTTGATCAAATTGCTAACTACATTCTATTTTCAACATATCTTGTTGCAAAACCACTACCCTATAGGTAGGAACTTTGACATTTGCGTCCCTTGTCAATCTATGGATCTAGTAGTTGAGGCTAGGTGCCACTATGCAACTAAATTGGTACAAAAAGGGAACATATTGCCATATGCATGATTTGACTATGAACTAAAAGTAATATCGAGTCAGTTATGAATCATGTTTACATGTGAAGCCTATGGATAAAGAAAATGCAC
Source organism: Cupressus sempervirens (assembly GCA_028749045.1). Taxonomy (NCBI): domain Eukaryota; kingdom Viridiplantae; phylum Streptophyta; class Pinopsida; order Cupressales; family Cupressaceae; genus Cupressus; species Cupressus sempervirens. Next base: position 583,046,337 of record CM053785.1, read on the forward strand.
AAATAGATCATGTGTCGATATATTTGCAAAATTCTTGGAATATGATAAAATATAAAATTCATAAATTGTGATTGTTTTGTAAATTTCCAACTAGGGCCAAAGATTCATAAAGTAGAAATGGGAAAGTCAACTAGGAAAATGGTTAGAATATACTTGGCTTTTAAATAGTGATAGACAAAGGCCCAAAGTATTTTGAGGGAAGGAAATGAAAAATGAAGAGTTGTGATGCACATCCAAGTTCCATTCTCATATAATCTTGGGAACACTTTGGTAGTCTTGTTTACACCTAGATAGGGCACACTTACGATACCCACACCTGTGTCACCATAAGGCCCCTTGGAAGAATGGGTCTTCGCCGCTGAGTGTAACTATATTAGAGCCCCATGCCTAATCTTTTCTCTATAAGAGCTTTACCTTGGTATTAAACCTTGAATTCTTAGGCCAATGGGTATCAATAGATTTTAAGGCAATGTGTTTACCACAATGATGTTCCTTTGAAGACATAAGTCCAACTCCCACAAAGGAATCAATTAGCCAAGCTTTCAAGTTTATGTGGTTGTGATAAAGCAAGGCAAATGAAAGCATGTCGCTCACCTAGAAAGGGGTTCCCTGCCTACCTCCTGAAAATAAAACTGAGCCCCGTTAAGTCGTCGAACACTCTTGACAAACAAAAAATGAGGTAGAAAATAGATGTTTCTAAGTAAATGATATAATAGACAAGATATAGAACATTACACATTTCTCCAAATAAATCAAAATAACAAGTAGCAAAAACCATAATATTTACATGTGTGTAATATGTCTCTTCTGGATAACAAACTCAAAGAATGACATGAAACAGCCTTAAAAAGTCGAAGAGACTTGATCTATGACACCTCAATATCACCAGAAACTAATAGCACGCAGTTACAAAAGTTACAAAATTTTCTTAACAATTGGTATATTTAGAGGTTCAATCCTTGAAGATTCTCAAAAGACTAACGTTGAATTGAATGTCTGTCGTGACCAGCCAAATGCTAGGATTCTAGTTTCATTCTCTTTCCCAAATCCTCTGCTTCAACTTCAATGGATTCGATGCCTCTCTTTTCTATGGTTCCATTGTTTATCAGGGCCTTTGGCTCCAACGCCATATACTCATGTCTCACAAGACTTGTGACAATGGCATATTCAGTATATGTTCCTTTGGAATCTGACATTTGTTTCCTCTGTATTGGAGAAATGTGTCCACATGTTGCATCATCTAGTGCTCTATTCCTCAAACTCTCAATTACATTGCCTTTTCCATGTTCAAAATATTCACTGGAATCCTGCAGAAAAATCAAATTTGTTTGATAGGGAGCAACCAGATTAACAAAACCAAAAGTGCTGTGAAAATGGTCATGGCGGGTATTCAGGACTTGCTGCCACACTTTAGATGCAAAATAGAAGTATCAAATTTTACATTATTAATAGCAATATCAGGTTCTCAGAAAGCAATTTATCCAGGAGGAATTTATTTCTATCCAGATTATCATGCTCAATCCTAAATAGGATACTTTGGTTTGACATTTAAGTCTTTACTTTCAGTCATTAATTATTTTCATAAGCACTAAGAGTTGTAGTTGCATCTAAACTTCCTTTTGTTCATGAAACTTGGACTACTATAAGAATATCTGGAATACGTTTAGAAGAAACAATAAGCATTGCATGCAAATGCAAATCTAGTGCTAGAAAATAAACAATTAGAATGTTACATATTGATAATTGAGCACCTAAAAGCAGGAAACAACAGTATAGTCAGTTCCTTATCAGAAATAAAATACGTAGGACAGAAATCCTTAGGGCTAGTTGACCGCAATTCACCAAAGCTTTTTAAATCAAAAAAGAATATGCCTAGTTATAAAGACATAGTGTAACAAGAATATAAATGCACATTTCACACCTGAAAATCAATGGGATAATCCAGTTCAACTGATGAACAGTCACATCCATTGCCAAAATTAAGCTTCAAGAAAACTTTAAATGGTTTTGATCTCAATGTCTCCCTGTGACAACCAAAGTTAATTCCTAAAAAGGCTAAAACAGATTTTGAAACTGACCACTTCTTAAGAATTAAAAATACTCACATGAACAGATTTGAAATTAACCACTTCAAGAATTCAAAACTCTCTGATGATTACCTCTGTAGTTTAAAGGGCTGATCTGTCAAGAAAGCAGACTTTACACGAGGCCTATCTGGAAAGCTTGCCTGTGAACATTGTAATTCCAAACAACTATCTAATAGCAATTTGCTTTCAATATTTGAAAATGTAAAGATGAATTAAACAAACTGGAAGCACAACCAAGAAGTTTTGAGTATAACTAAAATTAAACCTCAACCCTATGCTTAAAAACTTAGACAAGAATAGCATGGGCTCTAAATCTTATTAAGGTTCAATATTAATGTTCATTTCTATTAAGTAAATAAGTAATGTCAGTTTCATTGGAATTAAATCAGGAAAACAGCTTTTGTAGTGCGAAGCCAAAGTAGATCCAAAGCACGTCTTACCTCCACAGATTTGATAAAAGGTAAGGCTGCTTTATTTCCATGTATACTTGAGATTCTCAACTTCCACTTTGCATACCTTTTCTCTGCAAGCATACTACTAATTATTTAATGCTGAAATAATTTTTTCGTTTGCCAATGTCAGTTACTATTTGACTAAATTACTTTGTGAACAAAGACCGACTCTACTACTAAACAGAATTCATGTATTTTTACTTTTACAACATTATAAGATACAGGAACAAATTCTACTTGTAAAAATATAAGGTCCATCTTCCAGTCCTTTACACTTAAAGAAATTTGGCATATCCATAAGGGTTGTTACAGGAATCTTTAATGTGTTCCCATAGGAAACCAATAGTTTTCACTAACTTGGCATGTGACACATCTTACGTTCTCTGATCTGATACCAGAGGAAATGCCCATACATTTAACTCTACATATGTTTGAATTGATTGTTTGCAAATATTAGAAGACCATACAATAGGATATACCGATGCCATCAAATCTCAAGAAACATATCTCAAAGGAATACTATGTCAGGAATCTGATTGTACCATCTTAATCAAATTCAAGGTTGCTCAAAAAGTTCAAATATATGGGAAAAATACCTAAACACCTAATTGGCAGCCAATAAGAGGAGCACAAGTTTAGACAAACTTGCTAAAAGAAAGCCCACTAGACCTTCCCTTTAGCCATGGTCCTAATATATCTAAGAGGGCAAAGTAAAATATTGCATATTCAAGAAGGAAGAATAAACAGTAGGTCAGCAGATTAATTAGTTCTCGTCAGCATACAAGAAAGATTTTGCTTAAGGATAAATTCCTAAATTGTCCATTGAAAATTAATGATATCAATCTGGTTTATAACATGCCCTACCTTATCAAAAAGGTTGCATACTGGAGCTCCTGAAGAAAATAAGCTGTAAAATTTAATTAATCTCTTAGAATAACCAAACATCAAATCAGGATATATTAATCTTGATTATGACTAGATATTTAGTAAATGGATAATTGAAGTTATTGCGTTAAGTGTCATTAACTTGAAATGCATACATTTCTTTAATGTTTGTAAAGATTGACTTTATGTTATTTAATTGCCATTAATTAGCATCTTTAATCTTTTTGATGTTTTCTCATCAGTGAGGAAATCCATTTGGGACCTCACTCAAAAAAAAGAATCTTAATTGCACCAGCCTGAAAATGTGAAAATTAAACCTTCCCAAGAAGCCTGTCAATAAGTGTCTACAAACACATATCGGAACCAAAAATACAATCATGGAGACCTCAAATGCCACCCTTCAAAGAAACTTGAATAAATTTTGCAAGAGTGGCTACGAAACAAATCAGATATGCACTCAATTCCCTTTGTGAGAAAGCCAACCTCCATAGTCCACTAAGAGCCTTCAATCTGAGTCCAAGGCTTCTAATTGCAATCTCCACTTCTAATTTCCTCCCTTTAGGATTTTTCTGCAGCCCACAACTAGTTTTATTCTTCATACTTAATGTTTGAGAAGGAGAATATCAAAGGAAGCTAGCTAATCCATCTTTGAAGCTTCGTTCAAATGCAAGGTTTCCCTACAAGCCTGCACCTCCTCATCATCAACCTCCTCATACAGCTCACCTTCTGCATCCAAGAAAATTATTATTGAGCCTCAACCTGAGCCAAGCCCCCAGTCTTAAATTGACTCCCACCAACCCACCAGATGTCTTCCTCACTGCAAATTGGAGAAGACCAGATGATCAGCAGAAAAACACCTGTGGTTCCTCCAAAAAAATCTGCATCCTGACAACTAGATGTTCGAATCCATTTCTACAAATAGAGACTACAAGAACCCAAAGCATTCTTACAGTAGCATTCCACTAACTTGTGCCCATCCCTTAAAATTGATAAGACTGAGATCCCTGAGAAGACATGATCTTAATAAAGTGAAATACAGGGTTAGGGATATCTACCAGGAAACCAACCCTCACAGAAGGATTCTAGAAATCATTAACCTCCTTATCAAGTCCAAAAAAATTGCCTGCCCTTTCCACCAATTGCTAACTCAACACAAGATCTCTCATCACCACTAAAAGTTTGCACAAGAAAACCCACTTTGGAACATTTGTAATAAGAGCCACTGTCGGATCAAACAAAAATATACACGGGCATTAAAAAACTCCAATCCTTTTGAAGAACCAAGGACCCTTGTTCCACACAAAATTATGGTCATTAACAATCTGAAATTTTGAGGTAACCCTTCAACAAACATAGAGTGAGATACACAATATTACTCCAAAAATATCATGTTCATTGAGATATCTCCTCAAAGGTTGTTTTCTTCGAACATCTACAGGCCAAGGATTTGCTAGTGATATCCTTATCAGCTAAAATCACCCTAAAGGTATACTTGTAGCAAGCTGTCTTGAACCTTCCTTGATCAAAACTATGAAGAATCTTTTCCTTAAAACCTCCCCTCTCCACCTTCTTTGATTTAATCCCATAACACTGAAAGTTGAATGTAATTGCTAAAATAACCAACAATTTCACAACCAAAGGGGGAGAAAGATTGATTTTCAAAATCATATACTGCTTATAAAACTCTCCATAGCAATGGAAATGAACTTTTTAAACCTGCCACATCCCCATTCAATTGTGTTTGCTCGATGACAACAAAGGCAAGGGTTTGGAAGATGTCATGCCCTTACTAAGTAATTGCAGCCTCTAACAAACCTATTGTTTAAGCCATAAACAGGGGTGATAAGGTTTAATCTTAGTTACCGATTCGGATGCTGATGCAGGACGCAGGTGTGTGGATGCGTGAAATTTTTTCACGGGGATGTATGTGTGTGTGTGTGTGTACACACACACACACACACACACACACACATATATATATATCAACACTTGATTGCTTGTAACTTCACCAATACTTATTCAAATATTCAATAAGATAATAAACCATACAAAATACGTCTATGTTCACAATTCAAATGCAAGTCAGCAAATCATCACAATTACAAAATCAAAATATGGTTCATCATTCAATGCTCATCAATCCAAAATCCGAATCATATGGATTCACAAAAAATTCATCATCTCCAACTCCCCCAATGACAGCAAGTTCAAGATCATTCGACCAAAAACAGTTCCACTTGTGCTAGATACACCATGTTTCATGATGTTATCAGCATCATCATCCGTGATTGTAGTAAGATATTGAATCCTTGTATCCAAGTTTGCACACTCAAGTTCTATTTCTCAAAGTCTTGCTACCCCTTGCTTGTAGTGATCCTCCTTACGTGACAAAAGATGCAAGTTGGTATGAATCTAAATCAATTCCTCAACTTTTTTAGAGCCCAATCGGTTACGCTTCATTGATGGTGCAAGAGCACCTAAGGGTTAAGTGTCTTTAAACCTACAATTTTGGTGTGTGAGGTCCTAGAAGGATCATGATGACAACAAGGACTATCTAGTGGTCCAATGGGTATGTTTGTAAGGATTTGTTAATGTGTGTGTGTCACTACCAAGGTTGGGCAAGGTTTGTAATATGTTGGTCAAGAGTTGCCATGTAAGCCAAGTTTGGCTTAGTATGCAAAATGGCACAATAGTGCATGAAATGATGTGTTAATGATTTCACATCATTTTGTATCAATAGGAGTTAAGGTTGTGAAGGAAAATGTAAAATCGCTCAAGTTGCTAAAATGTTGTCATGACTCAAGACAACATTTGCAACTTTACATGTTGCATGACTACATTTGCACAAAATGGCATTTCAGTCCAAAATCAATTAGGGACCCAAACCAACTGTTGCATCATGATGAGGGGACATATTTAAGCTCTTCGATGACAATGTGCATAGGTTGGTTCATGTTTTGAAGTATTACACAATAGCAATATTGTTACAGTTTCTGAAAAAATCATCATAGTCCACTTACAACTCGTTAAATTCAAGTTTAATGGATTGAAATTTCAAATATTTCCTTTTGAATAGTTAGACTAATTGATGTTCTTTCTTTGAGTGCTTTGGAGTTAACTTTTATACAATTTTCATTGCCTAAATAAAATTCAAACTTTGATAACCAGTTTACAGGCCTGAATAAGGTTTGAACCAATAAGATGGCCCTATCTTGAAACCTCACATGCGATCTTCATGACCATTTAAGGTCTATTAGTAGGGTCAACGTACTTTACTTTCCTTTTTGTGGGAGGTCAGAAACTATGGTTTTCTATTTTTAAGCTCTTGCCCTAGGCGAGCTCTATTATAGCCCAACCAAGTGCAAGAAGCAAGAAAGACTTAAAACTTGCAAGAGTTAATTGATTTTCTCAATCCAATGCCATGGAGATGTGAAGGGGAGTCTTACAGAGTTGTGTGTAATAATTAAAGTGTTGGTGTATCCCATTGAAATTTTGAAACTAGTTCCATCCCTTTGTTAAATAGCACAATTGGAGTTTGGTGGTGTACGAATAGGCCAATGACCTAAAACCCTAAAAGTCCTTGAGTAGGCCTAAAAGGGTATCTGGAATGCCGATTTGTTTGGGAAATTGTTTGGCACTCTTTCAAACCAAAGCTCAAAACCCAATTAGGAGGCCTAATTGAGACCTAATAGGGCTAATAGTCATAAATTTAAGGAAACTTGAGATTAGAAAGAAAATGACTTCAAGATACAACAAAATGGAATAGTTCTTGTTTGAATCAGTTGATTTGAAGGCCAAATACTCTTGCAAGGTGATTGAGAAAGGCCTAGGTGTTTGGTAGTTTGAACTTACCTTTGTGAGTTCAAAGGAGAAGATTATTGTCAATTGATAGTGGAGCTCAAGTTGAGTAGGGGGAAGTGAATTGAAACGTCCTAAGGGTGTAGAATTTGAGAATAGGAGAAACCCTAATAGGTCCTAGATAAGACCTTGTGAAGAGCTCAATGAAGCTCATTTGGAGAGCCTCCCTATCAATCGAGTAGATAAAGGAGTATGTAGTCCAATTCCGTTCACAAGCAGAAGAACTTGGAACATGGACAATGTTTACAATTACAAAATTAAATATTAAAGTATGACATAAAAATGAAGAGCAATTTATAAGTTCGTAGAATAGATGTGGTAAACAAAAAACAACTAGAACTTACTTGTGAGAGGATTTTGATTACACGAGGTTGTCGATGCTTAAATGATTAACCATTAAGGTACGACCATGTGATAGCTCCCATGCTACATTGGTCTTTTATTGCAAGTGGACTAAGTTTTTCTCCCACAGAAAACAACCCAAATTCTCTACTAACGTTTTTGTGAGTGTCATCATCTAGGAAGTCTTTCACAATCTTTGTAGCACCTACTAGCAACTTCTTCATTTGCATATGGTGCTACTCTATTAGACATACCAAGTTCTTCCTCACTATAGTACCTTGGAGATAAGGCATATGCAAGGAGGTGCAACGAGGTATTCATCTTTTCCCAATGATGATGAATGATTTATTCAAGTTGATTGCATAAGGCTTCACATTTTTGTTGGACTAACCACCAACTTTCCCCTTTGGGATTTGTGATGTGGCTTAATAGCCTCCTGTGTTCGATACATCTAGTGGTTGTATTAAGCATTTACAGGTCAATCTTTTGATGCAATGACAACCCTAGCTTGTAACAAGTGGTAATAGGGCTTGGTCACAAGTTCGAATTCCTTGAGTAACGCTAAGGAGGAGATTGTTGGACAAAACGCCAACATCCCCCTTTAGGATTCGTGACATTGCTTAACCGCCTCTTGTGTTCTATAAGTCTAGTCATTGTATTGAGCATTGACAAGTCACTCTTTCAATGCAACAGTGACCCCAGCTCATAACAATTTTTTGGGGTAATCCTTGTGTGTTTGTAGAGGAAGTCTTTTTCCTTCTCTACCATTGTATCTATGTCGTCATAGACATCCCCTAAACAAGGCTGACTGAAACAGAAAAGTGAAGAATAGTCATCATAAGGTCTATGAAATCTAATACAAATCGCACATGAGCCTACTGTCATCCAAGATCAATGCCTTGACCTTTGCTGCCCTCTCTAAATATGAAGCCTTCCAATACCCCATTGGCTAGAAATAACCATTTGGCTTAATGTTGCTTTTACCTTGACAAGTCATCTCATAACAATAGTATGAGATGCAAATTGAGTTTCAACGACCTAAGTAAGTTAATCATAACAATATGTCAATAAATATTAAGCAATCTTATCTACAATTTGATAACAAACATGAAATAAAATATATTCAAATTAAATAAGTAAATGAAATTTACTAATTAAAATTTACCTTCTGCAACTTCAAATTGAAGAATGGTCTGAATATGGATTGTGACATGTGATTGTTCATCACAAACATTTGTATCTCCTCCCCCTTTTGGTATATTTGCTTCACCCAATCTATTTGAGTGCCAATTTGTTGCATGACCAAGTTTAGGGAGTGTACGGTGCATGGTGTCAAAAAAAAATATGGTCATACCGGCCCTAAAACAAAGCACTTACACTCCTACAATTCTTTGCATTATCTGTAATCACTTGAACTAAATTCTCACTACCTACCGTCTCTATGGACTCAATGAGAATTTTGGAAATGATTTGTGAATCTTTCACTTCCCTTTCACAATCAATAGCCTTCAAAAACATTGCCCTTCAAGGTAACACTGCAATCACATTAATCAATAGTCACTTTCACATATCTTTCCACCCAACCGAAACAATCGAAACAGAGTTTTCTATGAATTTCTAAATGGTTGAACAACTCTCAAATTTCTCTACGCAAGCTTTCTCTTTTTGCAATGAAGTGGTATGCACCTTTTCATATCTGGGGCATGTGCAATCAGTCTGATGAAGCGTTATTTTTTGGCAATAAATTATGGCCTCCATTCAAGAGATGATGTTGGAAACTCGATGAAGTATTATGGCTTGACAAATATATTTACTATTATCACCAGATTTTTCTGATTCATCCCACTTCAATAGTTTTGTTCTTTACCAATATTTTACTAATAAACAGGGTTGGATGTCATTGCTTATGAAAACGATTTCAGTGCCTCCATTTAGCAATTAGGAGAGGTGTTAATAAACATAAACAGTACCATTGTTGATGACCAGTATTATGACACTCTATGAAGAGTATATAATGAGTTCTAGTTGATCTAATTATATGAACAGCGGCAAATAAAGGGTTATCTCAGAAGTGTTGGAACTACAATGTGCCCGAACTATGCTGATTGATTTGGCAATGAAGCTGTGGAAAATGCAGTCAAAAGGTTATTGCCATGCACTGGTTGCAAAATTCAGACAGTCATATTCAGTAGACTATGCTACACCAAAGTTACAAGAGATGCCTGTTCATTTGTGATACAAGTCACCAAGTTTACAGCACTTTATTGTCAGAAGTACCCATTACCTGGGGAGCACTGAAGTGCGAAACGGTTATTTTCTTCAGAAGACAATGTATTATTACTGTGGGAAATATCCCGTATGATGTGGCAGAGGAGCAACTAGTAGAAGTGTGTAGAAATACTGGACCTGTTCTGGTTGGTAGTTGATAGAAAAATTGGAAAGCTGAAAGGTTATGGCTTTTGTGAATATGGAGATGGAAAACTCCACAACTGGAAAGGAAGTGATCAATCAGATGGATGAGTCTTCTTTGTGTCAGAAACACAAGGCCGTAGATTCTGCAAATTTCAGTTCAATTTTCAATTCGGTTGATATTCTCATCAGTCACAGCTTCTCACTAATCTCTCTACAGTCATCCCCTGATATTAAAGTGGAACCTTCAAAACCATTTACATGTTATCTGATATATTTGAGACGGTGAGAACATCTGTTTATCTATCACAGAGACGATTCGCAATCAAATATAAGTGAACATACTTGCTTTGAAGGAAATGTTGAGGAATCGGATGGGGTATCAGTTGTATAACACCTCTGTGAAAAGGAGAATTCAATTTTTGAAAACCTAAAAACCTTCCATCTCAACCAGCATGCGTGGATGAGGACTCACCATTGAAGTAAAATGATAGTGTTACATTTCCGCACTAGTGGCTGTTTACGGTGATAGCCCACAATGAGTGTGAAGAATGATTCCACATCAAACAACTTCTTTCAAGCAACCCCTATCAAATGGATAGTGTATAGCCATCACTGGGAGTAAAGATAAAGGCATCAATTTGATAAGCAATGATGACTCTATTAGCATCAAAGATAATGGTTCAATCCACAAACTAGCATGAAGAGAATGTTGAAGTGAAGCCACAAACTGGTACAAGTGGCCTCCATAAGGCAAATCACGAAAATAAAACAAGAAGCCTTCGTGAAGTTTTGTATATGCAAAGAACACATAATATGTATCATATCGAGAGCATGTGAAGTCAACAATTAAGAGCAATGCATGTTGTTTTACATGGATTATCATCAAGCATGGAGGAGTTTCTTTGCACGGATGAAGATATAGAAAAATTGTTGAGAGTCACAACATCTGTCAAACAATGAATTTGTGAGGCATACACAATAAGAAGCAAAGAATAATATATGTCCCGCACACACACACACACACACACAGATATATATATATATATATATATATATATATATATATATATCTACAGGAGTCCTCTGTGTTGTCGTGCCCCGTTTTTTGGTGTTGTTTCATCGATTAGAGCACAAATTGAAGTTTTGTGGCCCACTTTTCATCCCTAAGAATGTGAATGAGGATATGCGATTAGAGAAATAACATCCACGACAAAACAAGGAATTCAAACCATGTGAATTACTGATTGAAGCACCACATTATATTCAATGAAACTTATCAATCTTACTCATTATAAATGTTTGCCATGTTAATGAAGCCACCGGAATTCATATCTGAAGGCAATATTGAAAGAAAGAAATCAAAGTCTAGCAATGAATATGAGAAGCCCAATAAGTGAAGTGTGAATCTAGAAGAGCCCGATATAATATGCTCGATCATGGAGACTCCAGCGCTCATACCTCACAAGGCCTCCCAAGCATGAGATACATACAATTTGTTAGCAATCGCTGGTGTCTAACAATTGTTATTGTTGTTGCAGGATGAAGAAACTAAGGAGGCATTTGTATGTCCAAATTCAAGCATGCATGCAACATCCAATTGATCCCTGTAGTTGTGTCTTTGAAGCAACTACGAACATAGTTGCCGAGATTATCCAAAGGAGAAGAGGAGTGTATGCAGATATGGAGCATGGGAATTCATGTTTATTCCAATGTCGAGCAAACTTTTTCGAATCGGCACCGTTTAAAGAGATAAAGGCACGAAATCATAAAACTGCTGAATCAAACATATGATTAGATTTTTGTTATTAAAAGATGTGATACTTGGAAAAGCAACCGACACCTCTTGTTTATGCATAAATATGAGATGTTAAAAACATAAGAGAGATCATATTCATATGCAATTTCCAAAAACCTTACATATTCATACTATTATGCACTCTTGATTTATAATATTCTATAATATTCTTTTGGAAGACGCACCTCTTCATCTCATATATATATATATATATATATATATATATATATATATATATATATATATGTTGGGTGGTGAATTATGAACAAACCAAAATATAATGTGCAAGTAATTATTCACCAATGTTGCACTATATATCTCTTCTCTGCCCTAAAATCTGAAAACTTAACACACACACACACACACACACACACACACACATATATATATATATGTTGGGTGGTGAATTATGAACAAACCAAAATATAATGTGCAAGTAATTATTCACCAATGTTGCACTATATATCTCTTCTCTGCCCTAAAATCTGAAAACTTAATATGGTATCAGAGCAGGTTCCTTCGTGGGAAGATTAACTGCTTGAAGGTAGATCCATTCAGATTCATGGGCAGAATTGAGCATAAGGAGATGTTCACAGAAGTACAAAGGAAACTACATCCAATCTTAATCTAAACCCGGTAACCCTGTTGGGTTGTTGCTTTGGTAACAACAGAAAATAAAAGTGATCCTTGTGTCGGAAGGGATGTTTATGTGCATGAATTGCCTCCCAGGTCTAATGAAGAAATGCTTAGAGAATGCAGGCAGCTGAGCTTGTGGATTAACATGAGCTTGGTTGCTTCCTCTTTCTATATCAACTGTAACTAAGCAGTAATTTGTCCATTGGAGGTTTTGGAGTCTTCTCATATTTTATTTCACTATGGTTGATAAGAAGAGTTTATACCGAAGAATATTGGTAGTTTCATAGCACTGCCTTGTGAAGGCCAAGAAATTCATTTGCAGACCTAGGCACTCTTATTCCACCATTTTGTTTGGTCAATTTGCAAATCGGAATGCCGAAATTCCTTGCAATTTCTAGGCGTTCAGAGTTACAGTTGATGGCTTGTTGTATCCCACTATTGGAGACAAATAACATGGGAATTCAATACCCTAGCCCTCACAACTCTAGGTGGTTTCCTTTCTACTATTAAGATGCCTATAAGACCCTAATTTTGGTGTCATTAAACCCTGCAGTAGGCATGTGATTCTCTTGTAGTTGAGCACCGACTTCCTGCAAATGTCGAGCTTGGTCCTCTGTTGGAGAATACTAAAGGGGCATTTTCCAATACCAAGTGGTATGCTACAAACCAGTTTTCCATGGACGTTATTTTCCGCAACAAGATGAAGCAATATGAATGCTTAACCAATGATTCGTCTCTGGCGACCGCTATGTATGTTCCATTCTATGCAGGATTTGATATCTTGAGGCATCTCTAGGGTTATAATATTTCTATAAGGGATTCTGCTTCGCTGGCGTTCATGGATTGGCTGGTGAGTAGGCCAAAGTGGAATGTCATGAGGGGTCATGTCACTTGTGGGGGCCCAAGTCACATATTTATTTGCGCCTAAAATGTAAGGGCATTGGAATATGTTTGAGGAGTCAAATATTGATTTCAATCGTAGAAGCCAAATGGTGTATACAAGTCATAAAGGTCATGTCGCACTAGTCAAAGTTGTGTCGGAAGGTATGAACAATCATTTATTAATATCTTATTAAGATTGGGGAACATACTCAAAGTAAGACATAATGAGGTTAGTTCATAATTATTATTTTGATTTATTACATTTATGTATATAAGATGGAGAATTATTGAATACATGTAAAATGAAGAGTTTTGTTATGATGTTATATATATAAAGAAAATACATATATTTGTTATTAAATTAATAACATTAACATTCTAAGTATTGTATTCCTAATGTAATAAACCTCTTTTGTATTTATTGTATTTCTATACTAAGAGCTATGTCCTTGATCTTTTCCTCTAAGAATGTTCTTGCAGGAAAAGGAGGATTGATATCAAAGTGCACAGAGGAAGCCCCCAAATGTCAAAAGGAATCATTTCCAATAGCATTCGAACATTTCCAAGTGTACTCTAAACATAGCAAAATATTTTTCTATTTAAGGTTGAATATCAATAGGTATATTACATTATATTCATTTCTGAGTATGAGTTAAAGAATTAAAACTGGTTGTATAAACCATTAATTCTAAGATAAATCTGGACTAAGTGACATAAACAGAAAATCCTCATGGTTTGATAATGACTCGTAACCCCTTGAGAAGTTATCCATAAACTTTGGCTAGATAATGGGAGGGGACCTTATAATGTACACATTGAGAGGGAGGCCTACCAAAAGTAGTTAAACCTAAACTTCAGAGGGAGCAGATAGGAAACTTGTAAACTCTTCTCTAAGGGAGTAGATCACATTAAGTGTCATGGACCCCAGTTACTTCAATTTGGTTTGACTTAAGATAGTCATGGATAAATTGAGAACTTGCATACGTGGATTGAACCCACCTTAAAGATGCTCGAACTTAAGAAGTTTATATATGGGCCTACTTTCACCTAGTTTTGCATTATAAACTCCTCCTTCAGGGATTCATATGTATAAGCATTTCTTTTATATATATTCTTATGGGCTATGTATTTAGCCAAGACTATAATTAGCCTAGGCTACATTATTGGTTGTGCTTGTTATGATCATTGGCTATGTTATAGCAAATACTAACCTCTTTTATATAGTTGTGTCTATAATTGAGATATTTGGATGATAATTTCTTTAATATGTGAATATAGCATAGACTATATTATTTGTATGCATATGTGGCTAAATTCATCTATGTGATTATATTTTTTATGATTTGTGGATAGTGGCAATCCATGGTTTGAGTCTTCTCAACTCAAGGATTTAGTACTTGGTGGACTCAATGTCCGGATACTAGTACGAGTGACATCATGGATTTGATGTCGGATTTAGTACTTGGTGGACTTAATGTCTAGATACCAGTACAGATGACATCATGGATTTAATGTTGGATTTAGTACTTGGTGGACTTAATGTTCAGATACCAGTATGGGTGATATTGTGGATTTGATGTCAATTGAGTCCTTGTGACTCGTGGATCTTGGATCCATAGGTTAAGTACATGGTGACATCATGGACTTGATGTCGGGAAGTCATTACTCGAAGCATTTAGTGAATATCATGGACTTGATATTCGGCCAATGCTTTTGATATCATGGATTTGATATTGGTTGAGTCGGTTAGACTTAGGAGACTAATACTTAATGAGCATATGATGATGACTTTGAGACCTTTTAAGATCTGTATGAGATTTACATCATGAGATGATGTATGGGATAAATAATAGATTTGAGATCTATTGAAGTTATGTTTTTTGGTACCTCTACCAATTGTGAAGATAGAGAAGTTGAGATCTTTTATGGACTTGAGATTTATTGGTTGATCTTCTTCTCAAGTCCAAGAGGGAGTGTTAATGTTTGTGGCCTTTACAAAAAAGATCAACAATAAATAATTAAATATGCAAATGTAAGCCAAGAGTGGCAACATATTTTATGGCAATATAATAATAATATGAAATATATTATTTTATATGATAATTCAATTAAGTGGGAAAGCTTAATTGGCCCCATTTGAAGTGTCATGTCTTTTGGAAGACGCACCTCTTCATCTCATATATATATTATGTGTTGGGTGGTGAGTTACGAACACACCAAAACATAATGTGCAAGTAATTATTCACCACTGTTGCACTATATATCTCTTCTCTGCCCTAAAATCTGAAAACTTAACATATTTGCTTAAAGCTTTAGAGTTGAAATGTTATATACTTTTGTCCTTTATAATTATTTTTAAATTCTATAAATAATTTATATGATAGATAAGTGGACAGGGTCAATTATCGCATTTTAAAATCAAACATCATAGATATGATGAAATATTTAATTGTTCCAATATCTATGTCTAGTTTGTCTCCGAACCATAGGATTTAAAATACATTCTAGACTATTTTAAAATTGTGTCCATATATTTGATCTATCGCATCTTGATTAGTAAATTATTTAATAATTAATGTGCGTAGAATTTTATAAAGTTATACGTTTTAAACTTATGACATTGACTCTATTGCCCTTTTTCAGCACTGTTCTTTATGTTATTCATAATTCATCATCCATATGCTGGCAACTATTTCACATCTTTCCTTTGAAGAATTAATATATTCATTTGTTGCAATATTCTATAATAACTATTTTTATTTAAAACACACTCACATTTATATAATCATTTACTTTTGTTCATAATTCATAATTTGCAAGTTTAAATTTTCAATAATCCTTGCCATTTGGGAAACTTTCATTGCAATCATATTCTAACCAATCTGCTATAAGGATCTTGGATTTAAGTGATTTATTCAAGATCGGGTACACCAGCCTTGGCCTTGCAAAGCCAGAAGTGCAGAGAACTCGAATTTCACTATTCAATTCCATCAAGTTGCCCTTAACCAATTGGATATCCCAGCACCGAGTTGGCAAGACTTGTAGGATTCCAATTTGCGATTTTTGGAACCAACAAAGTCGATGCTTTATTTAGAGTTGCCACTATTTTCTTCCAATATGGTGATCTCACCAAATTGAAAGGAAGACTGTTGGCATAGAGGCAATGTGCGATGGATTGATCAGCAAGCTCGCTTGCCTCCATTTTAAATGTGGTGTCCAATGGACCTGTTTTATAGGAAATAGTTTCTACTTCCTCTTCCATTCTTCATATAGGTACTTGCAAGAATGGGTGTTTGGAGGATGGTTTCATGAGTAATTGCATTGTTTTCTTTGAAATTGAAGGTTGATTGAAACTTTGTTTTGATCTTTTTTATCAATTTATTAGCAGCTTCTTGTTCTTTTACAAATGAAGCTATTTGTGCATTAGACAACCCCCTCCAATTTGTGCATTTGCACATGGAAAATCCTTTACCAACAGGGCCCATAAAAAGAAATTTAACCTAAGAATATGGGTAATTGAATGGTTTGCCTTTGTTACTTTGACAACAATTACACTTTCAAATATATGAGCCACCTTCAGAAACCTGTGACATTCTTGTGGTATGTCTCCATAAGGGAGATCCAACATCAATTTTAAAATTGTTGACTCCCTACTCTTCCACCAAACTTTGACTATCGATGAGGAACATTCTTCCACAATATATTATAATTTTTTGATATGCCTATAATAACAAAATAAATAAATTTATATTAAAAAAAACTATGAGCATCAAGCATACAAGTGCAAAAAAATAATAGAATACTACTTAAATTGATAGCTAAACTTGTTTCTTTATTTTATATTTTCACAAAATCAACAAAAAAAGCCTTGAAATTTTTCTTCACAAACTTGAAAAACATCATCCAAATCTCAAAACAAAATATTAAAAAACTCAATAATGGGATCAAATGCTTAGTCTAGATGCTTGCTACCTATATCACATTACTATTCCCCTACACATTACTATATCACTTGTGCCTTAACCTTTGTCTTTGTTCAGTAATTTGTCATTGTTGCTTGCTACCTATACCTGCTTATATGTCCATTGTTGCATCAAAAAAATATTTCGCTCCCTTCATATATCCCCATTAAGATGAACTATCCTCCCTTTTATATCTTGTGTTGACGGAGTCATAAGTTACAACTAATTGCATACCTCTTGACCTATCAATAATCTTAATTAGCTTCTAATTATATTGTATTACAATTTATTTATTTTCATATTTTAATTTTATAATTATTTAGTAGTAAATTACTAAATCCTAATTCACAAAGAGGACATTACATTGACATATAAGTTCCTCAATGACCTCTTGATTGAGCAAAATATTTTTGTAATTACATTAAAACAGGGAGGGGAAGGAGATTAATGATGACAGACATTGATACATGTTCTAATAAGACTGCCAGGAATGTGGAAACCACGTTTACTGCAGAGGAGATCTAAGATCTAGAAGAGGGAGGGAAAATGGGTCAGCAGCAGTAGAGGCAGATGCATCAGGAGGGGTTGAATGACAGATAGGGGATGAATCTGTCCCCATGAGGAACCCTTACCTTCCAATCCACTTCAAGCGCACATCAAATGAAAAATAAAAGCAGTAGGGGCTATGAGTCAAGACTAAGAGATTTCTGCTAAATATTTGATGGATTTGTAAATTTATATGATTAGCACTGATCATTATGTGGTATTATAATACGCTTTGTACTACTACTCATTTTTGTCTAAAACTAATAGAAAATATATCAATCTGTCAACTAATCCATTTTTCATTTATTTTAAATGTTATTTAAGTTTTTTTTAAATTAAATATCTTTTAATATGCCAAGCTTTTTGGTCTTGAGTGCAACTTAAAATTTTGAGCTTGTGAGTCTTTACTGACTCCCAATTCTCCATCAATATTTTGAGCTACATATTTTTTGCAGTCAGAGTTCCAAATCATAATTGGTATATCAGTATTTTGCATCTTACTCTTCCAAGAACAGTAACACAAGCTGTAGCATCACTGAGTCCCTGAGTTTCTAAATTTGGATGCCTTATTGGTAAGGCACAAAATTGACTCTCAGCGCAACAGTGAATGGATATAGCTTCTATCTGGGTAGCCACAGATCAACCCCACTTTAGGAAATCTAGCTCATACACATTGGTACAGATGATTCTCATAAGAAATTTTTTTTTATTTGCAATCTGACTCCCCTTTCATATTTTTCCACTCATGACAACAAAAGGAAGAGTTGACCAAGTTCATAATTCCTCATGAAAGTATTTCCTCCTTATAGATCTTCATAAATACAGAGAAATTAAAACACATATTAGCAATATAGACTAATCAAACGTAACATTGGCTAAATCATAAAGAGCCTACATAACTTGACAAGCAAACAATGTTTCAAAGATCTCAAGTGAACGAAAGTTCTTGCCTAACAAAAATTACCAACTGCATTTCAGACTTTTGTTCCTTAGCACTTCCTGAATTGAGTCGTCTCAATTAAATTTAGTCTTTGGTAACATAATTTTAATTCAAAAAAAGGACAAAGAGGATAAGCTTACTCTTTGAAGGATAGGATAAACTAACTTGGATGCAGTCCACTCGAACAAATGCTGGAATTTTGTAATTCAGAAACTGCATTACACCAGCAATGACCTGCCATGGATAATAGAAATAATATAATAATAAGCAAAAGAAAGTGAAATTAACTTTGACAATACAATAAATTACGGTGTAACTGCTTTACAGATTCAATAAACTTGAGAAACATGTGGATCATATCCTATGCAACAAGGACATCTCATATATTCGTGCTCGAAGATCAGTTACGAAAAAGTTCAAACCCAATCAAAATGTGATACAAACATCTTTCTCTGTAGGTTACTGGAATGATATAGGTAGAACAGTGGGAGGATAGGAATCTTTATTGTGATCTACATGTTTCTTTATTGTACCTTTAGGGTTCAAACTTCGTACTTAATATGTCATAGATAAAAGTTACACATACTATTAACAAGCCAGCCATGAAAATTTTATCATGCCTTTCGAAGTGCTCACTTTGACCTTTTTACCACAGTTACCTGATTTGTTCCTTCTCTTACATGTTTCTTCACGTGCATTGCCTTGGTCAAGTTCCCTGTTTATCAAAGTCTATGTCTATATTAGTCATTAACCTGCTATTGGCACTTGCTTGTCAGTAAAACAATCATTCCTTTCTTTTGGATGACTAGGTACTGACTTATGTAGTGTATGTGGCAGATTTGCCTGCCACACATCCATCTTGAGGATCTACAGGTTTGCCTAAGATGTTAATCTTGCAAGCAAGCAAGTTTAGATCATTGACCATGTTTGGAGAAGTAAAGCTGCAGACAAGAAACAATGAAAGACATTTAGCATATTGTGTTTATTCCATGTGAATTGAAGGATGACCACGTGGAACCTCTACAAGAATTCATTTCTATAGCACCAAATGAGATGATGCACCATGAAGTCTGGTGGCAAAATTAGTAGTGGATTGAGAAAATTCAGCAGTATCTTTTTGCTTGATTGAGAAAATCATGGCCCCTTTTCACTCATGTTTCAATACCTAAAGATGTGCAAAAGAAAGTTTATAAATCATTGATCAGATGGAATTTTGTATCATCGATCAAATGGAATTTTGTGAAAACAAATGCATGTTCTAGTCAATATCCACTGATCAGGAAATTATACCATCGGACAATTTGGTCATAAACAAATTTAATTAAATCATTAATCTTGAAGAAGAGCTGTTATCAACCATTGATTATCGATAGCATTTAGCAGCTTAAGCTAAAGCTCATTGGAGCATGTAACCAAGTAGTTTGTGTGCTTCCACATGCCCTGACTAGGTTAGTATTTGTGGACCAATAGACTAAAACGGATGCACCTTTGTGATACACAGATTAATGTAATGTCCCCTTTTTATCTTTTATTTTCCTGATTCTTTTCTTTTTTTCTTAAAGCCAAAAAAAAACTATAACAGCAAACTGTAAGCTAAAACAGGTGTTTGGAAACTCTTGAAATAAACCATTAGGTGCTGATATAGACCCACCCTTGCATCTCAAACAGTAAATCAACCATGTAGATGCTCAATTTCATCAATTGTACTTGCAGATCTATGAATCTACAGCAGTACACCGTACAATAATAATTATGTTCAGATCTGAGATTGAAATATCTATGACAAGGATCAACAACAATCAAAATGAAACCTCAAACTAATTTTTATTCTAGATCTCTACTAATGGGAAAATTACAATTGCTGATGTGACAAAATGCAACATAAACATTAACTTTTAAACATCATTAATCAACTCATATTAGCTTATACAGTTGGCAATCAAGTTATAACCTTCCAAAATGGCAATAAATGATATTGGATGGCAATGGTTAGAGCTGAAACTTGAAAACATGCAATGAACTATTGTACAAATGCTGGTGCCTAAAATGGTGATTAAAATGAACTCATAGCACCAAACAAATGACAAATCACCCAAAAAAAGAGTACAACTCCTCTTCAAAGAGTTATAGGATAGTACACTGTACAACATTTCAGATCAGCAAGGTGATTATTAAATGTTGATGACCAGCAACCACAAACCCTCTGAAATGCTGCCGCCCCTCAATATGAATGATATCAGCAAGTAATGATATGATATGCCTACTCAAAATTGCCAAAATTGATATGGAAACCTTATATGCTGGTGCTACAAAATCAACAACAAATAATAGGCAATCAGCCACAAAATCTAACTGGATATTAGTTTTGAAAATCAGAGTGAGAGTAATAGATGAACTGTGTAAACCTTAGGATCAACAATGATAATAGGGTGATTCCTCCAAGCATGGCACTCAAGATCCTCTGTGAAGAAATGATGATCAACAACCAGTAACTCTGAAAATCAGCAAAAATGCTCTATAATGATATCAAAATATTTGCTTGTAAATCCAATAGCCGAAATTCTTATCCTCCCCTAAGTTTTCAAGATGGGGATGCATGGGACAATGACACAAGTTTCTAGTACGGGGATTTTTTATGCCATTTTTCAGGGGACAGCAAAGAATAGCTGCTATTAGAAAAATAGGGAAATTTTAAAAATATAAGGAAACTTCAGATATTCATATCATAGCATTGATTTAGCACTCATCATAGACAATAGAGGCAATCCATAATTGCATGGGAACTGTAATGTTATTTACATATAAAAATGATCATGAGATAATAAAGACATATCTGATTGGTCTGTATAACCAAGTGAGGTATTTGTTGTCAATTTTATTCTAAAGCCTTCAATATTGCATGCATTTTTGTTAGACATATTAACAAAGAGGAACCATTAAGTAAAAACATAACTGATTAGGCTCTAATTCGACCTCAACTAGGGCACTAATAGATGAGATTGTTATAAGAGTTGTCTATACAGGGAAAGATTGATACAATGTTCCATTATGAGAATACCACTTCCTATCAACTATGACTTAACTCATATGCAGCAGTATGGCTGTCCACGTCTACTAAATAAGTTGTCCAATGTATGAAACAAGATAATCAATTATTGAGGTTTTAAGTCTTCATCTATGAAGATGTAGACATTTGCGACAAGTGATTTATTTTGTAGATTTATTTTATCACAATTCATGATTAGCTTATTTCCTGGTTAGACTTGCAGTGTGATGGGGCTTTGAAGGCAGTGCTCCCAACAAGATCGAGGGGTAGCACCCTTTACGAGGGACTGAAGGTAGGACCCCGAATAAGGTTGAGTTGTTATTCCCTTGTCTTGTTTTATGTCACAATATAACGCATGTTTGAGGGGTAAAAACCCTGCCACCAAGCCCACCTTAAGACCTTCAAAACCACACAAAACTTTATGGCATGCACCATTTTTATATTTTTTTATCAATCTTAGATATTGTGTCTTAAACCAAGCAAGCAGTGAAAGCCGGTAACTCATTTTAAAACAACTAAAATGTCCTTGGGTATATTAGGGGATGTTGAAGCTTCCCCTAGCCATCCCCTAATGTACGCTGAACGTTTGTTGACATCTTGGGGACATTTCCAAAATTTTGACAAAAAAGGGTACAAGGTGGAGAGGTTTATTAACCATCCTCACATCCCCAAAATGTCCCTATGGGGTATAGCATCATTTTGGGCAAGAGATACATCCCACAGCAGCACTGCAAAATTCTGGAAGTGTGCATTAAAAACTCCATATGACCAAAATCAAACACTTCGACACCATGGTCACGCTAAAGAAAAATTGTTCTGGCACTATAATAGCAGTATAGCAATTGAGAATGGTTTTAATTCACCAATTAATCTTCAATGAATCGGCACAATATGACCCCGAAATGGAATCATACCTGCTAGACTTAGAGATTTTTTATCCACAAATGGAATCGAAAAGGGTTTTCAACCTCCAAGAACTTCAAATACCCAAGGCTTTTCATTCTTCAATGGAGCAATGGAATAAAATAATCAATCTGAGTGAAGGAAAATTCATATGAAAGTTTCATACAAAATGAGGCTATGTGTCCATTCATACTTTCCAAAATTGGTCCCTTGATTATTAATTTCCCTCGAAAGCATTTATAAAATACTTCTTATAATTAAAAGTTTAAAATCCCTTTTAATTAATTAAAATAATATTATAAGAAGTTGCCCCTTAAAGATGGGGTCACCCATTTAGTGCAGCGATCAAAACACTTCGTTGGTAAGGCTGCTACCAAGCTTCAAATCCCCACTAGGTCATTATGCTTGGAGGCTTGTAGGGCTTGGGCTCATGGATTTGAATGAAGTATTCTGTTATAGTATAATAGCTGCTGGAGATCTCTACATACCTGCGATGGTTGTATCAGTATAAAGATTGTGATCTTTTCTATGTATATGCAATACATTTATCTCTATTGTTGTTTGTTTTAATCATATACTATGAGCCGGAAACTTAAGGCTACAAAGAGTTTCCTTATTAATCGGTTCTCATACACAAGAAGTATTCCACATTTGCATACAAAATGTCATGCGTATGTGGTTGTTGATATCAAAGAGTTCATTCTTGCACTTGGTAATCAAGGAGTATCATAGTTACGCAGTGTTCCACGAGGACGCGTCCCCTGTGATTTTGCGATCGTACTCATCCCAAGGACAAAACGGGGATGTACGGAGGGATTTTTGTCATCCCCAAAGCTGTCCCTTTTTTGCCAAATTTGGAAATGTCCCTGAAACAAAAATTTTTTTTACAAGAAACTTGTGGACGGTTGTCAATATCAGGAACGGCTTTGTCGTCCCTCATCTGTCCCCAATACTGTTGGTCGTCCCCTTTTTTCCAGGTAGACGGGTAATGTCAAAACACTCGCAAAAATCCTATTTTTTTAGTTTTTGTTGTCCACGTGGGCCCTTAGTAGTCTTAAAGGCATAAAAATATGCAAAATCTATGTGGTCCATTAAACCACTAAGACACTAACTCTTCTACTCATTTTTAGATTCTCCAAACTTGCTATGAAGGAACAACAATACATAGAGCAGCAACAGCAATGAGGAAAGATTCCATTTGGTATTTGGTATTTACTATTTTAGTTGGACTTTTCTTTATTTCATTTTGATTTCATGCTTGATACTTGAAACCTTTAGGCATTTTGATTTTTGCTATATGTATGCAATATTGTTAGAATGAAAGTACTTAGTATTTGTCATTTGATAATTTTACATGTATTGATCTTCTAAAAGGACTATGGTGAATGGTTTATCAATGTTATGATATGCCTAGTTGAATTATGTCTATATATATTTTAAAATCCCCTATGTTTTTAATAGTCTTTCCCTGAGGTTGCAGTGAAAAATGTTATTGTTCTATGAAGAAGTGAAAATGTCAGCTAAGTGGGTTGCAGCATTGCAAGGCCAAGTACTAAAGTCTGTAATAACCCTATTTTGTCATGACTAACAATACCACTTATTCAGACATTTGACATTTCAACAAACACGTGGCAAGCAACCCAATTACCACGGAATATATGATGTCTTAAATTTTCAAACACAATATCAGGATGTATAACAAACAGATCACAACTCTAATTTTGGCCTTATAGTTTTTGCATAAATAAATATCAAACACCAATGAACAATTCTAAAATGATTCGCACCAGCCCCTAAATTTATTTATTGGCAAACCATACAACATTATAATGAAAAGGGGATTAAATTGTTGACTGACTGCTGTAACTCAGAATTTGAAGCCAGCCTGTTATACTTTCAAACTATGTAACATAAACTGAATCTTACAAATTTAAGAACCCAGCCTTTACCGTAGAATGTAATTGCAAAGTCAAACTGAAAGTTGCTTGGTCCAATTTCAATCTGGCGTTCATAGTCTAAGCCTACAAATGCTGCCCAAAGCTTATTTAGAAATCACACCAAATACAAGAAACCTTGGCATTCAAGCTGTAAATCCAACACACTAATTCTAATACAAATTGAACAAACTAGGATATCCAGAATTACCACATTCTTCAGCACCAAGCTCCAATTTGCAGACTAAACTCTTGCCCAACAATAGAGATAATTGAAAATGAATTAGAACTAAATTCTTCAGCAAGCCAATCGCTTCTCAGCCACAATAGACACAGTATGAGAAGTCTCTTCAATTTAGATTGAAAATTAAATCAATACTACTTTACCTTAGTGGTGGATTGATGCACAAACTCAATCTCAAACCCTTATACTTCAGCAAGGGCACATAAAATCAGAACTTCAGGAAATGTCACAAAGACGACAAAGCAAAATAAGATAATCAAATGAACGGATGCCTTTTGTTTACCGTACAAAGTAAATAGCTACTATCACATTAATAGATTAGAATGTAACACAGAAAAGAAATTTTATTCATATAAGCAATATGTAATTCCAAATACAATGATTACAATGATGATCCAATAGTCCATTCGAACGATGTACATATACTTTCCCAAAGGGATGACTCAACCGTCACTTGCCCTTTTAGATACAAATTCTACCCATCCGCTATAATACTTTTTACCAACAATATCATCCCCCCCAAAAAGTAAATTCGTCTCCGGACGACAAAATAGAGAGAACTTATACATCACAACTCAAAAAACATGACTCAACAACTAATCCACTAATTACATCAAAAACAACTAAGAAGTAGAGGCTTGCGTCCTTG
This sequence comes from Cupressus sempervirens, assembly GCA_028749045.1. Taxonomy (NCBI): domain Eukaryota; kingdom Viridiplantae; phylum Streptophyta; class Pinopsida; order Cupressales; family Cupressaceae; genus Cupressus; species Cupressus sempervirens. The sequence goes on from CM053785.1 coordinate 583,071,910, forward strand.
GTCCAACTAGTGTGGCAGATGCCTTCTGTGCCCTAAGCTCGTTCAGTTGTGCCCGCAACTCTTGCACCTATTGCGTCCGAGTGTCCAAATTCAGCTTGGCCTGCATCTGTAGTTCTAGTGTGCCTGCAACTCTTGCACCTATTGCGTCCGAGTGTCCAAATTCAGCTTGGCCTGCATCTGTAGTTCTAGTGCTCTCTTCATCATACTGGCTATCTTTTGGAGCTCTACTTCCTTTGTATCTAACTCTTTCTTTGCATCCCTCAACTGAGATACAACTACTGCCTTCTCAGTGATGAGTGTCGCACGCTCCTTTCCCCAAGCCGCCTGCTGGGTGGCCAAACTTGCTTCTCTTGAGGCCAATCTAGTAGCAGTCTCCTCCGGAACCTATACTGTTGCTACCTCATCTACCTTACTCCTGCACAGAGCATAGTATGCCTCCCGATACACCTATACTATCCCTCACATGAGCTGCTCAACTCTGCTCTCCACCACAGGCTCATGGGTATTCCACTCCTCTTGCATCGCTAGGGTCTCTATGCTCGGCCATCCTCTCGCCTCAAAACATACAGAGAACGCCGCTAGACAACCAACTCTCATAAACGCCAAGACCTACCCTAACTCCCGTACTACCGACTCCAAGGCACGTCTCTGTGTCGAGTGTACTACTTGTCTACCTCCAGTCAGTATATTTGCCAAGTTGTCTCCATGTCCTCCTCTATGGTTGTCGAAGTGTTAGATGGTGTGGTGAGTTTTGTGGCCATTGTTGTCTCTATAGCTTCCAACATCCTCTCAGTCCTGCTCCTTGTCAGTGGTGGGGGTGGGGGTAGCTCCAGGATGATGACTCGTTGCTGGGGCTGGAAGATCTGTCACCTTAGGTACGTCTCTCATGGGTGAGATAGTGACAAGTATCAACACTACGAGTCTGATGCTGACCCTACTACCCTACCTACTAAGGTCCTGCTCACTTGAGTTCTTGGTTGCGGCCTCTTCACTGGTGGCTAGTAACACATCATCTATGGTGACCACTATGTCAAATCCTACTACCTCCACTCTCACCTATACTAGCCAGCCCCGTCCAAGGATGGTTTCATACCCTTTTCTTTTTAATGGTATAACCAAGAAATCCAATAAGAATGGTTGTGTCCCGATGGTTAAAGGTTGCACCATCAGAGTCCCTAAAGGCTTGATGTGTCGATTGGCAATGAGCAGTTGAAATGTAGGTGGCCATAACGTAGGTTGCCCCAACTTCTTCCATATATCTTCTGGTAGCACATTCACTCCTAATCCTCCATCTACGATTGTGTCCATGAGGATGGTTCCCAAAATACCCATCTCTCAAGGTGCCTTCTCGTAGTGAGCACAACTAGCATTGGATCTATCACAGTCATGTCGCTTCCACCTTGTGCGTCTTTTCTGGGCTCCTCTGTTGCCTTTGGAAGTGGTGTCATGTTCAGGATTGTAGTCCATAGCTGAGGCATTGTAAGGTCATTTAGCTTCATGGGTACTTCAACTTGCATTACCTGCCTTATGATATTTTGCTCTACCAAGTTCCTCTTTGAGCTGTCGGCAATGTCCTTCGGTAGCATTTTTTCAGCCTCCATTTCTTTTTCTAATTCTGCTTGCGCTTGTTGCAACCTTTGCAATATGCAATTCCAAATACAATGATTACAATGATGATCCAATAGTCTATTCGGATGATGGACATATACTTTCCCGATGGGGTGACTCAACCGTCACGCGCCCTTTTGGATACCAATTCTACCTGTCGGCTATAATACTTTTTACTGACAACAACTTTCCCATCAAATGGGCTCATATTTATAATCTTCAAGTGGCACAAGTTTCCCAAATAAACTCCACAACATTAAAATATAATAAAGTGCCATCATAATATAATTATTAATTGCTTCTGGCTCCCAAAAATGACCTTTTCCACCATAACATAAAATTCTGACACACAAGGCCATTGTTTCTTGTGCCCACGATTTAAAACTTTTTGACCTGGTTCCAATGAGGGGGTGACTTACTATAAATAGACGCTCTCTCCAAGATTCTTGGAGCCCAAACCAGAAGCCTGAAGTAAAAACTAAGAGCATCACTCAACTCTTTTAACTCAACTGAGCTCATTGGAACCAACTGATTGACTTCCTCAAACGGAGCCAAAACACACCATCGGCTGCTGAAAGGCCTATAACTACACAATTGAGACCCTCAAATCCCACTGTCAACTCACGAGGGTCAACTGACCTAGAAAACTACAGGAACCTCCTAAAAATGAGGACATTACAAAGTCCTTGGTAAAACTCTTCAGTTGCAGAGAACAAAAATGCTTAGTCAATCTTTATTATCCAATGATAGCTAAGCAAACTTATTTAGAATAGGGTGATCTAGGATAAGGTCAAGGAGGACAGTCCTGAACTCTAGCATGGAAGAAGTTCCAGAGGTGTATATTGAAATTCATTCCTCTAAGGCAAGTATTGCAAGCAATATTGAACGCACAAGTTAGGAAGCTGATGCAAGTTCTTGAAGATTTAGAGGGAACTTGGGCGGCTGATAGAGAGTGCCAAGTCATTTGTAGAGAATAAGCAAACTTGAAAAATAATGTGGCCTTCAAAGCCTGCTGTTTGGTAAAAAATTGAAGCCAACAATAATATATTGTGATAATCAAAGTTATGAGAATGTTGCCCTTTTTGAGAGGAAGAAATTTGAGGTGAAATCTCATATAATGTTTCTTTCTTTGAGAGAGAAATTTGAAGTGAAAGTGCTTATAATGCATTTTTCTTCGAGAGGGAGAAATTTGAGGTAACAACTCTTGTAATGCATTCTTCTTTGAGACAGAAATTAAAGGTGAAAGTCAATATTGCTCTTTCCACCATCCGAGTAGCCATAGTGTATGTCATGTTGAGATACGCCATGACACCATCATATTGAGTGACTCTATAATGAGAGCTTGTGTTTATTTCACACATGCAAGTAGCCATGGTGAACATCATGTTGAGTGAGTCAATGATGCTATCACGTTGAGAGACTTTGTGACAAACTTTTGGTTTCCTTCACAACGGGTGTAGCCATTGCAACTATCATGTTGACAAATTCCATGACATAAGACATGTGAATCTGGAAAAGATATCTCCTTTGCTAAGAGGGAGTGTTAAAGTATGCTAACTACAGGAGAAATGTTCTTACTTGTGATGGTTGGATTCATATACAAATTGTGATCTTTTCTATGTATACGCAATATATTTATCTTATTGTTTGTCTAGTTTAATCTTTCATTATGAGCAGGCAACTTAAGGCTGCGAAGAGTTCCCTTATTGATCAGTTTATATATATAAGGAGTATTCAGCATCTACATACAAAATGTCATGTGTATGTGGCAGATCATATCGAAAATTTTATTCTTGTTTTTGGTAATCAAGAGTCTCACCGTTATGTGACTGTTGGTTATCTAAGAGTCACCGAGTAACTGAGCTGTCAATAAAAGGTTAGGTTCTGTACAATTTCTGAGTTTTTTGGTTCTGCAGTTATTTACAACATTCTTGTTCCTTGTCAAGACTCTATTAAATGCCTCAGATTAAGCAATTATGTTACACCTGCAATTACAGAATCAGAATTCTATAAAAACTGAAACATGCAAACTGTTTGACGGAATCACTCGGGCAGATTAAATTGCAAATTGTGATTATTATAGTCATTCTATTAGTTTCACAAATCATCAATCACCTAGAATCCAAATATCCAGGAATACTGAGGTTACATAAGGCAATGTTTATAACAGTTAATCAGTAACTACTTAATTTCCTGATACAAAACTTTGAAGTGGGATTTTAGTACAAAGAATTGTGGTGTTAGTACAGAAAACTGTGTTTCATTTTAACTTCATCCTACACTGGAAGTGTGCATCATATTTGGTGAAATTCAGCTTGCAAAAACAAAAAGAAGTCAATGGCAGAACATAAAAGTGATATTTTCCCAAAAGAATTTAACAACATTTATTGGTGAACAGCTAAGGGTTGCAAGAAGAAAAAGAAACAGGAAATTGGCTCTATGTAATGGTACTACAATTGGAGTCCATGGAATTTTCGGATGGTGTTCTATCTAGACTCATTTGTCTAAAGTGGACCAGTCAGCTTGGAGGCTTCTGAATGGGGCTTTGCAGCCCTCAATGCTCTCTTTAGCACAACACCAGGTTATTAGAACATCCGTGTGAAGAGGTGAGACTTTTAATTGCTTCTTGTGATAGTGATATCATAAGAATAACAGCTTCTATAGCACCCTATAATGATGTCAAAGCTCCTGCTTTTGGTAACAGGGCTAAAATTATTAGAAATTATACCATGAACCAGATCATTTATCAATATGTTGAATCTCAAATGTAAAAAAGTGATTCTTCAAATGTTTCAAAGCTTCTTAACTGAAATCAGATCATATCATCCAAACAATGTGAGAACTTGTATGCAAACTATTATGTCCTTGATCTTAGATGAAGATATGTGTGTGTGTGTGTGTGTGTGTGTGTAAGCAGTTGCAGTCAGATTTGTTAGCCATTTGGAGAAAGAAGCATAGTATCTCACGTATGGCTTATGTAATGTCCCTTTTCTTATTATTCTTGGACACTGTGGAATACTCAATTCTTCTATAATAAGCAATGCAAAGATACTTTGATTGGCAGTTCCAAATGCTATGAAATGAATTATTGAATGATAATGCAGATATGTGTATATGACTAGTAATTTGAAATGCTTTATAAACAGATACCATGTCCAATGTTATGGATGCAATGACAATGTTTTAATATGGTGATGGAAATTTATATATCTACAATGCTTTATTCAAATGCCAAATGGAATACAATAACAGACTAAGTCTGCCAATACTATCCAAACCTTCAGATGACACTATGGCTGTCTCTGTTATGTCGATATGTACATGCACATTACCTGCTAGCCATCTCCGATAATCCTCTATGAAATATTATGTTCTTCAAGGGATGGTCGCAGGCAGTATGCTGTCTCTGATCTTCTTAGCTATAAATATGCAATCTGCAATGATAGAGCCATATCTGATATAGAATTATGTATTTGTCCGTTTATGGTCCTGTGTCTGATATGGCTATGTGATACTTGCATTTCAGATAATATGCAGGTTACGTCAGCAATTGATATTGCTCAACAGAGCGATAAATCCATAAGGAACAATAATAATAAAAAAGCTCGATCAATGTCTTCATAATTGAATGACATGAAATATTAATATGCATCTGAAAGGGCATGTTTGTAGAGTCATTACTTATTGTTAAGTGCTGATGTGATTAGTTAGCATCACCATGAGTTGCATAAAGATGACAAATGATCAAGTGTCAATAATCATCAGCACTATACTTTTTATTCGCAGAATAATAATACTGATTATTATGAGTAATCATGATGATCATGATTTCCTCATTCTTCCATTAATCGGCAGCGACACCTGATTATGGATTAACAGTCCATCTATGAATATGATGCTTGAGCATCTTGCATTATTGTTGTATGGACATGACCATACATGTTACAATGATCGAGCATCTACCAATGTAATGTCTATGTATATATACATACATCTAGGGTGTCATATGGATGCCAACAAACACACACACACAAACCACGGTATGTTGATGCACGATGTGATTGCGTAGATAATCATGGTTGCATACATGTGGCTGCTCATGCATGTATGTATGTGTGTACCCGTGTACATGTATGTAGATGAGTATGTGCGCATGTCCCTATGTATATGCAGAGATGTATACATGTAGGCGTGTATGTGTGTGAGTATGCATGCATTTATGTATGTAGATGCATGGGTATGAGTACATGTATGGATGCTTATGTACGTGAGGATGCATCAAGGGTGAGCATGCAATGGATGATGCCTAAGAATGCAATGCAAATGATGCAGTAAGTTATTAACTACTGTGCAGGTGCTATATATACATGGCAAGGTATGTTTTTATTTCCCTACCTTATTTACATTTATGTTTTTAACTTTTTATGAATTTATAGTTGAACGTTTATCACAGCTTATGAGTTCTCTAATTTATTGCTATAGATTAGGACTCATGAATATGAAAAAAGATGTAATTGATAATATATAAATAGAGCTCACTGCTATATCTGATATGATATGGAGGATTATGCAAAATTGGTCTTTGTTCAAGAATATTAGCCTTCTCTGATATAACAAAAGGGAATGTGCTTATCAACTTATTTTATGCATAATCATATTCCTTAATTGTGTGCAATAATAGATGAGATGATGTCGTCTATGCAAATTTAATTGCTACATCTGGACTGATTTTAATAATATATGCAATGATGACCGATAGGTTAATTATAGCAACGATATTGCCATCTCCGATATGGAATTTAAATACTTGCAATGTCTGATATCAATATCGCTTTAGCAGCGATTGAGTTGCTGTTTCAAATTTGGATATATATAACCTTGCAAAGTCAGTATGATGCTTTCTCTGATATATCAATGATTATTGCTTGCAATCAATGGGACTGTGTCCAATGTAAATTTATGTGCTTGCAACCTCTTTGTGCCTGATTATTTAAAATCTCCATAAGAGAAAATCCAAATGTATTGATTAAAGAGGTAAAATAACTTTATGATTGAATGAGAGGAACTGACCTCCCTCTATACTTGGTATGCTGAACTTGAAGTGATGCTTTCCAAGAGACACATGTTTGCCTCTTCATAAGTAGCCATTCTTATTCACCCCCTGTCTTCAACAATAACTGATCAGTTTACTTAACCTTAAACAATGCCTTTAGTCATCATTGTTCTTATTATATCATTATAGATTTTTATAATATCAATTACTTAGTAATATCAATCAATACATCTTATTGATTTCCTTCTTTTGCCTTTGTTAGAATTAGTTATCACTGAAAATTATGTTATCATCATAACTCCATATCCAGTAACCATCATGTGAATGGGCCTTGTCATTCATCCATAACAATTCTCGACTGATTGCTTGCTTTGTCAATAAGTAGGACATTGATGAGATCATTATTTGGTTGCAAAACCGATACCCCTCAGACTTATATTTGTCTTCTACTGTTCCTTAATCTAACTAAAAGTTTGGCGATATACATTAATTGATGACTATGACATATCTAATCATTGATTAGAATTGTTTGACAATGATAGTTTCTGTTATTTAGGTGATCTATCAGATTGACTTAATCAATCCATTTGTGATGGTATTTGATATGCACATTTATTATCACTAACTATTGCCACAATCGATCTTCCAATGCTGATGATAGAATCATTTGCTAATTATGTTCATATGTCTCTATTTGGTCATTCAGATGAGGATACTGTTATGAATATAGACTTACTTCTTAAACATGATCATCACAACCCCATATTGATGTTGTGCTTGTTGTAATACTGATCAACCATCATCCACAGTAAATGGGCAGGCAACTTCTCCTAATCGGCTACACCCAATCTTTAAATTTTGCATATGGAGAGACTGAAGTCTATAACCTTGATGTCACTTATCTGTGAGGACTTTATCAGTGTCTTCTTCTGATCAGTGTTCCGGCATAGCTTGGATGTATCTCAATTTGGTTGCATGTGCTTATCTTTTGATGGGAGGTTACTCCCTTCTTGCTTCACCATCTTACTGATGTGTATTGCTGGCAATGGTAATATATATAATTCCTTTTGTTGACTGAAATATAATTATCCCACATTGCATTCATGGTATTGTCTTATTGGAGATCCTTATTATTCTTATTGGGGATAAACATTGATTGCGATCAATCCCTTGTTCTTTCCAAGAAACCATCTTATTTATAAGACTTCACACTTTCCTCTTTATTCTACTATCTTAACTAATAATCTACTAATAGTGGTCAAGGACTGCCACTTTTTGCCCGCAAGGTGTCTTGGTGCTCTAGCAGTGTCAGTCCAAAATGGGAGGCATTACCCCTCTTGTGTCATAGTTACCCCGTCTAACCTTGCCTTTTCCATGTTGCTCTTGAGCATGACAAATTTTTTCTGCTCATGGAAAATGTTCATGGATTCCTTTGCATTTGCTTGTATTTTCTTTTGTTGCTTTCATGACAACACATAACAGAGAAAGCTACTCGAGATCTACTAAGCATAAACTGAGAAAACCCACAAATATTCACGCTATGTAAATCTTCAATGGTATTTTGAGATTATTATAAAATATTACTTTAGGTTTTTCATTACATGCGGCACTAAACTACCAATAACTAATATTATAGGGAGATTTTTTGTTATGTGCCCTCGTAGGGGACCTCAAAAAATCAGGACAATAAATTCAATTCCTCGTAATTGCTCTATCCAGATATTTGTACATAGGTTAAGTAATGCACAATATCACCTAATTTGAATACTTTTATTCAACTAATTCAAAAATCAGCACTCAGTATTCCTTATTCACCATGATCTATTCTTATTTCCTTAATACCATCAAATAGTTGGCTGAATCTAATGAATGAAATGTAAAGAACCACAACTGGTTCAAACTTCAATTCTAGTGGTTTGACAATTTGTCAAACACTTATCATGCAAGCTCTGATACCACTATAAGAGCCCAGCTGGCTCTCTCTAGAACTGTGGTGCATGAATGTTTTTGAAATACATATGTTTCGTTTTTTCAAATTTGCAGAATAATAGGAATGCTTGCACAATAATATGAAATCCAAACTACTCAATGATATGCAGTACAATTTACCATAGAAGCTTGCTATTTATTCCAATAGCTATGTCATATGCAATTGTTACAAACATGAACTGTAATCAAAAACCAGGTTAGAGAACCTATAATGTCAATTGTATCAGACGTTGCAGAAATTGCAGCAGGGATAGATGTAATCCTCATTCCAAAATCAGAAATCTGCAACCTTGACGAGTAGCACCTAATAAAAGTGAAAAACACTGCTGAGAACCTCATGTCAAACCGAGCAAAGATTGCTCCAGCAGTGATCTTTAATGCTGTTCAATAGAGATGATCGCAGCCCTCAAATATGCCCTCTAGTGGCAATGGAAATGGCAAAGAAACAGTGATATTTAAGCACCCAGAATTATTGTAATTCCGTTCACCTTAAACACAGCTATAGCAATTTGAACTCTTCTAAAAACTTTTATCTTCGGACACTAATTGCAGATTAGAAGAAATCCAAATTGATATACAACTGCATCAATTTGGTGACTAATCGCAATCAGAGTTCAGATCATAGTTCCAAGAATCACGGCGATTCATGCGATTCACGCGATTCGGCGATTCGATTCAAGCCAAACGATTTTTTGTGAATCGGTGAATCGAATCAGTGATAAAGGGTTTATGAAATAAGTTACTCACTAAATTTCAAGGATTTTTTAAATTTTCCGATTCATGGCCGATTCGATTCCGATTCATGGCCGATTCACGATTTGATTCGGCCTTGCCGATTCCGATCCGATTCCGATTCTTGTTACTTTGGTTCAGATACAATTTACTGGCTCTCTACCATCTCAAAGTGCAACCAAAATGGAGGAATCAATCCTCTCCAAGTTTCCAACACTGAACCCTCAAAACCTTCACCAAGTTCGTAAAGGCAAAATAGAAAGAGATGAATAAATCATAGCTAGAGGCTTTCATTTATAACAATTACAGCCAAAATCTTCCTCAACACACCAATGGCCAATAGCTTATTCCATAAAATTTGGACTTAGATGCAAACTTTGCTTTTGGTTTCATATTTGAATTTGTAATAATACAAAATGATAATCATTTACTCCAAAACTTCAATTAATTCCTTCGCATAGGCTTTCCATGAATTAATTAAATAAATGGCCCCTTCCAATGATGACTCAACCCTCAACTTAAGTGAATATTAAGTTAAATTAACTTTATAATAAGCCATTTAATGATTTAATAATAATTTGGCCACTAAAATATCAATAAATCCAAAAATGCTTATCCTTTAAATATGTTTTCTGAAACAGGAGTCATGCCTATTATTTCCACATGTGATGAAATTCACTTTCCTGAAATAGAAAGGATCCCTCTCAACCATCACCAAACTTCTCATAAATAGTAGTTGCATAAACTAAGCCCAAACAAAGTCCAATCTGAGTCAAACAAAGACCACACTGAAAATACTAAACATTGAAGAGGACAAGACCCTCCCATAACCAAGCCTCTGACTCAGAAGACCCTCTATCTGCAAAAATTAGACTACAAGGATTGTTATAATAGGCTAATCCCACAACCTCTAATGCTCGCAGAAATGGGGGCATTACATGAAAGCATTGTCTTTGTTGGTATTCAAGTATATGACTAAGAACATATTATACATTTATCCCATGGAGTTTTATTGTCACTGGAAAATCACAGTTACATATCTTATTTCTTGAGTGCCTCAACGCTACCCATTATCTTCCCTCTTCTTGTGTGATACTCCTTACGCGTATTCCTTCCTCCTCTTTGTTGATATTTCCATACTATTGTCTTTCACATCATCTATTTATATATCCCCTGTATTCAATCAATTACTTAGTATGTATAAAGATCCTATTATACATTTATCCCATGGAGTTCTAATGTCGTTGGAAAATCAGAGTTGCATATCTTATTTCTTAAGTGCCTCTACACTACAGATGATCTTCTCTACTCTTGTGTGATACATCATCCTTCCGCGTATTCCTTTTTTTCTTCTCTTTGTCAATATGTCCAACTTCACACTATTGTTTTTAACATTGGCTATTTATATATCCCCTATATTCAATCAATTACTCAGTATGTATTAACACCCTCTCTCATTCTCTTATTTGATTGACCTCATACTGTGTTGAATGTATTGAATCTTTGATGCTGCTATGATCTTGTGTTCTATGTCACTTGTTTGTTGGGTGATAAAATTGCAAATTGTTCCACTTTCCTTTATAATTTTGACATATGGATAAGTTCAATTGACCACATTGTATTCCCTTCAACGTAAAAAATATTTAATACTATAAACTTTTAATTTGATGATGCTCCTCATCACTATAATCTCCTAATTCAATGCTTCTTAGTATTATAATATGACTTTCATAGAATCTTAAACTGTATTCTATGAGAATCATCCTAGATATCTTCTGATGAAAACAATAGCATGGTATGTATTGTTTATTTGATGCTTGTATTGTTTTTCAATAATATGATTCTGTGTGCTCACTGTATTATTAAAATACTGATTGGGATTATTGTCTTTTGTCACAGATACCCTCAAAATTGATATGTATTTCCTTAGTAGTTCGATTGATGTATCTGATATGTCTCACTGATTAAGGATTGAAATATATATCTTCCTATTGCACAATTATTGAACTCCAAATCTGCCATGTTTTACGTGGATTTTCATGTATTCTTCCACACCTATAAAATGATGAATGTCCCAATCTTTTATCTCGCATATTTGAAATGGTCGTCTTCAAGAATTATATCTTTTCCTTATGTCAAGTCTCTTCTTAACTAAATTGTATCCTTTCCCAAAAATGCAGATTGATTCATTTAAATTAATAATCAATTTCATTATGATTAGAGATTTTGTCGAATTCGTAATGTACTATGTATTTCTATGTTTATTTTCTGCATTTCAATATTTATGTACCTGTAAATTATTATTGTTTAATATTATAAGTATATACATTAATATAATAGCTTTGATATATATTAATAATTGATTATTATATTAGTATTACTTGTAATGTTTTCATTTAATATAATTAATATTTTATTTATATTATAATTGTATATTAACAATATCAATATATTGATAATGTTAAACTATATTATATTATTATTTCTATTTTATAATCATATTATTGGTTTATTTGATACATATTTTATTATTTGTTATTAAGCTTTATTATATAAAGGGGACATTAAACTCCACTCTTCCAAGAATTGCTTGCCCTCAAGCAATCTCGATTTAATGTGATTAGTATATGTCGTGCAACTTTGATATCTATTCCAATGACCCTAAAAAATTAATTTCAAATCAGGATATCATAATACTCAATTGAAAATATAATGAATAATTCAAAAGGTAGAAATTATCTTGATGTACGATAATACTTTCCTTCACATGTTTGTTGTTTAGCTCCAAAAATGACTTTTGATCAAGCTTTTACACTCACCCTGAATCTCCTCTACCAAGCATGGCGACATTCACCAGAATCGCCCTCTATTGCCAACATTCACCAAGAATGCCCTCTATGGTCAACACTCACTTGTAGCCAACATTCACTAAGAATGCCCTTTATCAATATTGGCGACATTCTCCAAGAATGGGGACCCTCACTAAGAACGTTGTTTGCCACGAATGTCGACAATCACCAAGATCGCTCTCTGCCAATCATGGTGATGCTCACTAAGAACGCCCTCTGCCAAGCATGGCGACAGACTAAGAATGCCCTCTACCAAGAATGGTGATGCTCACCAAGAATGCCCTCTGCCAAGCATGGTGATGATCATCAAGAACTCCCTCTACAACAATGTGGACACTCACCAAGTACCCTCTCTGCAAGAATGTCGGCACTCACCAAGTACCCCCTCTACCAAGAATGGCGACACTCGCTAAGAGCACCCTCTACCAAGCATGGTAATGTTCACTAAGAACACCCTCTATGCCCGACATTCACCAACAATACCCTCTATGGATGACAGTCGAGAATGCCCTCTGTGGCATGGTGACGATCATCAAGAATGCCCTCTGCAAGAATGTCGACGCTCACCAAGTACCCCCTCTGCAAGAATGTCGGAGCACACCAAGTACCCCCTTTGCCAAGAATGGGGACACTCACTTAGAGCACCCTCTACCAAGCATGGCAATGTTCACTAAGAACACCCTCTATGGCCGACATTCACCAACAATACACTCTATGGATGACAGTCAAGAATGCCCTCTGTGGCCGACATTCGCATGAATGCCCATTGTGGCTGATATTTACCCTCTGTGGCCGATATTCACATGAATGTCCCCTGTGGACGACATTCGAGAGTGCCCTTTGTGGCTAACATTCAAGAATATCTACACAATCCTTCAAGCATTCTTAAAATTGGGCTTCCCAATCCTCTGGGAGGGTCCTTTGTGTTTTGGAGATCAATCATTAGTTAATCCACCATTTTCCCTAGAATTGACATCCAAGTCAAGTTTCCTAACCATCTAAGAGGATCCCTTTGGGTTCTGAGGAACAATCCTTATTTACTTGGCTGATTTCTTTAAAGGATGTTCTTAAGGTCTATAGGATTTATCTATCAAATCCTCAACATTTCCCTTAGCTAAGATATCCTTCTTCCAAGTCCTGGTTCATATGGATTATTGTCTCTATAGTATAGATTATCTCTCAAGAGATTATACAAATATTTTCATTCTATGAAGTAGTACCCACATATAAAGTGCTTAATTTTACTGATGCTAACTGCCTATCAATATCTGTGACTGCAGTTGACTCTATATGTTTTTTCTCTACATTGAATTTATTTTCACACTATTGACTTGGATTCCATATCCTTTCTTTTACCCTACAGGCTAGCAGGATCATCCTATGAGACCATTGTAATATGCCCTTGTAGGGGGGCTCAAAAAATCAAGACAATAACTTTAATTCCTCATAATTACTCTACCCAAATACTTGTACATAAGTTAAGTAAATGCACAATATCACCTAATCTAAATCGTTTTATTCGACATATTCCTTATTAACCATGGTTTGTTCTTATTTACTTAATAACGTCAAATAGTTGACTAAATCTAATGAATGATATTACAATCTTTGGTTGTATTCAAGTATATGAGTAATATTGAATTACAAATTTATCCCATGAAGTTATAATGTCATTGGAAAATCAGAGTTAATGTATCTTATTTCTTAAGTTCCTCTACACTACATGATCTTTTGTATTCTTGTGTGAATCTCCTTCCTTACACATGTTCCTTCTTCTCTCTGTTGATATGTTCATACTATTGTCTTTCACATTGTCTATTTATATATCCTCCATATTCAATCAATTACTTGGTATGTATTAACACCCACATGCATTCTCGCATTTTCTTGACCTCGTATTTTGGTCAATGTCTTTAATCTTTGATGTCATTATGATCTTGTCTTGTATGTCTCTCATTTGTCAGGTGATAAAATTGCAAATTGTTCCACTTTCCCTTATAATTTTGACATATAAATAAGTTCAATTGACCAGATTGTATTTCCTTTGATCTAAATATAATTTAATATTATAAACTTCTAAGTCATGATGTTCCTCATCACTATAATCTCCTAAATCAATGCTTCCTAGTATTATAATATAATTTTCATACTATGTTGAACCGTATATTATGAGAATCTTCATGATATGTTCAAATAAATAGTATATCATGGTCTATATTGTTTATATTGTTGTCAGTAAATTCTATATTGCTTCGAGCAGAGCTGGATGAGCTTAGAGCACAGACGTCTATGACACCAGTACGCATCCATCTTCTTAGTTGTTTAAGTCTTGATGTAATTAGTTGTTTTGGTTATAGTTGAGTTTTGTTGTAAGTGTCGTCTCTATTTTGTTGTCTGGAGACGACTTTACTTTTTGGGGGGGGATGATGTTGTCGGTAAATTCTATATTGTAGCCAACGGGTAGAATTGTATCCAAAAGGGTGCATGACGGTTGAGTCACCCCTTTGGGAAAATATATGTACATCATCTGTAGGCACTATTGAAGTATCATAATCATTATCATTGTAAGCATTGTACTCGGAGTGCATATTGTGTATATAAATTAATTATATGTTCTGTGTTACATCTTAATTGACAGAATGCGATAAGTATCCTTTTCCCCTGTATGGTAAACATATATGATGCTTGTATTGTTTATTGATAATTAATTTTGTGTGTTGGTTGTATTATTAAAATGTTGATTGGGATTATTGTTGTCTCAGATGCCTCAAAATTGATATGTATTTCCTTAGTAGTTTGATTGATGTATCTGATATATGTCACTGATTAAGGATTGAAATATATATTTTCTTGTTGTACAATTATAGATCTTCAAATTTGCCATGTTTTACGTGGACTCTGCTATATTCTTCCCCGGTAATAAAATGGTGAACGTCCCCATCTTATATCTAGCATATTGGAAATAGTTGCCTTCAAGAGTTATGTCTTTTTCTCAGGTTGTAATACCCACTATGTAATAGAACCTAATGTTAAATTATAATAGACATTCTTATTTACTATTAACTAAAAGAACATGTATATAGTTATAAATTGATTATTAGATATAATAAAATAGATCAGATATAATTCTCAATATATATAATATAGATATTAATAAATAAACCTTTAAAACAAATTAATAATTCCTAAAGATAATTATTAAATCATACTCCAAACATACTTCCTAAGTTCACAAACATAATATTAACAATCCTAAACAAAGTACTAAACATAATAATTAATGAGAGGGACAATACATCACCAAAAGGATGCGACCATTTTGGTTATGCTGAGTATATGTACTGAGTATCTCTCGGGGAAAGAGAATCATGGAGCAATAAGGATAAAAGAAGAATTTTTTTTAAATGGAGTTTGAAACCAAATAACTCCCCATGAGTCAATCATAATCTATGTACAAGTAATGGGACCCATCACTGGTGAGATAAGGACAAAAGGGTGGAAGGAATAAACTAAGTATAGGAGACAAGAAACCCACACCTATATTTGAGCATTGTAAAGAAGTTATAATTCTACAAATATATTGGAAAAACATACATTACAGCGAATCAACAAGGAAAAAGAGTTATAAAGGAAAGAATATATGGGATTTTACCCACTATGATATAAAACTAAGATTTGTTTGACCGTTTATTAATATGACACGTTCTTACATTACAAAAGGTAAGCATATGACTGAATTGACACTAATTCATAGAGTAACCACCAAAAAAGATATAAAACATAAAACCATCTCCGAACAACCGAATGGGAGAATTTGACCCATTTATTATAAGGCCGACATCCACACAAACAATCCATATGCAAGGATAACACATCCCAAGGTGTTTCATTCAATTATACTGAATATAGTCATGCACATTTGACGAGAATAGCGATGTCAGACAAATAAGTGATATAAGGAGTCTTCCATTATTATTAATATTTTTTTATTTTTTTGATCGGTAAGAGGTTGAAGCCAAGGTTAATTATTATTACCAAGGTTATTGTTATTTTTTGTAGTTAATTATTTCAATTATTAGTTAATCTTGAGTAGATTCGAACCCAAGACCTCCCAATTAAGAGGCTCACAATTCACCGTTGTGTTGCAGGCTCTTGCCTATTATTATTATTATTATAGGAGAGTGAACACTCAATGATATAATTAAAGTATCAACACTTTAATATAACTACAATCATTATAAAGATTATTTTTCAATATCATTATTAATAGTTATTAAAATAGGATTAACTCTACTATACATATGACTTGATTTTTATATATGATTATTGATAATCGAAATATGATTATTTTTAGTATTGTCATTATTCGATTTGTGATCAGAAGGATTAAATATTACCAATGAGGGGCTTGTATAAATCCAATCTAATGGATCTTTTCCCAATAGAGGGTAGGGGTCAGCACCCCATTTATGAAACGGGCTTGGACCTATAAACTTTGAGGGAGTCCATAGATGGTGTCTAGGAAAGTTGGATAATATTTATATCTTTTGATCGCAAATCTAAATAATTGTACACCATTTCATAGCTGAAAAGATTATTACATATGTATATTACAATTGAATTACAGAAAATAATCATGATAAACCCAGAAAGGGGACATTACAATAGTATCAGAGCAATGATCTTGCCATGCTGTAGGGAAAATACAATTATAAACATTTGATTCAATAAAGCTCAGACTATTGATTACATAAATGATGAATATAAGTTCATGAATATAAGTAATTTATTGTCAAGACAAGAGAGGCAGAGTAAATCCTCATGAGATAGGTAGATCCGAAGATGGGTAAGGACATGGATTCCAATGCCTTGAGGGAAGATTCCAAGATGGGTGAAGACATGGTATTGAATGCCTTGAGGAAAGAGTCCAAGGTGGGTAAGAACATGATTCCAAAAGCCTTGAGGAAAGAGTCTGAGATGGGTGCGAACGTGCAGTTGTAATACCTTGAGGGAGCCTACTCATAGATGAGTATCTAGCACCCTACAACAATAAAATTTCCATACTCAAAAGAGGTCATGTGAGAAGCAAAAATGATTAAGAGCAATCTTGTGACTACTAACTTTTATACATACTAATGTTCCTCAAAGAAACCATTAAATGAATCAACTACACCAAAAAGATATTGGAAGCTTTAAAAATCAATCATACCTTCTGAACCCATCAATCATATTATGGGCAACTCACCAACCTCAACATTATGAAACCTATACTTATTTGCATATAGCATCTGATCATCAACCACAAATCAATTGATTATGCTCAGTCAACCCCCTGAATGAAACTCAATCCCTCGATCACCATTTTGACTAGCACATGGAATCTCTCATACTATTCAATGTAAGTGACACCTAATTCCATCAACAAACTATCTATCATATCATTTAATTCAAACTTGGCACTCAAATTAAGAGTTGTAGATTGTGATCGTGTCATTTAAATGAAGTTGTAATTGCTTGAGGACAAGCAATTTATTATTTACTAAAAGAATATGTATATAGTTATAATTGATTATTAGATATAATTCAATTGATCATCTATAATTCTCGATATATATAATATAAATATTAATAAATAAATCTTTAAAACAAATAAATAATTCCTAAAGATAATCATTAAACCCTACTCTACCTAGGTACACAAATATAATATTAACAATCCTAAACAAAGTACTAAACATGATAATAAATAAAGGGATGACACATCACCAAAAGGACGTGATCATTTTGATTATGCTGAGTATATGTACCGAGTATCTCTTGGGGAAAGAGAATCATGGAGGGGTAAGGATAAAAGAAGAAATTTGTAACGTCCCCAGTTCATAGAGACTTACAATTAAGAGATAATACTCTGTAATTATTGTTCTCCTACCACAAAGGCTTCTGTCTTTTACTCGGTTAGACTTACCAATTAACTAGTACTTGGTATAATGGCTACTATGACCTGTGTTATGTTCAGTTTGACTTGATACTATAGGTCAATTTGGTATCTCCTTACAATTATGACTCAACTCTGGTGATTACCCATGAAGATTCAAATAATCTTATGATAATGCTACTATTGTATAAGATATGTAATGATAATGTCTTCGAAGGAGGGCAACTAACTGCATGCAATTTCCTTTAAGGATGATAAGACCAATAAATGGTGAAGACAGGAATCGTTGTCTTTGACAATTATTGCCACTAATACGAGTTTGCTAAGAAATGGTCCTACCTTGCGGGGATGTATTGGTGTGAACCTCTTTTCCTTAGATATTTTTCTCCATTTTCTTCCCTGCTTGAATATTTTGGATATATCTGTATTTATTCCTTGTGTCTGGATGTCCACGTTAGCAGATTGGAGATGTTTGTTTGGATGTGAACAATGTCTTGTATAATCTCTGCACTGTGACGGGTTTTGTATGCAACGAGGAGTGGTGATGCCCCGGTTCATGCCGCTAGGTGATAGCTCTCTTATGCAGACCTAAATCTCCAAGCACAACAGAAATAAGAAATTGATTCTATTATGGATAATACAATCGAGTCTGCAATATTGTTTCCATCTAGTATTTCCTGAGACTCTTGGTCATGCAATCTGCCCGTAGTGTTATGTAGGACCTGAGTTATGCGAATCTCCAACTTAGGTTGATGTCTTCCTTTCCTCCACTAGCCGTCTATTCTTCCTATGTTAGTCGGAGTATAATTGAGAGCCCCTTTTGTCTGATCTTGTTCCATGCCTCCTCTAATGATTTTCTCCTTCGATATTTATATTTGTTAAATGTGAACGTCATGGCTATTTGATCTAGGTCATTCCTTCATTCGAATGAAAATGTTTATTATATATTATAATATAATAATATATTGTAATATGTTTTTAATAATTATTGATATTTATTTATTTATTTATTTATTTATTTGTTTAAGTCTTTATTGTATTATAATATAATAATATATTAAGTATTTACTTAGTGATAAAGAAAGTTGTTCTATTACTTAACAATTCATTTTAGTAATAAAATATTCTTTATTTAGAGAATTACATATGTCTATTTTGGGGTTATTTTTATGTTTTAATTGAAGATTATTTTAATTATTTTGATAATTGTAATGTTTATTACAATAATATTTATTGTTATAATATTATAATAACACTTATTTAATATATTACTAGGCGGATAAATGTTTAATATAATATCATATTAATAACAGATTATATTGTATTATTTATCATTTAGATATTATATTGATCATTGTGTCATTGTTCTAATTAATTTGACCTCTGAGATTGGGGATATCACAAAATTGTTAAAACAAGGTTTGAAACCAAATAACTCCCCACAAGTCAATCGTATGCTACGTACAAGTAATGGGGTCACTAGTGAGATAAGGCCAAAAAGGTGGAAGGAATAAGATAAGTACAGGAGACAATAAACCCACACCTACATTTGGGTATTGTAAAGAAATTATAATTATGCAAATATATCAAATAAACATACATTATAAAGAATCAACAAGGAAAGAGAGTTAAAAAGGAAAGAGTATATGGGATTCGACCCATTATGATATAAAATTAAAATTTGTTTGAACATATATTAATATGACACCCTCTTACATTATAAAAGGGAAGCATATAACCGAATTGACCCTAATTCATAGAGTAACCACCAAAAAAGATATAAAACATAAAACCATCTTCTAAGGAGCGAATGGGAGAATTTGACCCATTTATTATAAGGCTGATATCCACGAGACATCAACAAACAATCCATATGTAAGGATAACACATCCCAAGGCGTTTCCATTCAATTATACAGAATATAGTCATGCACATCTCACGAGAATAGCGATGTTAGACAAATAAGGGATATAAGGAGTCTTTCCATTATTATTATATATATTATAGGGGAGTGAACACTCAATGATATAATTTAAGTATCAACACTTTAATAAAACTTCAACCATATTAAAGATTATTTTTCAATATCATTATTGATAGCTATTAAAATAGAATTAATTCTAATATACATATGACTTGATCTTTAGATACGATTATTGATAATCGAAATATGATTATTTTTAGTATTGTTATTATTTGATTTATGATCAGAAGGATTAAATATTACCAAGGAGGGACTTGTATAAATCTAATCTAATGGATCTTTACCCAATAGAGGGTAGAGGTCAGCGTCCCGTTTGTGAAATGAGATTGGACCTATAAACTTTGAGGGAGTCCATAGATGGTGTCTAGGCAACTTGGACAATATTTATATCTTTCAATTGCATATCTAAATAATGAAGCACCATTGATAACTGAAATGACTATTATGTATATTACAATTGATTTAAAGACAATAATCATTATGGACCCAAAAAGGGGACATTATATAGGCACAATCTCTTCTTAACTAAACTGCATCCTTTCCCAAGAATGTAGATTGATCCATTAAAATTAATCATCCACTTTCTTAACTCATCATAGCAATACAAGAAATAATATTTATGGCTTAACATTACTAGATAAATTTAATGCTGGGGCTTAGAAAACAAGAATTTTGTTTTAGTTGATTTTATGTCAAATTGTAATAAGTGCAAGAGAAAGGGATAATCAAAAGTTGCAATCCTTTTTTCCTTCAACATTGTTTATTTTGCAATTGATTAGCCTAATAGTGTGTATTCCCTTATTTTTAGCAGTTGGTAGCCAGTGTGGCCAGTCCATCATTGTGATCCTTGTAGGCTGGCGAGATGTTTAGAGTGTCCATGGTGATCGACTTACTATTTTTAGTAAGTCAGTGATGCTGGTTTCAATTTTTGGCTTGTACCTAGGCGTTATATTCAATTGGTGATGATATTGAAACTTTTAGTGGTATATATTGAGTTTAACTTTTAAAAATTGCTTTTGGGCATCAAGTGGGGATATTAATCATTAATTCACATGGAATATAATCCTAAGTCTTAAAAGCAACGCGTTCAAGTGAAAGGTGTGTTGAAGAAGCCTTTCAAGTGAAAAGTGTCTTCATGAAGCTTTTAGCTTGGGAATTGTTTATTATTAATTCAGTATTATTAAATGAAGGCTTCTAATTGAATAGTGTACTGGCGAAGGCTCTTTAGTGAAAAATGTGTGAGAAGCTACTTGCTTTTGGTGTCTTGAAGAAGTCATCCTAATTTATTTCAATAACAATGTTTTGTAAAAAAGGAATTCATTCTATTGTTTATGTTATTTGATGACTTTGTGTTTAGAGAAGACATTGAAACAAGAATTTCAACATTGTTGGAGAAATGTGAATTCTTCACCTTTTCAGTACTTCGAATATGTGAAACATCATGTGAATTGTGCTCTATCTGTTGAGTATTGGGCTGAGATTTATCTCAGAATTGAATGGTGTTGTACCATTCAATTAATTATCTGACCGCATTTTGTAGAGCGATGAAATGAGTTTCATAGCATTGAATCTGTTGCAATGCTTCTGCAAATTATTAGGAATATGGAAGGCTATCACAGGAAAATATAGTTCTGCAATTAAAGTCTGTGTTTGATGCATCTGGAGTATGTATTAAGGGTCTACGATCAGAATCATAGAGGCAGCGTTGGATATCCAGCAGCTGCATCCAACCTATCTCAAGTTGGCATCACATTTTTATTGGCTGAGATCTCCCCTAGCACAGCAACATTGCAATTCCATAGGCTGCAACCAATTCTGGAAGTTTGGATTTAAAGGAGCTGCAATAATTTCTTGGGTCTGCGTTTTTGACATTAGCAGCTCCGAATTATCATAACAATGGAGTTGCCTTCATTCTTGCAAATGGTGATTATTTGTTGAAGTTAAAAAGGTGCACATTTAAATTAATAATTAGTTTCATGATCTTGAACATATTTGCAAGGAGATATAAACTTCAGAAGTTGAGTTATTTGACTTTGTCATGCATACTATTCAAAAACAAAAGCAAACTCTTCCATACACACAAAAAACAGACTTAATTTGCCAACTGTTTGATGAAATGTCAAACAACCAAAATTGAGTTTTGATGCTCGAGCCAACAGCGCTTGTTACACAATGAAATAACATATTAGAAAGTCGACTAATTCATCAAACAGGTACTGATAATTGATGAAGCAGCAGAGGCAGAGTATAATATTGGCATAAAAAAATGTGATCACATCCATGAACTACCAGCAAGTGAATAGTAGGGGACTGGTGAACTATCAATATGTTATATATATCGTCACAAGCAAGTTGGGGAGCATCTCCATAAACACTTTGCATGTTTCAAAAGGCATTAAGCAAAATAGAATTTTCCTAAATTTTAAGAGATATTAAGTTAAGAAAATGGAATTAAAACTTATTAAATTTAATAACCTCTTTTTTTTCATATCTTATATTTATATTTTCTGTAACTAGCTTTTCACCAAGTTTGCCACTGAGTCTAAGTCAGGGTCAGAGTCCAAAATTAAGCCATGTCTATTTCTCAAAAATTGCAAATCACCCCTAAAAAGGCCTTTATTACTTACAAGTTACCAAGCATGGAAACATTTAGTGAAATTTAAAACACCACCAATTGCAATTTCAAAATCTGGAAAGTCCTTAGTAAATTTAATAACTTGTTTTTTTTTCATTTCTTATATTTATATTTTGTATATCTGGCTTTTCACTGAGTTTTCCACCGAGTCTAAGTCAGAGTCAGAGTCCAAAATTAAGCCATGTCTACTTCTCAAAAATTACAAATCACCCCTAAAAGGCCTTTATTACTTACAAGTTCCCAAGCACGGAAAAATTTAGAATAATTAATAACACCACCGATTGCAATTTCAAAATCTGGAAAAGTATATACTATTAGGTCTAAAAAGGCACCAAGAATATAGCTTATTGAAAATATCTTACTTATGATGCTCACTCAAGATCCATACCTTGTCAACTTGGGCATGTATAAGCAAAGCTGCTTTCTTGTCCTTCGGAGTTGGCTACATGTGTAGACATAGTATTGTTATTATCAAACTACAAAGAAAATTTAACTTTTACATGAATATCCAACCAATAAAACAAATCTATTGAAGACTTCATTTATAGATGGGAACCAAAATCATCAAATAATGCCTCTTCTAAATCACATTCAGCAAATTGTTTGCAAACCACAATCAATTAATAAATAAAAACAGTAAATCACATAAAAGCCTAGCACCCTATCATTTCCATTTGGAGGTCTACAGATGAAAGAGAGTTACGCATCATAGATTGACAATTGCATCTCTTTGTAGCCTAATAGAGCTCAAATACACAATGGCTTCAAGCCTTTCAATATCAGAAAGATATAGCACTAAACAGATGAAAAAATGATAGAACACTTATTTGTTAACCAATAATACTAGTAATGCCTGAAAGAATCTTGAACAAACATCATTTTTGTTAATTGATTATTAGTGAGTATGATTGTTCAGATATTGAATGCAGGCAGGGAGCTATTCAAATACTGCATGTTACATGATTTGATTCAAACTTGGTAGCCACCATGCTCCATAACATTTTTGGTGCCACTTTAGGTGTTTAGTCTTATAGCAAACATTCGTCTGATAAAACATAGTTTTGGGGCAGCCATTACCCTATTCTACTTTGTTGTCAGCTCACAAAGTGCTGCATCATCCCTGGAATCTTTACATAATTAATAAAGTTTGGGATATCATTGTCAAGGAACATATTAGCATTTTAGTCTTTAACTTTCATGACAATGCAAAACAGAAAAATAATTTGAACTTGAATCAATCCTTTTTTCAGGTGGTTGTGTTTTATATTCACCACTTCCACTATGGTCACATTTTTTTAGTGTTAATGCCATCTTAAAGTTTTCAAGGAACGTGTGTGACACTTCCCAGCCTTGCACACTTTTCCCATGGTTGAGCAGTTTAGAATATAAGAAATTTACTTTAATAGTTTTTAAAAAAATATCATTTTAACAACAATATCATTTTAACAGAAACTTGTCCTTATTTCAACCATTGACAGTATGTACAATAATAAAATGGATTTGATGATTTCACTCATAGCATAGTTCCCTAGGATCTTTTCCACTTTGGATTAAGTTATCAAACCTATGCTTTCTTTAAGGCAATCTTTTGCTGCTCCTTCATCCTTCACTTTCTGTTGATATGTCACTTGGACAAGATGCTGAAAGTATTCCCTTGATTTTCACAAATTTCAAATTCTGTTTCAAATCTTCTGGCATTCCCTTCAACCTCTGTCAATGCTTAGAAATTCAAATGCTTCTCCATATTATTCATTATCTAACCTCCATTTGCACAACCTGCATACACTGTCAGCTATGACAAAAGTAGAGCAACACTTGACAAATTTAGGATTTGAAAGGTAGGATTATGATAGGCATAAAAACATGACGAAAATGACATAATTATTTACTACAAAGTTGACCAGGGGTACTCGTTTTGATACTAACAAAGCCTACCAATACAATTTGCAATCTCGATTCAGGCATTCACCACTCCAATTGAGGTGTTGGTGAAGAACTAGCTGAATAGCCACTATAATTCTGGAAACCTGATGCAAACAGCTGCACTGACAGTAAAACGACTGTTGAAATGGATTGTCACTATATCTGATATGGCTGGTATTATCATCCAAGAATGATCTTGATGCTTAAAATGATAATAGCCTTCTCTGATTTGCTAATGGAAAGTAAGTTATATAATTTCCCTATTGCCTATAGCAATAAATTGCTATTTCTGACCTGACTTTATGAACTTGCAAATGTTCCTAATATTGCTTATAGAAATGAAATTATTATATCTGATTTCAATCTCCATATATATGCAATTATGTATATGATGATATCGCTTATAGTGATATGTTGGTGTTTCAACCATGAAGTATTCTTGCATTAATGAAAATGATGCTGTTTTTTATCTTGTCAATTCGCTCTTGCAATGATGATGTTGTCTTTGGTTAATTCTTTAGAATGCAAGAAGAATGTGCCAAAAGCTTTATGCTCAAATGACCATGTAATGCCCCCATTTTAGCAGGCTTCTGTAGTTGGGCTTAGTGAATTCATCATTGCGACCATTGTGGGCTGACAATGTGATTTGAGGGTCTCTGTTGATTGGCTTGCCATTTACAGTAAGTAAATTGTGGACAATTCCTATTTTGGCAGTGCCCCTGAGGCACCAGGTGGTTTTGCTTCTTCAGTGATTGATTGGAGCTCTACATTATAAGTTGTTTATTAAGATTATCTTAATAAACGACTTTATCACGTAAGTGTTATAATTTGATGGTGTGTTAGAAAAGCCTTTTAAGTGAAAGTTGTCTTCATGAAGCCATGTGTTTGAAAGTTATTTATTTAAAATAATTAGATGGAAGCTTCTAATTAAAAGGTGTGTTGATGAAGCAACTGTAATGAAAGATGTGTTGGAGAAGCCAGGTTGCATTATAAAAGAGGCTTCATGAAGCAAAAGGATCCACTTTTTTCTATGACTTTTTGATATTTTCTGTAAGGGTTTCAAGAGTGAATTCTCAAGGGCTGATTCCTCATGATTCCTGTATCAATTTGATGTTGTTGCATAGCAAGTTGGTTTACTATTCTGAATCTGAGCATTGCAAAAATTTCATTGCTGAGGTTTAGTGAATTGAATTATTTCTACAAACATAATTGGGTGTCAACCTCAATTGTGGCTATTGTTTCTTGGAGGGAGAATTTGCACTGTGAGTTTGCAGTTTTATATTTTTGCTATAGTGTGCCATTGAGTTCTATAAATTGGAGTTAATTATTACTGCATTTAAACGCCTAGTATCTCTGCATTTTGGCATTGGAAATTCTGCTATTCAATTCCTTGGCTGGGCATTTATTCTCATTGTTAATAGGTGTTGAATCTTCTTATATTTGCAATTGCTGGTAGCATATTTGTTGGGTGATAAATATATCTGCTACTGGGCATTGTTATTCTTTGGGCATTGGATGTCTCAACCCTGCCATTATTTTCTAGCCGGGTGGCATCCACTTTGGCGTCTTGGTATTTCTCTCTAAGTGATTAGAATACCCATCGGGTGGTGACTGATTGACGCTAGAATAGGCGATTTCCGCTGCTACTGCAGAACGCCAATAAGGCGTTTCATTTTCTGCAAATTAATGTAAACTCCTTGAGTAATAAAAAGTTGACATTGCAGCACCAAATTGTAGTTTGTTGTGAAGGTAAGTTAGCTTTGTCATTATTATTGAATTTGTATTTCATTTGCACATTCCTTTTTTTTTTTCAAAATACAAAATCATATATTCTGTTAAAAAATCAAAAGATTGCAAGACATTATAAAACAAAAACAATACTATCCAGTATTAGAATAGTGTGAGCCAGTTCGGTTCATTACAATAATATTAGGGAGGTTTCCTGTCAGCCTGTAGGGAATCAGGTTTCAGCATGGCTCAAAGGTTTATTCCGGGTAGACACTACATCTGCAGATGTCCCACTTCTCCACCTTGTAATGGATAACCAGAGATACAGTTTGGCAGTTTTGGTGACAGGGGTATTGGTAGTTCAGGAGGTTCAGATGGTACAGGGTATAGAGATGTTGGCACTAGTTCTGCCAATGACAGAGAGGCCAGAGACTTTCTAAACAGATTTCATAGCTTGGAATGAAGAAATCTTGGCAATATCATCAAAAACATGCCCTTGCATTGTATGAACATGGACGTTTTTGCTCTTGGAGACAAAATTGTGGACTCCAAGTGCAAATGCATGTGCTGGAATGCAAAACCGTGTTCTATTAGAGGCTTTACATGCTTTAAAATACATATCTTTTGGTCTTCTATGCAAATCACGTCCATGTGCTTTTACATGTTTTAAAATGCATGTATTTGGAGTCAAGAGACAAATCGCACTCTCTAGGCTCTATTACATGTTTTAAAAACTTGCTTTTAGAGGTTGAGAGAACAAATCACACTCTTTAGGCCCTTTTGCATGTTTTAAAATATGCAATATGTAATATGCTTTGAGCAATGTTGACCTTGGAAAGCAAAATTGCATTCTCCCAATGCATTTACATGGGACACTAAACATGTAAAGGACCAAGTTCATGCAAATCGCATTCTCAGAGACCCTTTACATGTAAACATGTAGATGGGTTGAATGTTGCATTTGCACAACTTAGGTGATCAATTAAGCACATGTTTAATTGAATTTTTGAAAGGGACACTATATGTATGCACTTCTCTCTTGGAATGGGACACACTTGTATGGAGAAATTTGTATGTAGCAAGGAATTAATGAATAGACTGTTGTTATATTACCTTTCTAACTATTGTTGAGTACTTTACTTATATGTGCAAGTAATCTCTATTAATCATAAAGGGAAAACTATATTTAAGTTAGAAGTTTTAAATAAAACATAAAGTAACTCGAAAATAAATCAAACTATATAGTTATTAAGTCACTTAAGTGAAAAATTTAAAAAGCAACTCAACATTAAAATATAACATAAAGTGCTCTATAGTCAGTTAAGTGATAAAGTAACTTAAAAACATAACATAAAGTGACTATGTTATACTTTTTGAAAGGTGAATGTCAACATTAAAATATAACATGATATTTTAAAGTCCAACTAAGCCCTCAGATATACCAAATTGAAGGGAAAACCGAACACAAGTGATTGAACAAAACCAAAAGATCAATATCAAACAAACACACAATCAAAAATCTGAAAAAAGACATTGAAGTCTTCAAAAATCAATCACAGGCTAAAAAAAAGAAAAAAGAAAAAGGTCTTGACAAAAGCCTTCAGTAAAAGGATTCATTATACGAATTGGGGTCGATTGGTTGATCAATGTTGGCCAATTAAATAATGAATTATCTCAAAGAAATGCAAAACTAAGTTTAAAAAGTTTTGTAATGTTACCTACAGTTTGTGGTGACAAAATGCAGGACAACAACTGGCTCTATTTGGAAAATGTTACTCATTTGATCTTGGAAACAAACAATGACATAGAATGCAGTTCTCTAAGTCCCTTCATCCACTCCAATGGGCTATAGAGTAGAAAATTTAGGATTTCATATTTACAATACACAATTTAATATATATGGGAGAGATTAATAAATGTAGTCAGTATATTTTCTTCTTATTTGAGAAGTGTAGAAGATTCTTTCAATTTAGATCAGTTCTTCATGGTTTCATGTTAAGTAAGTGATGGTTGTCTTAAACTTTCTTATAAATGATAGTATGGAAAAAAAAGTTCAGTTTATACTTTCATATCTTTTTGATTCTTGTCTAATTGGTATTTTCCATTAGAAGTTAATTAGACAAAATTATTGCAGAAAACAATAATAGAGTAATATTAAAGATTGAATTTAGTGACACTTTGATCCAACCGGTCAATTAAAACATTACCCCACAAAATTATACATAAGATCTAGAAAAAGCATCAGTGAAGCAAAATGGATTGATTTAAACAGTAATGGTTCCTATCTAAGAGACTCAATGTACGTGAGTCTTAAGGGAGCAACCAATTTCATCAATAAAATGAAGTTATCTCATTAGTAAAAGGATGTTATGTCAATATGAGATGGAAATCTTCGTAAAAAAATAGTGATTACGACAGGAGTGTGATATTATGTGTCCATGTGCTTTTGCATGCTTTAAAATGCATGTATTTGGAGCAGTGTAACGAGACTCTGCGAGTCTGACCAAGACTTTGCGAGTTTGTGGCAGAGTCCCACTTTCCGAGGCTTGATTCAAATGGAGGTTGAAACGTTTGAAATCTTTGCTTGATTCAAAGGGAGGTTTGAGACACATGTTTGTTAGTGAGGAGTGGATTGCATTATCATATGCAAAGACCACTGCAGGGATTGATGCAGCTGATCACATTTTTTATGAAGCTTCCTTTTGGACACCGATTGCAGATATTGTGACAGTAATTTTCCTTTTTGTCCTCATTTCAACTTTATTTTGTTTATGAAATTATGTTATAAATTATTGTTCATCTTTTAAAGAAAAAACTTAAAGTTGATTGTTTCATTGCAGTTTGTAAAGCTGCTTGTCGTTCTCCTATGAACTACTGATGGAGAGAAGCCCTCAATGGGCTACATTTATGAGGGCATGGATATGGTGAAGGAGGCCATTCGCTCTTTTTTTGCAGGGAATCGAGATAGGTATGGGCCTATATGGGATGTCATTGATAGACGCTGGCACCATTTACTTCGCAGGCCTATACATGCAACGGCCTACTTCCTTGATCTGGCATACCAATTCAGCCCACATTTCAAGGCTGATGATGAGGTGTAGAGTGGCCTCTATGATGTTGTCGAGAGAATGTCACCTGATTCATGAGTTGGAACAATTGTAGTCTGTGAGATTGAGTTGTTTAAAAAAGATCAAGGGGATTTATTTGTACGGGAGTTGTGGAAGAAAAATAGGACAGAATTGATGCTTGGCAAAAATCTTTGATTCTACATCCTAATTTCTAATTCTATTACCATTTTAATTTGATAAAGTCAAAGTTATTGATATGATTTAAAATTTTCTTGTTTCAGATGCATGGTGGGAGATGTTTGTCACTAAGGTACCAAATTTACAAAGAATTACGATTCGCATCTTAAGCCAGCCATCTAGTGCATCAAGATTTGAACATAATTGGAGTCTATTTGAGCACATACACTCAAAGAAGCGCAATAGGTTGGGAGTGAAAAAATTGAATGATCTTGTCTTTGTTCACTACAACCTTCGCCTTTGCCATAAATAGATCCTAGGCACTGATATATCACCGATTGTATTAGAGAATGTTGATCCACATGCAGAGTGGAATACAAAGATTGTTGATCCTGTCTTCAGTGATGAAGATGTGGAGTGGGTTGATCAGGTGGATTGGGACGCTGAGGCAGTAGCAATGGCAGTCGAGGAGGCTAGAGTGCGAGGAGATAGAGTGCAGGACCCTAAGGCTAGGAGTGATGGATCCGAGTTTGATGATGGGGATTATGTGGGTGAGGGTGAGGATAAGGATGAGGATGAGGATAAGGTTCAGCCTCAAACACAGGGAGAGAGGATGGCTCTACAGTCTTCCATAACTTATCTTAGGCATACTCGTAGGAGGACATAGACTATTATGAGCCTTAGTCTTCTAGTTGTTATTTTGATTTTTGTATTGAACCTTTGATACCATGGATTTCGTAATCCATGAATATTGTAGACATTTGACACTGCAATGACACTATGTTTATACTTTATAGTTTATAACTTTATATTGTGTTATTCAATTTTTTTCCTTCAAAAATTTGCTTTTATACTTATGTGATCTATGCAAAATTGTGTATGTGCATTAAGTAGCTTCTATTTATCTCAATTATTGTGTATTTGATGTTAATTGACTAAAATATGCATGAAAAAATGTTAAAATCCTAAAAAATCTTTGAATTTCATGGGTTTTTCAATTTTTCGAGTCCTTGTCGAGTCTGGTCGTTGAGTCCGAGTTTGAGTTAGATTTTGACTTTCCAAGTCAGAGGCGAGTCCGAGTCCCATAACTATGCCTCTAACTCTCTTTGATGAATTGTCCATTACTATTTCAAAACATGATGTGATCAAGCTTTTTCTTGTTCGAGTTGTCGTGAATTGTCCTTTGTAGATTGGCTCATTCTGGAGTCTCTGACACTTTGAAAACCATCTCAATGGTGTCCAGATGTAAATTCGGAACAACTTTCCATCAGCACCTTTAACTCTTTATTTTTTATTTAAAAAATTTGTAGCAAAGTGCTTGGTGCATTCATACACGAACTCAAGTTCTTGGACAAACATTGGGAAAATGGAGATCAAATGAATTATTGCTTCTTGAGAATCAAACCATGTCTTCTTGACGGGATGTCTCTGTTCTTTGAAGAAGTTTTGACATATCTTGAACAGTGCACCGCAACTTGAAGCTAAAAACATCTTCCAATGAGATTGGATCCATGAAAACTTTTGGATGTTAGTTACAATGACGAATCCATGAGGGATAACTGTCTAAAGTATCGATTAGACACTTATGGAACACATATGATTGTTGGAAATGAACCGTAAAGCATATGTATTTGGATAGAAAGGGCCAAAGTCGGACTTAGAAGGATGGATTGCATGTGGGCAATGATGGATTTTTATGGGTATGGCCAAGAATGCAAGTTGGGATGCATATGGATGTGTGCAAATGGTGACATTGGTGTTTCAAAGTGTGACCCTTTACCAAAATCGGGATCTCTGGAGGTAATTACAAGTAAAGTAATTTACATGTAATTGTTACTTGATGTAAACATGTAACTAGGTTTGAAGGATGGAATTACATGTAAATGCATATGGAGGATGGAACTACATGTAAGTGGGTTTAGAGGATGTAATTACATGTAAATGCGTATGGATGTAATATGCTTTGACATGTGTTGGAAAAATAAGAAAAGATGTGATGCACTTGCATGAAAAGGTGGAATGTGAAAGGAAGTAAAATGCTCTTGCATTCTTAGGAAAGAATCCTCAACTTTCTTCCAAACAAGCAAGTAAAAAACAAGCAGAACTATGCATAAAACAAAAACATACCTTTGGTTTTTGACTCAAACATGACAAATACCAAGTTGCTTTCCTATGCAAATTCGAAATTGGAATCTGGGGAAATTCCAAGCACTTGAAAATGGAAATTTCCATCTTATTTAAAGGAAAATTTGCAAAACACATGGCATATCTTTGGAAAAACGTACAAGGATGATCCAAAATATGCAATGAAATAGCAAAGAATTCAAAACTTCAACTTATTTGGTGATCAAAGAACCAAATGTGCAAGATAAATAGGTTTGAAAGAATGTTTCTCCTCCAAATTTGAATCTTCAAACAGCTTCTTGACCTTTCCAATGCTTGCAAACAATAGCTTTGTATGAGGCATTTTTGTATGCAAATGCCAAAAACATGGTCTTTAAACCTTCAATATGCCAACTGTTTTTGCAAATGATCAAAATGGGGACGTTTTTGGGCAAAAATGTACCCTCCAAATGCATGCAAATGAATCGATTCTTGCAATGAATGGTAAAAATGTGGTCTTTAATAGCAAGAATGTGGACTGGAAAGCCAAAATGCCTCCCTCTAAAATGTGTTCATGAGCTTGAAATATCAAAAATCTGCACATTTTTAACCAAAAACATGATCTTCGTTGGATGGAAATGAACTGTTTTTGCAAGGAATGTGAATGCCCAAAGCATGAATGTGCATAGAAATGCAAAAACGCCCCTTTCTAGACAGATTTCATAGCTTGGAATGAAGAGATCTGGGCATTATCATCACAGAGATGCCCTCGGATTGCATGAACATGGACGTTTTTGCTCTTGGAGGCAACATTGTGGACTCGAAGTGCAAATGCATGTGATAAAATGCAAAATCGCATTCTATTAGAGGTTTTATATGCTTTAAAATAGATGTCTTTTCGTCTTCTATGCAAATCGCACTCTCCATGTGATTTTGCATGTTTTAAAATGCATGTATTTGGAGTTAGGAGGCACATCGCACTCTCTAAGCTCCATTACATGTTTTAAGAATTTTCTTTTAGAGGTTGAGAGAAAAAATCACACTCTCTAGGCCCTTTTGCATGTTTTAAAATATGCATATGTAATATACTTTGAGCAATTTTGGCCTTGGAAAGAAAAATAGCATTCTCCCATGCATTTACATGTGACACTTAACTTGTGAAAGACCAAGTTCATGCAAATCGCATTCTTAGAGGTCTATTACATGTTTTAAGTGTTTAAACATGTCTTTCTAGTGCAAATCGCACTCTTGGAGGCCCTTTACATGTAAACATGTAGATGGGTTGAAAGTTGCATTTGCACAACTTAAGTGATCAATTCAGCACATGTTCAATTGATTTTTGAGGAAATATCACTTAATTGAGTCAAAAATAACATTTACACTATATAATTAATATATCATGTGCAAATATTATTTCAAAAACCAACAGTTATCTTAGATGTTTAAAAATAAAACATTAAATAACTCAAACATAAATCAAACTATATAGTTAATAAAGTCACTTAAGTGAAGAATTTAAAAAGCAACTCAACATTAAAATATAACATAAAGTGCTCTATAGTCACTTAAGTGATAAATTTAAGTGATAAAGTAACTTAAAACCATTACATAATGTGAACTTATGTTATATTTTTCAAAAAGTGAATGTCAACATTGAAATATAACATGATATTTTAAATTATGCAATTGCATCTGAAGAGTTGACCTTTTGGGCACTTAAAAGGTCATATCTTTTGACTGACAAGTCTGATTAAGCCCTAAGATATTACCAAATCTAAGGGAAAACTGAAAGAAAGGGATTGAACAAAACCAAAAGACCAAAAGAAAACAAACGCACACTTAAAAACGAAAAAAGATATTGAAGGCTTCAAAAATCAAGCATAGGCTTATTAAAAAGAAAAAAGAAAAAGGTCTTGACCAACGCATTCAGTAAAAGGATTCATTATTATAATAATAGAAAAGCTTCTATTATTAGTTAATGGTTATTTGTTTGTAATCTATTGTAACTATTAGAATGTTTCTAATATTTAGTTAGTTGTACATAACTATTAGTTTTTTTTAGTTAGAATAGAAAGTTTCTATTCTTTACGATCATTTCCTAAGAAAACATCATCCCATTCTTTTGTATATATAGACCTCTCAATCTTTGTTAATAACAAGCAAGTATTTTACCAATTACTTCGTAATATGGTATAAGAGCCAACACTTTAAAAAAATCGAAAAAATAATAATTTCTTTTGAAATTATTTGCTCATGTTTTTTCGAATTTATTTCTATTTTTTCTACAGTCTGTCTATGGTTTCCAGATTTTTGAGAAATTCATCTATAAGAACCTAAGTTTCAGCTAGGTTTTTTCCTGCAAAATCGCGATTGATTCTAATGGCTCACATCTAGCAAATCTTGTGTAATGCGTGATCGCTTACAATACATGATTTCTAAGGTCAATTTTGTCTACAAATCACGACATCCATCGAAATTGTGCAACCCCAAAGTCGGATTTTTCTTCTACTCGCATCTACAATTGCTGGGGGCTCTATTTTTCTAAAAATTGAGGTGTCATTTAACGCCCTCACATTCTCAAGAAGTGATTTTTTTTGGCGCTAAGACCTGACAAATCAAATGACATCTCTGCAACCCCTGTGTTGTCTCAGCAAGCAACAAGCTTCTCTATTAAAAATTGGGCATTTACTACCAGAAATCACCATTTTTCTGCTACTTCTTGCCTCGATAGCTTCTGTCTAAGGTTTTGTTCGAAAACCCTAATTTTTGGGCTCAGAAAAATTTTCAAATTATAGATTCTTTGAGAATATTTCGAAAGCTCAGCTTGGTTCTCGACCGATTTTTCTAGGTGCCTCAATTTGTGAGCCAACAGATCCAAAAAGCAACAACATATTCCTTATGGGTTTTTCAAGCTCTTTTGGGTTCCTCTTCAAATGTTTTGGGTCTTCAATAGTTTTGCCTCGAAAAATGTGCCTTCACAAATTTTGATGTTTTCTCAATGAAAAAACGTACTATGGCATCTTTGACTAATATTCTGCTCAAGAGCAATTCAAAATTCAATGGTTGGAATTATAGCACTTGGAAGTAGCAGATAATAGCAATTTTTGAATATCGGAAAACCAATTTGATTGTTTTGTGTGTTACACAACATCATACTACCCCTGGTGCTGATCAGAATACATGGGATCTGAATAATCGGGAGGCGGTGATGCTTCTCAGATTATCCGAAGCTCGTGATCAACTCTTTAAGATTCCATCTGAAAAGATAGTTGCCGATATATGGGCACATCTTAAAAATCTTCATGAGACTTCTAACAAAAGTAGAGCTTTCCTCCTGATGAACACTCTATTTTCTATTATCATGGATGAGTGAACATCACTCCAAGCTCACCTAAATAGGATTCAAGAAATCCATGACCAATTGCTTGTCATTAGTCACAAGATGGAGGAAGAGGACATTTGGTTATCACTCTACAGATTTTGTCAAAGTCCTACAAGCATTTTATCGAAACTCTCAACATCACATCTTCTATTGTTGATCTGAGTTCACCAATCTCTACACAAATCAGCTTCAACATGATTGGTGGAAACAACAGTTCAATATCAGTTCCAGCTCTACCTCCACAAAGCAAGCCTTTGCTGCTAAATCCTTTCAGAAGGATAAAGGCAAGTCTCAGCAGTCTTTTCAGCACAAGTCCTCTCCTCCAGTCTCAAAAGACTCCCGGAAGAAGAACATTCAACACAATTATTGCCACAAGTTTGACCACATGAAGGTTGAATGTCGGAAATGCTTAGCTGCCCAATCTAAACAATCTAGTTCGCAGCCCAGTGCAAACAGTGTAGAGCACACTGAACAGATAGAATCTGTCTTTTACGCCTAAATGGCTAAAAAACTTGTAGATCATGTACTGTCGTATGCCTAGCATATTGATTGAAGTGCGTCTCGTCATTTCACCCACCACCAATACTGGTTTATTGACTACCAACCTTATTTTGATTCTGTTATTTTTGGTGGCGGAGAAGAGTACACCGTTGTAGGCAAAGGCGACATTCAAATTCAATCCACTGGGAGGAATCTCATTTTCCTCGATGTGTACTATGTTCCAAGGATGGAACTAAATCTACTCTCAGTTAAGTCAATTACTGCGACATTTTCCACACTTGGATGTCACCTTCAGTTCGCACTACTGTACCATCACTCATTGGGCGACTCAGTCTATTATTGCAGTAGGTCTTGAGGATCATGGTCTTTTCTACCTTACTGATTCTAGTGATTCTCGGGACTTAGCTATGACTTCTCAACAATCTAATGTTAGCACACTTTGGCATCAAAGGTAGCAGCACTTAAATGTGCATTATCTCTCTCAACTTGCTCGGGAAGAGCTTGTCCTTTGTTTTCCATAGATTCAGACTCAGTGCCTTGGAGTTTTTGATGCAAGTCAGGCTGGGAAGAAACATCACACACCTTTCACCAATGGCGATTCATGGCAAGCTTTTTAGGCACTTTAACTTGTTCATGTCGATATTTGCGGCCTTATGGCCACTCCTCCTGTTCTTGGGTCCAAGAATTTTATGTTGTTTGTTGATGATTTCCAGAGAAAAATGTGGGTGTATTTTTTTAAAAACAAATCAGATGCATTTCTTGTATTTCAGAAGTTTAAAACTTTAGTTGAAAAAGACTCTGGAAAATCTATTATTACTCTTAGATCAGACAATGGGGGTATTTTGTTCTAATGAATTCTCTAGCTTTTTGGATACACATAGCATCAAACACCAGTTAACCACATCCCACACACCACAACAGAACAATGTAGTTGAACGTTGGAACAGAACAATCACCGAGATGGCTCGATCCATGCTCGAACACAGACATGCTCCGAAGTATTCTGGGAAGAAGCAATTAACACTGTAGTTTATCTTTTGAACCAATCACCCACAGTGGCGGTCAAAGGTAAAACTTCGGAAGAGGCCTGGTCAGGTCGCAATCCCAGAATCAATGACCTGAAGGTTTTTGGCTACCTTTCTTTTGTTTGGATCCCTGATGCATCACGCACCAAGTTGGATGCCAAGAGTCAAAAACTCATGCTTGCCGCATATAGTAGTATTCACAAAACCTACCGCTTGATTGACATTGAGACATCTCATCTCCTGTACACTCATGATGTAGTCTTTGATGAGCAACGAGGACCATTAATACCCATTTCTCCTATTCCTAATCTAGAAAGCCAGCCTACGAAGGCTCATGATTTGGGAATTAGGCTTCCATTAGGCCCACCTGATGGGAGGACTCGAGTAGCTCCTCAACTCCAGTTATACAAGTGATCCCTATATAGACACCTCCAGCTTCTCCTGCCGGATCACCCCGCTTTGTAGATGCTTCACCTGAGCTTGATCTCAATTCTTCTGATGACGAACCTGATCACCAAGCATCTCCTTATACTAGTGTCGGTCATTCTCCTCTTCCGGCCTAAGTGGTGGGCTAAGACACTTGCTGATCTTCGTGAGGACGAGCTCATTGATGGGAGAACTGCTCAAAGAAAGAGCAAACCTACAAAGTCTATTAACTTTGCTCTCATGGCCAACATTCATAGTGTGTTTGAAACTCAAACATATTTTGAGGCTAAAGGAATTCCAAAGTGGGAACAGGCCATGACATCTAAACATTAGAGCCTGCTAAAGAATAACACTTAGGTCTTTTATGATCTTCCACCAGAGAAGAAACCCATTAGTTGCAAATGGGTTTACAAAATCAAATACAAATATGATGGTACTTTGGATAAGTACAAAGCTCGTTTAATTGTAAAGGGCCTTTCTCAGCGTCAAGGCATTGATTATGAGGAGACCTTTGCTCCTACTACAAAGATGAGCACAATCAAATCAGTCCTAGTCATGGCAGCACAATTTGGCTAGAAGATCTATTAAATGGACGTCAAGCATGCTTTCCTGAATGGTGATCTCCACAAAGAGGTCTACATGAGGCAGCCTATTGGTTTTAAGGTTGTCGATAAACACCGTCACGTTTTCAGATTGGTGAAAGCTCTCTATGGTTTGAAGCAAGCCCCTAGGGCATAGTAAAAAAAAATTGATATGTACCTCTATGATC
This sequence comes from Cupressus sempervirens, assembly GCA_028749045.1. Taxonomy (NCBI): domain Eukaryota; kingdom Viridiplantae; phylum Streptophyta; class Pinopsida; order Cupressales; family Cupressaceae; genus Cupressus; species Cupressus sempervirens. Next base: position 583,109,797 of record CM053785.1, read on the forward strand.
AAGGCTTCAAGAGTTCTTCAAGCTCAAATTTGTACATCAAGACAACTGACAGTGACATCGTCCTAGTTATTTATGCCTGATGATTTGATCATCACTAGCTGTTTGGCATCTTTGATTCAAGAAATCAAGCAAAATTTATGTCAATCTTTTGATATGACTAGCCTTGGGCTCATGCATTATTGCCTAGGTGTTGAGGTTTGCCAACAGTCTTCTAGTATATTCATCTCTCAATCCAAATATGCTAGGGTTCTATTAGACAAATTTCCTATGCAGAATTGCAAACCTACATCTACACCCATGGAGAAAGGTCTCAAGTTATCATCAAAGTCTGATTCTCCTTCATTGATGATACAACATATAGGCAACTAGTAGGCAACCTCATCTATCTCTCTGCTATTAGGCTTGACATCAACTTCGCATTTAGCTACATCTCACGCTTTATGATAGCTCCCAAGGCTGATCATTGGATGGCAGCAAAGCGCATGCTTCGTTATATAAAGGGCACTTCAGATTATGGACTTTTTTACTCTCGAAGTTCTAATCCTAGACTTAGTGGGTTCACAGATTCAGATTCAGCACGCTCTGTTGACGATAAAAAGTCAACTTCTAGATATGTGCTCAGTTTGGCATCAGGTGTCATCACATGGATTAGTAAGAAGCAGCGGGCAGTTTCTCTCTCCTCTACAAAGGATGAATACAGAGGGACAGCCAAGGCAGGCTTTGAAGTTGTTTGGCTTCGTCAAAGGATTGGAGATATGCAAATGTCAACAACAGGACCAACCACTTTGTTTGTTTATAATGAAAGCGTTATCAAGTTAGCAAGAAATTGTGATGTCCCCTCTTTTAGGTTCTAAATTGAATAAGGAAATCTGCAACAAATCGTCAGTTCAATAAAAAAATGTATAAAATCATGTTAGAAATATTGAACTAATAGTATAAACACTAACCCATCTAACCCTTTCTAATCCTTCAGGAGAAACTTTTCTTCTCAAATCACCTAAGCCTCTGGTGAGAATTGCTTCCCGATAAGGTGATCATCATATGAAGAGCATCTTCCTAAGGCCTCTTTCGGGATCTCTACTTAATCACTTAGTAGAGATCCCACCTCTACCAAGTCTCTCGTCTCTGACTTATGCATATGTTTGACCACTACAATATATATTGTCTCTAAGAGATTTCTTTATAAATCTCTCTCTAGGACTCCAATCCCGACATTCATTTTTGAATGCCCTCTAATCCTCTAAATTTTCTCCATGAAAATTTGATATTCATTTTTACAAACATCCTCTACCCTTTGTTGTGTCTCTCTTGTGAAAGTTAATATGCTCTCCCTATTAATCAAATAATCATAAGACAAGTGTTTGTGTACTTTTGGAATCAAGATGTTGATTTATCCTTAACACTCTATTTAATGTTCTATATCAATATTTCACTATCTCTATATCTGATACAAATCTCTTATATTCCCTTCTGTTCTTTCCACTTCCAATTCTAATAACGTTGGTTTGTATGAATGATGTCAATGCTTCCATACTTCCTCAGTATGGTGATGTTGATTGTACTATTTTTTTGACTCCCTTCCGTTGAATATCTTTTGTGTTACTTATTCCCTTATTCTTCTATTCGCTGGTGTGGTGAGTAAACTTCCATGTCATGCCAGTTTGTCTTCTTTCTATCGAGCATGAGAGGTTTGTCACCTTCGTGTCTGATTGTGTTCTCTTGCTCAGTGGTAGTGATTTACTCAACTGGTTATTACTCCCACCCATGGGTATGAGTTGTCTTTCTTCTTTGGTCATGTCCACTTCAAAGGAGACAGTGTTGCCATCCATGTATTGATTTTACTACAATGTGCATGCACCTTATACAAGTCAATTGTATATTCCAATGTTTGCATTCATCCTCCCTTGATAGTCTCTTAATTGTTGTGGGTATAAAAATCTTTGTGACCAATATTGATTGCCTCTGGCTGTAACTATATCTCTGTACTCCTGTGCGTTGTTCTCTTTGTAAATTCCTTGATGCAACTACTTCATAAGCTTCCCCCATTCTTTCTTCGATAATTCTCTCCTAGTTATTTTTATTTGTCGCCTCTTCCCTCTTTAAATATCATTGCATTTAACTATGGTTTACTGCGTTGGATATGTTTTGATCTGCATCGTGTTCGACTATTGCTCTTTTTTGTTTACTTGTCTTCTAAACTATGCTCCTTTTGCTTGCCCACACATAAAGGTTATATCGGTAGAATCAATGTTTGTCTATTGTTCCATAATATGTGTTCGACTTCCTAAGTAACTTTTCCCAAGGTCTTCTTCATTTGATATGAAAGCAAAAATAATATCCAAATTCCTTCTCGATGCAATATGTCTTGTTACATGAATAATGTTTATTCCTATCCGTATTGACTCTCCTTGTTTCGTTATTGCCTTCTTATTGGTCTCCGTAGATGATATTTATATTTGTCATCCTACGCATCGCCCTCACTGGTGTGTGGTGATCTATCCACGTCGTCCAAACAACCTACTTTACTGATGCGATTGAATCCATTCCTTCTGTCAAAGGTTACTACTCGTTGATTTGACATGGTTGCTGACAAAGACGAGGACTTATGTTTTTCTCCTCTACCGAATCGTCTCCTTATCTCCATCTGGAGTATTTTTGGACTCTCAGTTGTTGATTGGATTATATTAGCTAACTGTACCTGATGTGCTCAGTCAAGTCTGATGTCTACATCTTCCCTTTGACCTATATATTGCTCCCTTCATCCTCTATCTCCCCCCCTCCTATACTATTTTACCATCCTTGTTATATGCATGCAATTGAACTTGTTCATGTCCCTTCATCGAGAGGATGTGAATCTTTGATTGTTATATTATATATTAATGGTTAGTTATATTAGATGGAGTATTTATGAAATGTAATAATATTATTTAATATTATCCATTATGTTTATTTCATGTGTATATATATATAATAATTATCAATATATTTAAGTAATCTAAGGTCTTATCAATATATATGATTATCTTACAGTTATCATAATCTCTTACTAATAACTTTGTTATATTATAATTATTGTCTCTTACGATTTTAAAGTGTTTATATTTTTATTTTGGCTATTATAATTAAATTCCATTATTAGGGGGATATTACAAAAATCCAGTCTTCCGTGAACGAACCAAGCATGTGGATGTTCATTGTCACTACATATGACAGTTGTTTGAAGATGGGACAATAGACTTGCAGTATTTTCTTACCACGGATCAGATTACAAACATTCTCACAAAGCTTCTTGGCCTTGATAAGTTTGTCAAATTCAGAGGACAACTTGGTGTTGTAGATAGATTAACCATTAAGGGAGGGTAGTCCGATAATTGAAAAGCTTCTATTATTACTTAAAGGTTAGTTGTTTGTAATCTATTGTAAATATTAGAATGTTTCTAATATTTGCTTAGTTGTAGATAACTATTAGATTTCTTTTAGATGGAATAGAAAGTTTCTATTCTTTATGATCGTTTCCTAAGGAAACATCGGTCCATTCTTCTGTATATATAGACCTCTCGGTCTCTATTAATAACAAGCAAGTATTTTACCAATTACTTTGTAATATCCATTATACCAATTGGGGTCGATTGGTTGATCAATGTTTGCCCAATTAAATAATGAATTATCTCAAAGAAATGCAAAACTAAGTTGAAAAAGTTTCGTACTGTTTCAAATTAAGGCAAAAAAAGCTTTAGAGGGGACCCAAAACCCCTTACAGCAAGACGAAAAATAAACGATAAGGAACCCCAGGTTTTGCAAGGACCTGAAACCTAAGTCCACAAATACAATATTAAACTAGGTTTAATAAGGACTTGGAACCACCAAAAGAAACTATCCAAAGTTCAAAACCAAGATTTACAAGGACCTAGAACCTAAAGTAAACAGCAAAACAAAGCTGGAAATGAAACAAAAACAAGATTACTAGGACCAGCTGACCAACCAGAGGCCAGATGCCAAGGACCCGAACCAACAACTAAATTAGTTCATTAATCACCTTGGCTAAATCCTTGTCATCCTCCATAGTACCCTGTAGGATGTCATTAACAGAAAATCCACAGGCGTCAACCATAGCTTTCTTCGTACTTTCTCTCGTTCTTTTACTAGGGCCACCTGAAATCTTGATAGCAACAGCAACAAGGGACATAATCTCCTCATTGCTCCTTTTACTTAAACTTGCAGCAGCCGCACATAATTGGAAGTCACCATGTCCATTCTTTGCCCACTATCTTTAACCAGTTTTTGAAGTTCCATTTCATAGGCCTTCAACTTCTAAGGGATGTTCCCAACCTGGTTTTCCAGCTGGGCTCTCTTTGCTTTTTCTTCATCCAATTCCCTCTATATATCTCCCATTTTTTTTCTTAAGAATAATAATTTCATTATAGAGCCAAGAGTCGACCTAGAGAGAGACATCAGATTTTAACTTAGCCTTGTGGAGAAAGACAGCTTCACCATATTATTTTCATCTCTGGTCTCATCATTAGACCTTTTCTCTGAATTAGTTGTTACTTCCTGGGTTTCCTTAAGATGTAACTGATTTTCATTATTTAAACCCTTTTAATCCATCATCTTCTTCTAGTTCTCCTTACTCGGACTCTGATCTTCAATAACAAGGGCATTCACCTCTTAATTCTTCTCCTTGTTAAAGTCCACCAGGACCTTAACATCAATAATTTCCTTTTTAGTGGGTGTAGGCCTTTCACTTTGGTTCAAAATATTCTCCTTCTGCCCCAAAGGTTCTGAAATCGATTTTGACTCCAAATTCTTCTCTTTGCTACTTTCCCCATCATTATTAACCATAGAGAAACCCCAACAATCTATATACCCGTCCAAGTTAAACTAAGATCCCCAGTTTCCTTTTCATTTTCATCCTCTTCATCTGCACTTTTCTCAGACTCTATGGCTTTCTCGTTAGCTTTCTTATTTTTCTCTACCTTAATCTCCTTCTTTTTACCCTTACTATCGCTACAACCCTTATTAATTGGTTTCATACTATTACCTACATTTTGTGGTGACAAAATGCAAGACAACAGGTAGCAATTCACTTATTAATTGGTGATTTTTCATCATCCATACTTCAATCATTAGTAGTTTTCCAGGGTGGTCACACATTGCATTTTCAGATTTGGCTAGGACTACAGGTGATATTGAGTTGCATGGTTATGATTCGGGATTAGATTATGCATCTGACTTGGATTTCTTCACTATGCCTGGGAGCAATGTCAGCTTCAGCATCATTCTTCATGATAATATATCTTATGGGAGCCACGTTTGGAAATGTGATCAGTTGATTAACATACATATGGGATGTGTGATTGGCAGCTACTCGTTCAATTGGCTGATTTATGATGATGATAGGGTGGTAGACACCTATTACTCCTCCCAGGATCGTGTTGATAAGATTAATGTTTGACATTTTGTTGATTATGTTGTGATATGACACAATTTGGGATTTGATGCAGTTATAATCATAGTCGCACAACCTGCAAATGCAGTGGTGGTTTACACATTGATATGGGATCCAAAGATCAGGTGGATGGATGAGTTGCATCCTTATTTTGGTTCTACTGTATAGCACATTCTGATTACACAGTTCCTAGTACGAGTCATGGAGGGACTTGCAGATGGATATGGGATCGTAGAATTGGTTACGGACTCATGATTGGTTGAGGGTAAGCAATCTCAATGAGGGAGGTTTGTAATGTTGCCAATTTGTGGAACTTAGATAATTAATAGGCCAACCCAAATATATCTTAAAATTGACCTATGGAGGACTTAATGCAAAATTATTATAGTCAATTTAATATTATTTAAGAGGGTCAATAAGAGACAAATAAACAAGAAGAAAAGGAGACAGGGAAGGGAAGTTGAAGAGTCACTATTTGAGCATTAAAAGAGGAAGTCTCCTTCATTTTCAGCATGCATGGTTTTTGGATTTCAGATTAGTTTTCACAACTTGGAAGCAAGCTGCTTCCAATTTCGGAGCCAGCTTGAGGACGGAACCCTCTAGCTCAACAACAGCGGATGAGAACTCATTGTTTGTGGGAGACGTCATTTTGGGTGTCTCACTTGTGTTTACACTTATCTTTATTGTCCAATCTAACTGTCGTTGCTATATTTAAGATTGGAAAACATTGTGTTATTGTATTGCTATTTTTATAATACAATAGTGAATCTGAAGTTGTTTGGATCTAAGTGTTTTACATGAGTATCTTGCAGTTCATTTGCTGGTTTACTTTGCATTAAATATCTGTTTATATTCTGAAAGTTTTTGTTAGATAAAAATTAGAGAAAATATCCATTCCGGATATTTAGCAAATACAATGAAATCATTCATCAGAGTTTGACATGAGTATCTTCGGGTTCATTTGCTGGTTTACTTCATTAAATATCTGTTTATATTCTGAAAGTTTCTGTTAGAGAAAAACTGGAGAAAATATCCATTCCGGATATTTAACAAATACAACGGATTCATTCATCAGAGTTTGAATAGAAAATGTAAATCAAAGATACAAATCCTGACATCAAAAAAAACTTTAAATAAAACCTGATGTCCCCAAATTAATTAAAGGTTCAAATTTATTCAATAAATCATAGGACACTGCACAAAATTGTGGAAAAGATCCAAACACAACGAAAAAACTTGTTAATCATCAAGTGAAATATGAACAAAGTATGAGAGAAAGAGTTTGCATCGTTTTATCAGTGGCTTATTGGTCTAAATTGCAATTGTATTATAACACCAAGTGTGAAGGATGTCAAAGACTCCTACCATCGATCACATCATTTCTGATGATGTAAACAGATCGGACAGCTAAGGCAAGTGCATGGAGTAAGAGGATAATATCGAGATAAGTATTGATTCAGCATATATGATATCGATGAAGTAAGTGAAAGCATCGATTATATATTAAAAGAGTTAATTAATCAAATGATTGGCCCTATTCATCAAAGATAACAGTGCATCAGTCCCAAACAATTAAAGTGACAGCAATTAACTAATCGGTTCATCATCGACTGGTGTAGAATGATTGTTAGTGGAAGGTATTGATGAAGGCTAATTAAATAATAAATTACAATAAGTTGGCATCTGTCTATCGGCACTTGGCTATTTTATCATTACATAAAATTAGCTTTAATCCTATTCCTCTTATACTATAATCAGTTCATAACAGCTGATCATTTTATTGTAAATCAAGGCGGTAAACATAAAAAAAGGTGGCAACAGCCCATTGTGGCCATTCAAATGTTATTTATCATCAAAGACAATCAACTATGGAGGATGTCGATTTGAAGATAAAATAGTACTTATTTCCATTTGTGGATTTATCGCTCCATTGAGCAAGTAAACGGTTGCTCACGCAACCTTTAGAAGCAGAGTCCAAGCATCACATTAGTTAAATCAAACACAGCACCATATCAAGCACATATTTATATTCATATCAGAGATGGCTCTAAAAGAATTGCAGATTGCATATACACTTTGAAGAAGATCAGAGACAGCATACTGCCTGTGACCATCCCATTGAACAGCAGAATATAGTTTAAAGTTTATCAAAGACTGCTGGCAGGGAATGTGCATGAATCATATCGATATAACAGAAACAGCCATAGTGTCACCTAAAGGTCTGAGCTTGTATTGCAGAATTAGTCTGTAATTTGTATTCCATTTGACATTGGAATAGTCATTGTCAATACATACATTTCCATTTCTATAATCTGCATCCACTTATCGTATATGTATTAAAGAACTATGTTTGCATCCATATCACTGCATATTGTGTCAATTCATTAAGTCTCATAATTCATTATAGCATTTGGAATCACCAGTCATACATAATTGCATTAATTTAGTATTTGGAACTACCAATCAAGTGTCTTTGCATTACTTATTATAGAAAGAATCAGACAATTCCATGTAGTGTCCAATAATCTAGAAAAGGGACATTACATCAAAAATATAAGATCTTCCACAAAGCAGCTCAATTATTTTATGGGCCTCAGTGGATCAAATTGTAGATTTCAGATAAGAAATCATACCTGAAGATTAATAATTACAAGCTTGCCACCGCCACGAACAGATTTTAAAGGCAAGTTGCATGCAGGAGTTATCTGCAAGCTGCTCAGAAAATAATCAAAAACCAAGTAACCTTAGATAACAAAGAAAAAGAAATCACATTTATCTTGTAGATAATAGCTGTCAAAACCACTTGTTTGTTTCATTGGCTTTTCCAAAATAACCAAATAAACTGTATGCAGTTAATAGGCACGATTATTTACAAAATATATAACTATGACAATTGCAAAAATACATCATAGTGTGGCTATTTATCATCTTATAAATCCATTCATTGCATTAAAATCTTAACTTTACTAGTCCAATAAAATAGACATACAGTTTACTTCATATATCTTCCGGAACAGTCCTGCAGCTATAAGCAGTGCAGATGTTTCATTTCTCTTGAAATATTAACATTTAGCCCTCAGATAAATGTGCAAGAGGCACATTCTAGCTCATCGAATTGCTTCTAGATTTCCAAATATTACTAAAGCGGGATATGGTTACCTAGTTCCTAAGCATATGATCAGATCTGCCATCTTACAATGCTTCTCCGCAGGAATCATCTCTTTTGGTGGCAATGCATCCTGTAAAAGAAAGAAAGGAGTCACAACAGGAAACCCCCAGCTAATCAACAGCCACATTATTTTCAGTCAATCTATAATCTCTCAAAATATTGCATTAATCCTAACAAGTGTAATTGAGATTATCCATACTTCAATGAACGGAATGCAGATACAATGTATTTGTTGTGTAAGTAGATTGAAGAAATTTGTGTATTGACAGGGGCATCCCACCTCAGGATCTGGCAGTATATGTCCCTGAAACTACAGATAAAATACGTGTGCTTGGCTAAATCCTTCAAACATATGGTTAGCTCATCAGCTAAAAGTCATTGGATGCAGAGGATCAATAGTTATAGGGAAGTAGAGGAGAAATTTGTGAACCCTATTTATTTTGATTTACAATTTTAATGTAACACAAACTCATTGGAATAAATACCTATGTACATTTTGTCTTTACAATGTATTATACTAATGTTATCTAATACATCTACACATACTCTTCATCCGAAAACCTAACTATTTTTTTTTATTTCAAGTTTGTAAGTAATGTGACAATCAATAGATTGGCCATATTTACCTGAAGCTCTTTCAAAAGCACCATTCTTCATGCACGATCAGAGATACAATATAGAATCAAACCAATTAAAGAAGAGTCAAACTATGAATAGTATTACCATCATAAAATATTAGAAATGTAAAAATTAATGGAAGAAAACCATTATGATAATATCAATGTTCAGTGGGTAATCAGCATATTAATCAACAGAAATTCCATGAAAATATTGGGGCCCTCCCCATAAACATGACATCAACATTTTATGGGTGACCAAAGAACAAAAATTAAATGCCATGGAAATGCCAGAACCTTTCCTAGAAACATTTCGGCCTGGAGATTTTGCAATTTCCTGCAACTACATCTATCAATAATTTCACCAATTATTCATCAGATTTAACGATTTCTTGACACAGAGTATCCAGCATTTTAATCCTGTACTGCAAGGGCAGTGCTCTGCACCATATACTGTTTCTACCAAAAGCTTGACCCTCCCAAGAACATGAGGTCACATCATGAAGCTCTTAACTGTTCTGCATCAATGCCACATAGTTCTGACAGTGCAACCAATCTCAAAGCAACTGTTTTTACCTCAGTTGCCGGGTGCATCTGCCCATTTATCCGTATGCTGGTACGTTCTGGTTTGGATCCTCATGAGGTGCACATGGATGGTCACCTGGACGCCCAGCACACAGACTTTTTCATAAAAACATTAAAAAAGAGATAAAAACTCAAAAACCTGAAGATACCTGTAGCCAAAATCTGATAAAAACTGCTTGCACAAATACCCCTAATCATTGGATTACAACACGGAAAAGCCTGCAATCCAGAGTAATCCTTCCACAAAGTATGAGAACAGTCAAATTCGATGCAACTATGTAATCCGTAGATACTTTGTTCCTGTCCACAACAGTATATAATTGCCTGGGCTCAAATATTTCATATTTGTATCAAGGTGCAATGAATAGATATTCACTGCATTGATGTTCAGCATTAATGTTTGGCCTTAGTCAATGGTTCTTCAAGAAAAGTCCTACGCTAATAATAAACAATCTCCTTATTAATATTTTTATGCATCGAGCTCAGCCATCTCATATTTATTTTCCAAAGCAGCCGGTAAACAAGGTCTCGAATGATATTAAATAAGCTTTCACTATTAAAAAGCCTGATATTATAATCCCTCTTTATATTGAGTCAGCAATACCAAACAAAACCATTTCTTATAAGATTAATTATTAATAGTGATTAATAAATCTGTATACAAACACACACACCCAAATGCATCCAAAACACCCCAAAAAAGAATTTAGGTAGTTCTCGTACCCACATCCGCATTCAGATTTGAACCAGTAACTTAGGTTTTTATCAAGAAATTATGTTACCAATCTTTAAACTTCACCTTTCCTCCTTAGCACTATCCAGATGCTCTTGTCATAATTATGGGTTCCATGATATACGCCTTTATTTTCAAAGTTTTTTTAGACGTGCTTCCTAGAACTTTTAAACATTTTGGAATGAAATCCAGTACTCCTCAAGGTCTACTAGCTCCTTACAAGGCAGCTGTTATTAACATGCAACAGCTAATCTACTCCATAAGCTCCAAACATGCACTCCAAAGCAGAGTTCAGTACTATGAGTGTGTGTGTTTTCATGTACATGTGTGTGTGTGCATGTGTGTGTGCGTGCGTGGGTGATAGAGTGAGTGGGTGAGAGAGAGATAGAGATGTACCAATACATCAATCAGCACTTGTATAATGAAAAAATAGGTAGGGAACAACCCCTATCTACCTATATACATTTCAACATCCCAGCCTTAATATGTTTATCCCAGGTCAGCCTCCTACCATACAAAAGTATAGCTATGTGAAAGGCCTAAATGAAAGATCCCAAGCGATCATTAACTTGTATGTAATAGTCTGCTTCAGTACAATCCAAGGAACCACAGACATTAGTGCCGCAAGCCAAAAACAACCAAACCACAAGCATCATAGTAACTCCCACAAATGGTGACATAAGAACCCAATAAGAAGTGATTACATTAGCATGCTATGCTCTAATGCATTAATACAGAAGGAGATTAGAATATGCAAAAGAAGTTACTCTGTCCAATTCAATATCCAATTGTGTCATTTCCCTCTAACACAATAAAAGGATAAGCAATTCTAAGATTCTTACAAGATATAAAAGAATTGCCAAAAACAATTAGATACAATTAAACTATTAAGAATTACCTCATCAAAGAAAGCAACACTCAGATAGAAGCCACAAGGTGTAAGAATCTATACTACGACCAACTTCCAAATAATTTCTCACAATGAAGACATGAAACACAATGATCATGGTACATAGCATTCTTGTAGACTGGGCATAATTTTTTTCCTAAGTATGTTTCATCATCGGCATTATTAAATGGTTCAAAAATTCAAACACCCTTAGAAGCACCAACATTAATAACGGCCTAACATATCTCACCAGTGTTAATGTACTAGGTCCAAGGTTTCTAGGAGGGGGGAGTTTAAATCAGTAATTACCAGATTCAAAAAAATTCATGAACTTATCAAATAAAGATCAACCAAAGCAGATCTTGACCATTTAATCATTCACCACATGCATCGAATGTAAACTCATGAAACTGTAAGTAAGACTACGTATAAAACATCCACAAAGGTAACACAAAGACACCAATATTTTCACATGGAAACCCTTGGTCAGAGGTAAAAACCATGGTGGGAATTAGTACCCACAAATATTTGCATTCTTCTGAAATACACTCAATTAAAGGCTTGGCCTTGTTAGGAGCTTACACTAAATCCCTATTAGGAGCAGACCTTGTTAGGAGACACCCAATTAAGGGATTTGTCTCTAGCCCTATTAGAAATTTTACCCTATTAAGAGTAACCTCGTTGTAGGATTTATAACTCAAGCTAGTAAGCCACTCAATTAAGGGAATTAATCTTCAGACCTGTTAGTATCCTGCTCACCCTGATAAGAGGGACCCAGTTAAATAATTTAGACTTGTGAGCCTATTAGGATTCAACAAGGAAAGTGATTTGAGTATAGCACTTCTCAATTGCTTGTACATATCTAATTCATGTCAACATCTGCTTCAGATTGCAGGAATTCAACTGCTCGCTTGATCCACACACCATTCAAGACCATCACACTTATTACTACAAAGAGTTGCCACAAAATTATACACTTCAATCTTTATGGCAACCATTGCCTTAACCAAAACGTATACACTTGAATTTCACCTTAGTCCAGCCAAAACGTATTACCAAACCCTAATCCGTCCTTTACCAAATCTACACAATCATCAATTTTAACCATGCATCAATTCAAAAAAGAAAATCTGGCCTTTTGCACTTTTTCCAATGAACACGAATGACTTCGAGAAATTTGACCACAATGACCAATGTATGACCAATTCATCACAACCCATTCATGTCACATAATTTCCACATCACTATCTAACTTCACATTGCAAAAGATCTACCAAAGCTAGCCAAAACACTATCGGTTGAGGATCAAACATAAATTGTTCTAAGTGTTCTTGCACATTCTCCTATACATATTTCAATTGATCCAAAACATGTCTTCTAGTAAACCAAATAAGGTTACACAAGTACGCATACCCAGACCTTGTTGTCGGTAAAATTATAAAATAGCCGACGGGTAGATTAGTATCCAAATGGGCGTGACAGTTGAGTCACCCCTTTGGAATGGTATATGTACAATGTCCCGAATGAACTTTGGATCATCATTGTAATCATCATTGGAAGCACTATGTAATCTCTTTGGCATATATGCGAATAATAAAAGGAGCATTGTTCTGTTGCATGTTCTTGTCTATTGTCTGTATGAATTAAACTATTTACCCCATACGGTAAACATTTGGCATCGTTTCCATATGGGGTAAATAGTTTAATGCATACAGACAATAGACAAGAACATGTAACACAGTAGTGCTCCTTTTATTATTCGCATATATGCCGAAGAGATTACATAGTGCTTCCAATGATGATTACAACGATGATCCAAAGTCCATTCCGGATGGTGTACATATACCATTTCAAAGGGGTGACTCAACCATCGCACCCATTCGGATACTAATCTACCTGTCGGCTATTTTATAACTTTTCCGACAACATGCTAATCTACCCGTCGGCTATTTTATAATTTTACCGACAACAGACCCCTGGTACCTGTACTGGGGACTGGAAAGTGTATCCTATACTTGCTACACACTGGGATGCGTACCCCAAAGTGAGAAATGCCACATTAGAAGAATAGAGTTTTAAAAGTCAAAATTTTGAAAGAAAAATGCCACGTAAGGAACAATGCCATGTATAACTTGTTTTTTTGGACAAATTACAAGCAATTTGTTTTTGTAGTTCACGTGCTTTTCTCACACCGCACAAACAAGGGTTTTGTAGGCAACACAGGTGAGAACTCTAAAAATAGTGACACGATAGGCATTGAAGTCAAAAACGTAACAAGCACAACAGAAACTAAATTGAAGACAAAAAGGCAGAAAAGGGCGACACATGAACAACACATACTGAAGCACAAATTTTGCATCAGAGAAAAGGATGACGTATGAACAGAAAAAAGTGAATTGAAGACAAAAACACAACCTCCATTCTTCATGTTGCATCAAGTATTCTTTATTTTTGTTGTTCACCCATTTGAAGAATGAAATATTTATTTGTTATGCAAAATGTAAATGTTTAGAAATTTATGATATTTAAAATATATATAAACTAAATGGAAGTACAATTATTTATATTTCTCTATGATATAAATAAATATTATAATTATTAAATATTAATTTATTAAAATTGTTGTTTGTGTAGGTATCACTATAATTATTAATTATTAAATTATAAAATTGTAAAGTTTAAAAACTAAACAAAATAATTTTTACAAATTGGTAGTTTTTACAACTATGAAATAGTAAACATCACAATAAAGTTTAAACAATAATATTGAGTTATTGACATATAAAGTTATAAACATTTAAAATTTAGCAGTTATTTATTATTTAATAAAATAATATTAACACTTATATTAATATATATTATTATTAAATATTAATTCATTAATTATTCATAAACTTCAACATATTCCCAACATTTAGACATTCTAGTAGTTTGAATGGTCACAAACTCAAGTAATTTGCTCACATTCTCAATAACAAACATTGAAAACTGTGTTTTCTATTTTGTCCTCTTCTAGCAGCTGAGCACACTGATTTTTGCATTAACTAGAAACACTGACAAGCATGATCACTTTTATAATATTTCTTAAGAAATCAGACTCTGTTATTAACACAATTATATACTAAAGTAGTGTCATTAAAGTTTTTTTTATTTTATACTTCTACAACTACTTTGTATTATAGAATTTATTGTTTGACACTAACCGTGAATTTTTTTCCCGTGTGGAATGTCAGGCAAAGGAAAGCAAAGGGTTGTATCCTTTGTGAAAGTATGTTGATTGTGTTGCAGGGTGAAAGGATTAAGGTTGATCAGCTGAGGTCAAATGCAATCTTTGTCCTTTGGGATGGAAAGGTTCTTAGACAAGTGAAGGCTCGCCTCCTTCACATAGTCGGGGGTAACTATTGAGCCTTGCAAAAATGAGGTGGAATGGTATGATGCTATAAGGGAGCAAGAAAGGGCAAAGGGGAAAGTTTCTAATAAGAGCTCTCATGCTTCAACAACAGGGTCTATACAATGTCAACATACAAATTCAGATCTGGATGTCTCATCTACAGATGTAATAGTAGAACATGCTCGCAAGGACCACACATTGGCAGCTCAAACCCCACTGGAAGATTCTTTGATGTGCAAGGTCAAGATGTTGTTGATGCAGCAATTGCATGATTCTTATATGCAAATGGAATAGCATTTAATGTTGCTCACACCGAGATGGTCCAAGCTATCCATCATCCACCAACAAGGTATAAACCATGTGGATATGAAAGCTCCGCACGACTTTACTTGATAAAGAAAAAAATCGATTAGATGAACAAACTAGACCAATGAAAAGAGAATGGGCTTCAAAGGGTTGCAGTATTGTGATGGATGGGTGGATAGATACTAGCAATCATCCACTACTTAATATCATGGTAACATGTAGCAAAAGGCCTTATTTTTTTAAGGCAATAGATTGTTTAGGGCAAGAAAAGAATGCAAGATTTCTACATACCTAGCTATGTGAGGGCATTGAAGAGATGGGGGCTACACGGGTGGTCCAACTTGTTACTAATGCTGCCCTTGTTTATAAAGCAACGAGTATGTTGGTGAAAAAAAAGTACAAGCATATATTTTGGAAACCCTGTTGTGTGCATTTGTAATGTCCCCAAGATGATCTTGGTCGTTGGCAATCTCTATCCGAAGGCAATCTTAGTCCGAAGGGGATCTCGATCCGAAGGAAATATCGATCCGAAGATGAACTCAATCCAAAGGGGATCTTGATCCAAAGGGGAACTGGTCTGAAGGAGAAGTCAACCCAAAGGAGAACTCGGTTTGAAGAAATCGGTCCGAAGGAGAACTCGACCCGAAGGAGAACTCGACCCGAAGGAGAACTCGACCCGAAGGAGAGCTCGAGCCTAAGGAAAACTTGACCCGAAGAAGAACTCAGTCCGAAGGAGAACTCAGTCCGAATGAGAACTCAATCTGAAGGGAAACTCGACCCGAAGCAGAACTTGAGCCGAAGGAGAACTCGATCCAAAGGAAAGTTATCAAATTTTTAAGTTGTGCAATTGATGTTATTTATGAATGAGTGAATTGCAATGTTGTGTGCTAGATAAGATGATGTTAGAACACCAATTGCGCAAGATATATGCCAAACAAGAAAAGATGTTGAACATAGATATTCACCAATTATATTTGCAGAGAAAGATGGCCCTCTAGAAGTGCCAGATCTGAAGCAAAGTAATACAAAGACGAAATAGGGTGAGGATTGAATCCCACCAAAATTGAAATAGCCAAGTAGGGAAGATCTTCCACTTCCGAAATGGCGAATAATACTGAACAACTGCAATTCACAGTATAAATTAAATAATCCAAATTCACATACTAACAACTTCTTACATGCCACACATAAATACCCCTTCGGAAAAAACTCCCAAGGGTTTACAAAAGAATGTTGACGCGAAACACACCTACGTATAACTAAAAATTGGGCCCCTTTATTAAATAATTGAAGGTCCTAATTATATTATATAACTTTTGGGGCTGTGTATTTTATTAAAACTAGGGACATTACAGCATTCGTTGAATAATGCACTCAAAGACATTGACAAGTTTCAATGGATTATAGATCTCATAGAGAAGGAAAGGAAAATACAAATGTTTATATGCAATCACCACCACAGACAAGCCATCTATCGTATTTGCCAAGGTGGAGCTACTCAAATCTATTGATACACGTTTTGCTTCTTACTTCATTTTTCTTGACTGTGTTTGTCAAGTCAAAAGAGCATTGTGTTCTACAGTTGTTAATGACGGATAGACAACTTGGAGACAATCAACATCAGATACTACAATTGAGGTGAGAGATATGGTTCTTGATGAGCATTCTGGGCTGATGTGAAATTCGTTATGGACTCTTTTATTTTTTTGGTCTGTAATAAGTTTTTGATTTTATTAATATATAAAATAGTTTTACATAGAAACATAACAATCTTCACATAAAGCCTTAAAAAGCCAACCCACCCCCCCCCCATATACATTCATTGCCCATACGATCATTTTACATCCCCTATACATATTTAATAAACACACCCCCAAAAGCATCTCTAAACATTAAAGACAATATACATTTGCCCCACTCCAAGCTTACATTTTGCATGTTCAAAACATAATGAACAAAGTATAAAAGGTATCTTTCATTTGCATTGTTGATTCGCGGCCCTAGGTTACTTCTTCGATACGCCTTCTTGATACATCCAATAATCCTTATGCCAACATCCTTTCATTTGAGTCACTACATCCCACAATAACGAGAATCGCGCTGAAATCGCGTGAATCGCCCATTCAGCAATTAGATTCATGCACCCCGATTTTTTTGGAGTCGGAAATCGTGATCGGCGATTTCATTGGGTGAATCGCATGTATCGGTGATTCACTCAAAAAATCGCCTGAATCGCCATTAGAAATCGCCAAAAATCGGCTGGCAACAGCATGCATGTTTAGTTGGAAATAATTAAAAAATCACTTATGTTTTTTGCTTTCTTTTTTACCTTTCCTCTTTGTTATAACCCTAAAGGGCCTTCTAATTGTTAAGCATGACTAGAAGAGAGGAGAAGAGAAAAGAAGAACCATAGGTTATAAAAAAAAAAAAAAAAAAAAACGACGACAAATAAAAAATGTTTTGAATGCATAACGGATGATGCCCAAGGGAAGGGAAAGACATAATCAGGTAGTAAAACATCAGCGGTTCCCAGAAAGAGTGTGGGATCAGAAGAAAATCACAAAAACACTGTGTTCCATATAGTTTTGTGTGGGTTTCAGAGTGTAAATTTGGTTTTGGCGACGGGGGCGCTACCCCTCGACCCCGCCCTGTATCGCGACAGGGAGCGCGCCCGGGGCGCTGCCCCTTGACCCCGCTGAGGGCGTTGCCCCCTAGACCCCCAGTCGCTGCGGTTATCAGTTGTGGGAAGTCTCACCAGTTGATGAGACTTGAAGCTGTTGCAGGCATGGAGTGTCTGTGGTGGAGAGAACAATAGAGCAAGCCTTTCGAGAGGGGTGATATGCTTTGAAGCACTTGGAGTAGGTGTTCGATGTGAAGCTATCTTATAAAAACTCTTTACCCCATGTGGTAAACACAAACTTCCATGTTTATATATGTTAAGTTTCAACTTCTATTTGATGATGTTATAGTGTGTTTAAGTTATATTCAATAAAGGGTGCATGAAATAAGTCTTAAATTGTTAAAATCTCTACATTTAAAGGGTTTTTTCAAATTTGCCGATTCACCGGCGATTCACCCCCGATTCACGATTCGATTCGGCCGTGCCGATTCCGATACGATTCCGATTCTCGTTACTTTGCTACATCCCTTTTGAAATGTCTTCTTCAAACTTCTTGAGACATCCAAAACATCCTCCCAAAAACCAAATTCTCAAATTTTCAAAAAACCCACATGCCCATAACCAAACATTCTAAAAATGCACTCCCACCACCATTTGTCAACACCTCTAAATCACAGATCTTCATCTCTTTGGATAAGCCACCGGGAAACCTACAACCCTATTACTAAGCCCATACTTTGTCTATTTCGATGGAATTTATTAAGCCCATATGTGAGCTGATCAAATTTGCAGATTTGGATAAGGCTTGTTTCGGAGAAATCTATGAACCAATAGATTCCAGGTGTGAAAATGTCAAGCCAATAACTGATGCAAAAGATCCTTCTCTATATCCTTTGATAGAGGAGAAGTTACATGGAAGATGGAATAAACTTAACACACCTCTTCATTGTGTTGCATATGTTCTTACTACTAAAAGGCGTGGTATACAGGTGACTAGGAAAAAGGCTCCACATCAGGATGGAGAGTTAATGAAAGGATTTTGGGCTATAATAAAGACGATTTATGACTGAGGTAAGGATGCTTCAAGTTTGACGAGTCAATGTAATAATTTTTCATGTAGGCAAGGTGATTTTGGTTTTATCGAAGCTTTATATGGTATGAAATTAACGATGGCTAACACTTATGTGAGATTAACCAAAAACAATCAAGACTTCTATCTACAGACATTCATTACTTATTCAAAATACAAAGGTCTTCCATTATTCAAACAAACAAAGTAACTTTTTAATTTTATGGGAGATGAACAACTACATCTCCAAGTAATCCAATCTCCATTTCCCAGAGAACAATATGTTCAATACTCTAACATTGTTACTATTGGGGTTTATAATAATCCTTGCAGTCCTTGAGCTTCAATCTTAAAACAAAAAAATGCAATAAGTTCTATTTTACTCTTTATGAACACCCAATTCTCAAAAAGGAAGAAGTCATAGTATACTAAGTAAGAACAAGGACAAAAGAGAGGTTATTTCAACCACAATTTGCATTGGAGAGTTTATTTTAAATACGTAAAAGAGCTTGTAAAGCCCAATTTTCATTGGACCATGATTTGCATTGGAGAGGTTATTTTAAATATGTAAATGAGCTTGTAAAGCCCAATTTTCAACACAAGTTTATATTTGAACATAATCTTTTCTCTCCATTTGGGTGTCCAAGTTTTTGACTGCATGTTCTTTAGCAAAAGCATCATATTTTAAACATGTAATGGGCCATTCAAACCCCAATTTTTGTAATGTCCCCATTTTGGAAGTAATTTGATTTAATTAATTTAATTAATTAAGTTGTCCAAAATAATGAATATTTTATGAAGATGACTAATTAATTATTTTAATTAAATAAATAAGTGGTATTAAGTTAATTATTTATAAAATTATCAAATAAACAAATATTAAAAGGTAACTTTATATTTAATTAATTTAATAAAGTGACTTAAATAAAATAGTATATCATAAAGTCACTTAATAAAAATAAAATAATTTCTGGAAGCTTCTAGATTTCAGGCCAACCTCTTGAGGAAAAAGTATAAACAGACATCATGGGCCTCATTCTCATCATCCAAGAATTATTGTTTGAATTGATGACTTTTTGGTGGTGGAGAAGCCAGCTAGGGTTTCAACGATTGGAGGACCCTTTGAGGACGAAAACCCTCATTGGTTACGCAATTTTGAGGCTGTGAGATACCAGCTGAATTATTGCTGATTGTGGGCTTTACTTTAGAAGTCCAATCTTGTGCTTCACGGTGGAGATTATTTGAGTACAATAGTTGATGTATTATTGTACTTGCAACAGCTGATGTATTGTTGCATTTGATGGAGAAGTTACTTCAACAGCTAATGTATTGCTGAGATTGATTATGTTATTGAGCAAGATCATTACAGACCTTCATAATCTGTTGTCATGGAGGTTAATCAGCCTATGTGAGTCTCATGTTTTTGCTCATACCCTTCGATTGAGGAGGCCAATCATTCTGGGTATTGTTGCATTCATTTCCTATCGTCGAGACAATCATTTTAGAGGCAAATTGGAAGGCGTTTGGTGCTGCAATTAATTATCTAAACTTTTGCCAAGCAAGAACACGAGCAACAACTTGAGTATTTCGATTTGAGCTTGGAAGGTGCCTATCACATTGGATTTTTATTGTTTCTTCATCAACAACATTGGGCGTCATCATTACCAGGTTCTTCTTGCATTCACTAACTAGTTTGCATTGTCATAAGTGAATACTCAGAAAATCAAATTTGGCACTATTGTCAAACAATTGTAAGCCAAGAGTCTTGACCAATTCATAGTAACCAATTCATAGCATCATTGTAATAGACATTTTATTGCAAAGAAGGAGATATAAGTTGATGGTCAACTACTATTGTAATTGAATATGTTATTGCCATTCATGATCAACTTATTAGTTTGCATGCCAATTGTTTGTCAAAATGTCAACTGGCTGTAGGTTCTCTTTTTTTGGCATAAATAATATTATAATTATGCATACCAAATGTTTGTTAAAATACCACTTGGCTATAAGTGCATAAATTTCATCTTAGGTTGCATCCAAACTGTTTGTCATAATTACTAGTTGTTGTAGCTGCATATTGCAAGTAGTTTCAGTCACATATATGCATTGAATATTGTCAAAATAAGTTGCATATTCATGTTAGGTCATTGTTTAGTCAATTTAGAGTCATTTGTAAACATTCTCATTGATGCTAATTGAAAAAAAGAGTCATTAAAGCAAACTGAAATGTTATATCAGTCATATGACCCTTGTATGTGAAGCGTTTGACGAAATTCTTTGAGCCTTCAATTAGCATTTTAAGGTCAGATTTGAGCAGGGTCATTACAATTTTCCTTGGACATTGGGATTAATCCTCCATATTTTAAAATGTGTTTGGCTTGCTAAACCCTGATTTGGGCGTTTTAGGCAAAACCATTGCATGTTTAGAGGATGGTAAAGCCCAATCTATGCAAACTCTCCATTTTCAAACATGTAAAGCACTTTCCAAGGTGTGTTTTCCTTAGGCAATTGAAGGGGCAGGCATTGACAAACACATTTATTGCACTTTCATCCACATATGTTTTCCTCTACAAACCCCATTTTGCATTTGAGGAGACATTTTCAACATGCAAAACACTTGGAGAAGTGTGATCTGCATTTGAGAAGGTGTTTGTAACATCATTTGCATCATTCAACAAATGCATTTGCACTTGGAAAGCACAATCTACGCACACAAATGCATATTTAAAACCAATTTTGGAGAAGAGAGTTGCATTCCAACTTCTTTTTGCTCCAAGTTTTGCTCTTTGCGGTCCAAGTAAGTGTAGGATTTAGGTTATGTTTGCATTTCATGAACATTTTTCTTATTTGTTGCATTCTTTTACTATTTATTGTCCATTTTTTAAATGCAGCCCTAGAGTTTTGTTCCAAGCTATTAAGTAAATTCAAAACTCTCATTCTTTGTAATGCAAAAAAGTTCTTCGTCCCGAAAACAAAATTGCTTACAAGATAGTAATGTTGAAAGTTATCAATTTGTGTCAAAGCAAGAGATATGTTTTTCTTTTCTTTTCTTTGTTTTTTGTAAATACTTTGTGTGATTGTTTTTATTTTATTTTTTGTCTATTTGTCAAGGAAATGATGAAAGTTCTCCCAAAGAATGCAAGTATCCATTCACATTTTCAGCCTTCATATTCATTCCATCTCCAAATTTGCCCAACTCCACATTTCCCAAATATGGAATAGGACTTTAAAACCCCGAATACATATTTATACAAGTTAAAAATAATGAGTTTTCACCACATGTAAATGCATTCTAAATCTGGAATTTCGGGAAAACTCTCATTTTTAAACATGAAGTTCCTATCTACATGCTTTCAAACTACATCTACTTGCATTCTA
The DNA here is from genome assembly GCA_028749045.1 of Cupressus sempervirens. NCBI lineage: Eukaryota > Viridiplantae > Streptophyta > Pinopsida > Cupressales > Cupressaceae > Cupressus > Cupressus sempervirens. The sequence continues at coordinate 583,132,003 of CM053785.1, forward strand.
AGTCAAAATCCACATTTTTCCATATGCAATCCACCTTTAAAAACCCAATTTTGGCCATTCTTGCTCACAATACAAGCTGTTCGAACCATTTCCAACCTTCCTAAGTGTTCAAAACGAATCTTAATCATACTTTTAAGTTTGAACACTTATCCTCCATGGATCTACCATCATTGTCCAAATCTTGAAACCCTCGTGGATTCAATCCCATTGAAAGATGTTTTCACTCTTTGGAATTCTCATGTTGCAATGAACTCTTCATGTCAATATATGTCAAAAGATTCTTCACCTTCCAAAGGTAAAGATAAATGCTTTGAATCAAAAGAAACAATATTCATTTGGTCTCCACTTTCCCAATGGCTTCCCTAAAACTTGAGTTTGTGTGAGAATCACTTCAAAAAAAAAAATTAGTTAAAGATGTTGATGGGAAAGTTTCTTTGAGTTTACATCCGGACATCATTGAAAAGGTTTCCAAAGTACGGAAAACTCCAAAATGTGCTAACAAAGGTGAATTCACAACTTGGAATGAGAAAAAGTTTGGTTGTCTCAGGTTTTCAAATGATGACTGGCAATTCATCAAAGAGAATCAAGAGACTATCAAAAGATACAACGCAACATTTATCAAAATGAATGAAGCGGCATGGAATAACGGAGCTCCCGATCTTGAAATCATCCACAATTGCATCACCAAATTCAAAGAGTTTGCTGATAATCTACAGGATTGGTTCATTCATATTCAACAAGTTTCAACAATTTCTTCACTTTACCTAAGTGTGCTTTCAGCATTGTAGTTCAAAATGCAGGTTGCATGTAATTCATGTGCATGTAACCCAATTGCACATACCTTCAGTCATGTAATCCAATAAATCTTCTTTCTTAGTTTGACTTAGTTAAGGTAGTTGAGTTCCCCCCGCCTTTTTCTCCATTTCCCTCTCACTCCTTTGCCTATATAAAGGAGTATCTTTCATCGTAAATAATCATCTTTTAAATATGCAAGAGAGCTCTGTCATTTTTTTGCAAGCATGACTGTAATTTGGAGTACAAATTTGAAAGTAATGTGCATATAAAGAGCAATTTGTTTTGAACTCGTGTCTGGAAGCAATTGTGGTAGATCAAGTTAGGAGTTGTGACTCCAATTTGTGTTTTGGATTAAGGTAAAAACAAGTTTTGAGGGAACCCAAAACCCCATACAAAAACAAAAGATCAACGGTAAAAAGTCTACCCAGTTTTACAAGGACCAGGAACCTACAGTAACAACATCAAAAAACCAAGTTTTACAAGGCCCTGAAACCTACAAGTAGCATTCTACCAAAAAACCAGCTAGAAAGTAAAATCACAATAAAAGACAACCAACACAGAGGTACATAACCAAAACTAGAAACCCGGACCAGCGATCACGACCAACAAAAGAAAAACAGGAAACCCTATCACTGGAGCTCCTCCACAGCCTTAGTCAAATCTTTGGCAGTATCAGCAATCCCTTGAAGGAGATCCTGTAATGTCCCCATTTTTAGCAGGTTCCTACAGTTGGCCAGGTCAGTTCACCATCGCGGCCCTCGTGAGCTGACAGTAGGATTTGAGGGTCTTAGTTGTTTGGTTATAGGCTTTCCAACAGCCTATGGTGTGTTTTGGCTCTGTTTGAGGGACTTACTATTATAGTAAGTCAATCTATTGGTTCCGATGAGCTGAGTTGACTCAGAGAAGTTGAAGGATGCTCTCAATTTTTATTTTGGGCTTCTGGTTTGGGTTCCAAGAATCTTGGAGGGAGCATCTATTTATAGTAAGTCACCCCATCAGGTTCATTCATCGTCTTTCATCATCAAAATCACTTTGGTGTTGTCGGATTCCAATTCTGATGCTTCTTCAGTTGTTTTCGCAAGACGAGTGAATTATTATTATTATTCATCTGAACACATTGAGGTTGCTATTTTTGTTAGAATTGTTGGTTGGTCACCTCGGTAGCATAGCTCATTGGAACCGAGACGAAGAGTTTTAAATCATGGGAACAAAAAACAGTGGCCTTACATGTCAAAATTTGAAGTTATGAAGAAAAAGGTCATTTTCGGAGCCAAAAGCAATTAATAAATTAGTTTATAATGGCACTTTATTATGTTTTAATTTGTGTGTGGGAAGTTTCTTAAGTGAAGTTCATTTGGGAAATTTTGTGCCATTTTGAGATTATAAATATGAGCCCATTTGATGAACAAAACATCCGATTGATTATTTTCTTTTGTTGCTTGCGAAGAGTTTCTAAGTTTGTTGATTTCTTTGTCCTTGCTGAAATATAAGGTTTGGAATTAAGAAGTGTCTGGTAATTCACATCTGAGGTATTGTGAATTAATTCTGAGAATTGTCTTAATTAAATTATAGTATTCCTGACTGTTATGTACTATACCTGGGAATTTCATTGTGGCTGGAGAATTTGTGATTTGGAATGTCGTTATTGTCTTTTGTTTGGAGTGGTTAAAGAGGAATGTACTATGGCTGTCATTCCTGTATTTGGCAGCAATTTCAGACTTTGTGGAAGGCTACAATCAATTATTGAAGGGCAGCAATCAGGTTTTAGAGCACGTGCGATTATAATCGAGGAGCATGTATTTCTGAACCTGCACGTAAATTGGATTATTTCTTGAGAGCTGCGATCCATATTTCATCTGTTAGAAGTCAATTTCCAGGTTCATTATTGCATTCTCGTAAATTTCCAGAAGTCAATTTTTTAATTGGACATTAGTAGCATTGCCATCAATTATAGAATTACTTTTAAATTGTTTAGTGGTGTTCATTTGTCCAAATTGATAAAGACTTAATCAATTAAAAATTGTGAGCAGCTAGCTATGAATATAAAGCATTACTTATTGAGTGATAATAATTTCTCTATCAAATGTTTGACAAAATATCAAATTGTTGATTAGCAAAAGCAAATTGATGTTTGTTAAGGATATAGCTTGTTGAGGATTTTTACAGATCCTCTGAAATGGAGACAGGGGCAACTTCAATGGCCCTTTTAGTACTCCGCCTTGTCCTTCTGCTAGAGCCACCAGTCATATTGGCATGCATAGGAGAGATAATTCCCTCATTGCTCCTCCTACACAAACTAACCGTTGTCGCACATAAATTGGTAGTTATCATGTCCATTTGTTCTCCACTATCTTTCACCAGTTGCCTTAAGCCAGCTTCATTGGCCATCAATTTCTCAAGAATATTCCCAATTATCCCTTCATGTTCAATTCTTTTGTTTCTTTCAAAATCCAGATTCTTCTACAACTCTTTAGCATTATTCTTTAATGGAATGATTTCGTTATAGATACATGTATCAGTCTACAGAGTCACATCCATCTTCATTTTAGCTTTGTCAAGAAACAAAAGCCTTCCACTAAAATTCTTTGCACTAGTCTCCTCATTCACTCTTCAACTCGTGGTGACTAGAATCAATGTGGATCTCTTCCGGTGTAGCCTCTTCCGGCTTAGATTTTGTGTCCCCAACAAAATACTTTTCCTCCTTTTCAAACCTCTGGGTCGAAACAATAGTATTTGGCTCATGGGTAATAAGCATCGTTTTATCATCCTTCTTGGTTTCCATCTGGCAACCCTCTTTCTATCTGACTCGGTATCCATGACCTTAATCTCCTCAATTTTAACATTGTGTGTTTTGACTTTTTTAACACTAGATTTATCCAGAATCTCCTTTCCAAAAATCTTCTTTCTTTTACCAAGAGACGGAGAAAGCTTAATAGCATTCTCCTTACAATATTCCTCAATAAGAAGAATCAGTCGTTCATGAAGAACAAGCATAGAATTTTTTTTCATATGTGCATTGAGGTTGTTTAACAAGGAATACTTCAAGTAGAACGGAAAAGAAACCATGTCCTTGTATCTAAAGTGATTTTTAAAAACAAAATGAAAATTATGCACTCTTTTGGATCTCCCATCAAGGATGAAATACTCATGAATGCATAATAGAACATCTTGCCACAGAACCTTAATCTGGTTAAGATCGAAGAAGCCCTCTTCCTTAACCAATTTTATTTCTTCTTCTGGGTTCTTCGGAAAAAGTTTCAAGGCAGCTTTCGAGATTTTAGTCACTTTCTTGAATTTTATTCCCCCAACAGAGAGCCTAGTTATTTCCGCAATAAACTCTTCCATAATATTCACAGAAACCCCATGCAGAGTCACAACATCCCTGGCCCAGTTTCTAAAAAATTCTACAATTTGTGTTACTATCTTTAGTTCATGTTAAATATTGTGTGTGTTAGAAAAAGGTGAGTATGAGAAGCAATTGAAATTGAAGTTGTGACTAGAATCAATTGTTGTGATACCAACTAGAAATTGTGACTATAGTTTGTATCGTTGTCTTATATTCATGCAAGTTATTAGAGTTAAGTTACTTTCATGTTTGTGAACTGAAATAGCTTACAAGATTATAGTTTAGAAATTATTTACTTCTAGAAGTCTGTGTACCCCAATAGTAGAAATTTACCTTTGGAGAATTGCCTGGGAGTCCGTGAGCTTCATAGTTATTCTTATAGTATAAAAAATAGACATAGATCTAAGTCAGTATGCTTTCAATCAGCCTATGAGTTGGTGTGGGTTTATCATTATCATTGTTTACAATTTTGAGATAGAAGTGTAGTTAAGAGGTCCATCTTGCCCATTACCCGATCCACGAGTAAGTGGATTCTTTCCTGAAACAAGAGGAAAGAATATCAATAACACCCTTTAAAAGTACCTCCAAATTTTTTGCTTACCTTAAGCTGATCTAAGGAACAGTGAGAAGGGGAAGCATTCCCTTTAAGGTAGGAGAGACTCTGTCTCACACACTGTTGTTGGTAACCCTATTTTGCAAGGGAGTTTGTACAATTGTCATTTGAAAAATATCCACCCAACAGAATGGATTCTCCATGGCGAACTTCTTTCCAAATTTCATTTTAATTGGTGAGGTATTTCTCAACTTACGGTTATTTCATTGATTTTGGGCAAATGAATTTGAATTCTTGAAATTTTCTTTGTAGATGATTTAATAGTTTAAATATGATTTGAAACTCATTCTTGGATAGAATCTATCCGCTTGCAAACAATTTTAAGTTACATTGATGAAAATTTGGGAAGAAAAAGGGTTTTATAGTTTTCAAATGCTTCCAAAATTCTTGTTTGTGACCAAATGGTTGAAAAAATACATTTTGAGGGTTAAAATACCTTGAGGGCCAATAGGTCTCCTTGGAATTGCATTTATTGCGTTTAAATTTTTAATGTATTTTTCTATGGGAACAAGTATGAATTAATTTTTGAGTAGTTTCACCACTGGATGAGCTTGGAAGAGTGGGGCTGTGTAATTTATGTGCAAAATCACTTTATAGTTTGGAATTGTAATCTTGAAATATTATATTTGCACACTGATGATCCTATTCACCCAATCATTTCTCAATGAGAAGCCAACAAAATAATATCCAATTGAAATATCATTATCATCTATAGGCATGATTTCAATGAAATGTCCAATTGTTTTATTTAACCAATTGTGAACAAAATGTCGAATTTGGGAGCCTTGACCACTTTATTTGATTTTTCTTGCTTTATGACATTTCATGGTTTATTGTATTTGATTGGAATCATGCCTTTCCATTTGGTGTTAATCCTTTCCCTCTATGATTTATTTGCGCTACTACTTACCATTCGTGAATTCAAAATCTCTTTGTGGGAATGAGTCAATGTTGGTTATAAAATATGTTTAGTCGAATAATTGATTTGGTATATGATTGAGATGGAATTGCCAAACCATTAGGCGTTAACTATGATTTTGTGTATACCTATGGGTCCTTACGTAATCTGGGTAACTATTGTGATGTAAGAGAATGGCCTTTGTAATGTGGCTTATGTGACGGCTATCATAATTTGTGGATAGCGATTTGGTATTGTGATCATTTTTATGAGATCTCCTTGGATATTCACACCCTCGTGTATATGCCCTGTCTCTTGTATTTCCATGGTTTTTTATGCAAGGTTGAAACTTGTTACATTTTGTCAATGATTATGTCGGTGACAAGCTGTGCTTGTTTGGATGAGACTCATAATGTCGTTATCGATAGATAGTGTCGGTAACATTTTATGTTTAATTTGTTGGAAATCTCATTGTATGCCTTGTCTTATTGAATGAATGTTTGGCCACTAGTGGGAGAGGCTTACCAATTGGGACCAGGGCACAAAGGGGCCACCAAGGTAGCCCATTGGAGAGAGTTAGTCAAGTGATAACATCATGTATAGATAAAATTATAATAATAGGCAAAAACAACTAAATAAGAAAGAGCAAGATTAATAATCTAGACCTAGAGGTGTCGGCCCGCCAAGGCAAGGGTCACAATGTGGTGAGGCGATGAGACATTTCATTCCCCACATTGACTACAGGATGCTTGGCACCGCATGAGCCATGATGCATTGAGGTGATGGGACATTTTGTTCCGCACCGTGCTATGTGTCGCATGACTTATGGACTATATGGTAAGTTAATGAGTCATTATGTTCCTTGTCTAGTGATGCAGGAGCATCCTAGGTTGCCTTGTTATCCTACTCATTTTGTTCATTCTGCATGTTGGAGCTAAGTAACTATAGCACTCAGTTGGAGCTGAGTTACTGTAGCACTCAATGGGAGCCGAGTTTCTGCAGCACTCAGTTGGAGACGAGTTACTGTAGCACTCAGTTGGAGTCGAGTTACTGTAGCACTCAATGGGAGCCGAGTTATTGTAGCACTCAATTGGAGCCGAGTTACTATAGCACTCAATTGGTGCCGAGTTACTGTAGCAATTCCTTCATGTGCCAAGTTATCCAGTGTATGCCAAGTGACTTTTCATGTGCCAAGTTACCCAATGTATGCCGAGTGACCCTTCATGTGCCGAGTGTCAGCATTTGGACGTGATTCCTGCGAGCCGACTTGCGGGATTTATTTCGATCGCAACATTTATGTTAAGATCTTTTCTTGGGATGCATCCAGACCGTTGTTGGGTTGGCCTTCCTCTTATGTAATGTTCTAGAATAATCTGTAAGCCGTTTTGGCAAGTGTATATAGTGTTTAGGCTTAAAATTAGGCAAGTTTTTCTAGAGAAGAGGAATTGGGAGACCAAAATTAAAAGTGCAAATTTACAGTTGGATCTTTGAATGTGAATGTATTTGTAATTGGCCGTAACCCAGAAGGCCTTACAGCTGGGCACGTATGAAGATATTTTGATGAATCAATAAAAGTATTTCCCTCTCTTCTTCCTCCTTTGGTTGTTGTTCCTTGTGTTTGCTTTCATTGTGTTAACTCTTGCAGGGTGGTTTGGATAGCTGGGTGTGCCTTTGGCCCTAGTTATTCACCCATTGCCTGCACCAGTTTGGTATCAGAGCTTGAGGTTCGTCCTTGTGGAGATTGGGTCATGTAATACCCTAATTTGGATTTGGTTGTACGGTGGCAAATCTGCGGATTTGACCTATAACTTGCAGAAGGTTACGATCTTGTAGGAACTTATTTGTAAAGATGGTTCATGATAGAAGAAATGTTGATGATATTATATTGGATCAGTTGAGACAAATTGCAGCCAGATTAGATGTTGTGGAGACAACCCAGAGGAGAGGAGCACATCTTGATGATGTAAGTGATGATGAAGCAGCAGCACCAAACCATAATCCAAAACCTAAAGAAGATCAAGATGAAGAAAGACTATTGCGAGTGTTGTCTAGGGCAAATTCAAAGCTTGCTATAGAAGTTGTTCCTTATGATGGGAAATTGGATACCAATGATGTGTTGGATTGGATCTCTAATATGGAGAAGTTCTTTGAGTATGAAAACACTCCTGATAATAGAAAGGTAAAGATTGCAGTCACTAGGTTGAAAGGTCATGCATCACTATGGTGGGAGCACTTGCAAACTGATAGACAAAGGAGAGGAAAGGAGAGGATCAGAACTTGGCCAAAGATGGTGAACAAGGTAAAGAACAAATTCCTCCTTGTTGATTACCAAGTTAGCCTGTTGAGAAAGATGCAAAATTTGAAACAAAAGGACATGACTGTGAAAGAATATACCAAGGAATTCTATAGATTGGACATCAGATCTAGATATGTGGATGATGATGTTGAGAAAATTGCAAGGTACATTAATGGATTGAGATCTGGAATTCAAGAGGAAATAAGTTTTGTGAAATTGGAAAGTGGAGAAGAAGCATATCAATATGCCTTGAAAGCTGAGGAGATCTTGACAAAGAAGCAAGAACAAAGACAAAGAGGTAGAGGTGGTAGATTTCAGAGAGGCAAAGGTAGATCTTATGGAGAAAGTGGCAGCTCTGATAGTTCTATGCAGGATAAAGGCAAATCTGAATGGAAGAATAATGACAAAGGCAAGACCGAATGGAAAAGTGGCAATTCTTATCGAGGAGGCACTAATTCTTATCGAGGAAGAGGTAATTCCTATTCTAGAGGTGGATTTCATGGTAATTGTTTCAGATGTGGTAAAGAGGGACATAGATCTTTTGAATGTAGATCCTCTGAAAGTAGGCAAGATAACAGAAATGTTATGATTCAAGAAGATGATGAGGGTTCACCAAGTGGACCTGAGGCTGGAGAAAATCTGATGGTGAGAAGAACCTTATGTAATAAGGGAAGTGATGAGGAACCTATTTTAAGGAGAAGTCTTTTCAAGACAAGATATAAGATGGCTGGAAAATGTTGCAAAGTGATCGCTGACAGTGGAAGTTCTACAAATCCGGCATCAGAAGAGTTAGTTACTAAGTTGCAGTTGCAGAGGCTAAAACATCCCAAACAATATCATGTTTCATGGATCAAAGATGAGCATAAGATATTGGTAAGTGAGCAATGCCTTGTCAAGTTCAAAATTGGACATTACTTTGATGAAGTTTTGTATGATATTATGCCCATGGATTGTTGTCATATTTTGTTGGGTAGCCCTTGGCAATATGATAGATATGATGTACATGATGTAAAATTGAATCAATATACTCTTTGGGTAAATGGGAAGAAACAAACATTGCTGCCTTTGATTGAAGGTCCAGATGAGGTTAATTGTACAGCTGTAAAAATTTGCATGGTTAATGGGAAACAATTTGAAAAAGAAATGAAAAGGAATCAAGTCTGTTTTGCCATAGTTCCTAGAGGACCGAGTGTTGGTAGTAATGGTCGAGCAGCAGAAGCTAGTAATGACCAAGTGATAGCAGATAGTGACAACCGAGTACCAGTAGAAATTACAGAATTGTTAAATGAGTATAAAGACATTATTGCTAATGATATTCCTGATGGTTTACCTCCAGTAAGAAGCATAAGACATTGTATGGATTTGATTCCTGGAGCTAGTTTGCCAAACAAAGCACCATATAGATTGACACCTACAGAGAATGAAGAACTTAACAGACAAGTGCATGAGTTGTTGCAGAAAGGTTTGATTAGAGAAAGCTTGAGTCCATGTGTTGTACCTGTTGTATTAGCACCTAAAAAGAATGGAGAATGGAGAATGTGTACTGATTCCAGAGCAATTAACAAGATAACAGTGAAATATAGGTTTCCTATGCTGAGGATGGATGACATAATGGATTGTTTGAGTGGAGCAAAGTATTTTACCAAGATTGATTTGAAGAGTGGCTATCATCAGATCAAAATCAAAGAAGGTGATGAATGGAAGACTGCTTTCAAGACAAAAGATGGTTTGTATGAATGGTTGGTTATGCCTTTTGGTTTGACTAATGCACCTAGTACTTTCATGAGGTTGATGAATGAGCTTCTGAAAAAAATTTTGGGTAAGTTTGTGATTGTTTATTTGGATGATATTTTGATATTCAGCAAGACTAAAGAAGAATATCTTAAGCATATTAGACAAGAATTGCAGAGGTTGAAGGAGGAAAAGTTGCTGATTAATCTGAAAAAAATGTTCTTTTATGCAAGTGGAGATTGTATATTTGGGATTTGTGATTTCAACTGATGGATTAAAGATGGATCCTGAGAAGGTTAAAGTGATTTTGGAATGGCCTACACCTGAGAATGTGGGTGAGGTAAGACCATTTCATAGTTTGGCTAGTTTTTACAGAAAGTTTATAAAAAATTTCAGTGTTGTTTGTAATGCTATGATTGAGACAATGAGGGGAGATAAAAAGGAATTCAAGAGGACACGCGGAGCTAATAAGAGTTTTGAGACTTTGAAACAAAAGGTTGCTAAATTACCTGTATTAGCTTTACTTGATTTTAACAAAGTATTTCAAGTTGAATGCGATGCAAGTGGTAATGCAATAAGAGTCGTATTAAGTCAAGAAGGTAAACCTGTTGCTTTCTTTAGTGAAAAGTTGAATGATGCTAAAAAGAAGTATTTTGTGTATGATCAAGAATTTTATGTCATTGTTCAAGCATTGAAGAAGTGGAGACATTATTTGATTCGCAAGAATTTTGTGTTGTATACTGATCATAAAGTTTTACAATACTTGGGAAGTCAACATAAATTGAATCAGCGACATATGAAGTGGGTTGAGTACTTGCAGAGTTTTACATTTGTGATCAAGCATAAGAGTGGAGTTACTAACAGAGTTGTTGATGCATTGAGTAAAAGATGTTATTTGTTGACTGAAATGAAAATTGAAGTTTTTGGTTTTGATGAAATGAAAGAGTTGTATGATATTGATCTTGATTTTTCTGAGGCGTGGAGAGAGTGCAAAGCACCATGTTGTTCAAAGGTATTTAGTTGTGTATTCCTAGAAGTTCTATGAGGTTGAATCTAATTAAAGATCATAGTGGTGGATTAGTTGGACATTTTGGAATTGATAAGCCATTGAGTTTGCTGAAAGAGAAGTATTATTGGCCACAAATGTATAAGGATGTTCAGAAATTTGTAAAGAGTTGTGGAGTTTGTCAAGTTGCAAAAAGGGTGAGTCAAAATACTGGTTTGTATACACCTATTACTGTTCCTGAGAAACCTTGGGCTAACATCAGTATGAATTTTGTTCTTGGATTGCCTAAGACAGTGAAGGAGTATGATTCCATATTTGTTGTAGTGGACAGATTTTCTAAAATGGCTTGTTTCATACCATGTAAAAAGACATCAAATGCTAAGCATGTTGCTGAACTTTTCTTTAAAGAGATTGTGAGATTGCATGGATTACCAAGAAGCATTATTTCTGACAGAGATAGTGAGTTTGTTGGTTATTTTTGGAAGACTTTGTTGAAGAAGATGGGTACTTAACTGAAGTTTAGTTCTACATTCCATCCACAAACAGATGGACAGACAGAGGTTGTGAATAGAAGCTTGGGTAATTTGCTAAGATGTTTAGTTGGGAATAAGCCAAGTAATTGGGAGATGGTATTGGCACAAGCTGATTTTGCATATAACAATTCTGTGAATAGGAGTATAGGGAAGACACCTTTTGAGATTGTTACTGGAATGCACCCTAGCGGTATATCAGATTTGAGAGATGTTGTTGGTGAAGAAAAGAGAAGCGCTGCAAAAGAAGAATTTGCTGATTTTATGAAGTCTTTGCATAAGGAAGTGAAATTTAGGTTGGAATAAAGTAATCAGAAGTATAAGGAGAATGCTGATCAGTCTAGAAGACACCATGATTTTCAAATTGGTGATGAGGTGATGGTTTATCTGAAGAAAAGAAGATTCCCAGTTGGAACATACAATAAGCTGAAGATGAAGAAATTTGGACCTTGTAATATATTGAAGAAGTTTGACAGTGGTATGCTTATGAAGTTGAGTTACCTGATGACATGGATATATCTCCTATATTCAATATTGTTGATCTGTAAAAGTATCATGAGTCAGAGGATGAAGTTGTTGTATCAGATAATTATCCTAAGAAGCAGATTAAAGAAGAACAAATATTGGATCAAAGAGTTAGCAAGAGCACAAGAGCAAAAGATTACTATGAATATTTGGTGAAGTGGAAGAACAGACCTATTGAAGATGCTTCATGGATTTCTCAATTTGAGTTGGATTCAGCTCAAGTTGTGACATCTCAATGATTCAGGAGAATCATTTCTTTCAATCCCGGTTGTCTAATGCAGGAGCATCCTGGGTTGCCTTATTATCCTGCTCATTTTGTTCATTCTGCATGTTGGAGCCAAGTTACTGTAACACTCAGTTAGAGCCGAGTTACTGTAGCACTCAATAGGAGTCGACTTACTGTAGCACTCAATGGGAGCCGAGTTATTGTAGCACTTAGTTGGAGCCGAGTTACTATAGCACTCAGTTGGTGCCAAGTTGATAAGTAGGAGATAATTTCCACAATAAGTCAAATTGTGATATTACTATCAAGATTTAACTATGTGATTTTGAGTCAAACTCATTGACCCATGTTTCATGAGTAGTGATTCAACGTGAATCCATCTCTCATGAGAATAAATGGAACACTTAGCACTCATTGGATCTAGGTGGTGCCGAGTTACTGTAGCAATTCCTTCATGTGCCGAGTTATCCAGTGTATGCCGAGTGACTCTTCGTGTGCCAAGTTACGCAGTGTATGCCGAGTGTCAGCGTTTGGATGTGGTTTTTGTGAGCCGACTTGTGGGATTTATTTCGATTGCAACATTTATGTTAAGATCTTTTCTTGGGATGCGTCCAGATCATTGTTGGGTCGTCCTTCCTCTTATGTAATGTTCTAGAATAATCTGTAAGCCGTTTTGGCAAGTATATATAGAGTGTTTAGGCTTAGAGTTAGGCAAGTTTTTCTAGAGAAGAGGAATTGGGAGAGCAGAACTAAAAGTGTGAATTTGCAGTTGGCTCTTTGAATGTGAATGTATTTGTAATTCACCGTAACCCAGAAGGCCTTACAGCTAGGCATGTATGAAGATATTTTGATGAATCAATAAAAGTATTTCCCTCTCTTCTCCTTTGGTTGTTGTTCCTTGTGTTTTCTTTTGTTTTGTTAACTCTTGTAGGGTGGTTTGGATAGTTGGGTGAGCCATTGGCCCTAGTTATTCACCCATTGCCTGCACCATCTAGTGATTTGATGACACTCCCATTATTGGACTAAGCATCCATTTTGGATGTTCAATGAGTCTATGCTTATTTGATGTTATGTTTTTATGGCATGGCAACTATGGTTCATGCTTGTTTTTAGCCATTTTAGATATAAATGAGAACCCCACCCTATGTCCAGTGTGATCATGTTTTTCATGATTTATATGCCTTGGTGGTTGGGTTGTGCATAGCTTTGCTTCTCATGATTTGTATGCCTTGGTACTTGGGTTGTGCATAACTTTTCTTTCTTTTGTTGCATGAATTGTATTCATGATTCCCGTGATGACTAGATTTTGTGTGGTCAAGCATGAGTGATTATGACTTGGTATTGCATTGTCGTACCTATGTTGGCAAGAGACGCTGTTGCAGATACTTCATACGTTGTCATTGATGGCAACTATATTGTATTATCTTTGCCAGCTGTCACTTTTTGAAGTTAACAAAGGTCACTTTTAGAATTCAGCTAAGTATGGGTATGGAGAGCAATATACAAGGTTAGTTTTCGGATTGGTATGAACGGATTCTAGAGAAAATTTCATCATGCAGTTATAGGATGATTGTACAAGTTGTTATGCATACATTCCTATGATCACAAGCTTTGATGATGAAGCTTGGGGCACATATAATGTTCTAGGCATCAAGTCTAAAGAGAACTATTTATGCAAGGACAAACTTTTGTTGGATCGATCAATGATCCGATCAAACGAATGATCCAATCATTTTGATGATTTTTTAAGGTTGAGTCAACCTTACTATATCATATACACTTTTGGTTAAGGTTAGCGTAAAGATTTGAGTGGTGAATTATGATAACGTTTTACACGTTATGCACCTGTGCAGTCGACTTGAATAAGTTTTTAGATCAAGTATAAGACATCAATTTTGTGATTGATTTGAAAAGCAATGTGACAATCAAACTTGATGATGTGTTGTTGACATAATGTATGTGTGAAAAGGCAGATTTCTATGGTCAGGTTGATCAGATTGACTGTTGCATAAGGTGATGCTACTATTCAGTTCAGTTTTTGGATTGTTGTCAATCTTGGGGTTGTAGCTCTATCTTTGTATTTAGTTAGGTTGTAGCCCACTCATTTTGTATTTGAGCAATGTGCTCTAGGCTGTAATCCTAAATGCTAATCCATTCACCCCTTTTGTACTATAACCTTTAATAGGGTTAATTACTTCTGGAGAGTAATATGTGTGGGTCTCACTCCCACCATCATTTTTCCCTTAACCAAGTTTTCACGCTAAAATCATGGTGTCATGAGTTCTTAGATGTTATTGCTCTTATTTTATGGTTATGCAATTAGTATAAGGTATTTGAAAAGTTTAGAACAATGATTCACCCCCCGCCCCCCAAAGTGTTCCTCAATCCTGACAATCTTTGTGTACCCTGTATGCTTGTTTGGTATGTGTGGCATGGTCCATATAGATATCTCCCAGATGGTGTGAGAGGACCTAAGGGCTCCTCGTCATTGGATGGCGTGGCCAACTACCATTGGAAAATGGAGTACAGGTTTACAAATGGTCTCAATTTATATGCAGACAATACTTTGGCATTATAACATTCTTGTGATGTATTCAATTACTCATGATGTGCCCATGTGCTCATGTAGTTTTGTTGTATCAAATGAAATGTCACTATTATGATGGCTTGTACCTTATAATGGTTGTAATGATTACATGTTTAGTATTGACACTTCATGTATATTTATAGTAGTTGCTCAAACTCATGCTTGATAGATGCATATTGCCCACTTCAAAACTTGTTGTATAATCATATCCTCGTGTAGCATTAGTTGTACTTTTTGTAATGAATTATGGATAACTTGATTATGATCGTGATGGTTCAAGTTGTGTTTAGTCTAATTATGTCATTATGACATTTTTAGGCATGTATATGACCCACTTGAAAACTTCCAGTACCTTTCAGGAAGTCAATTGACCTTTTTAGTGTCCTTATCTTAGGGGTTTGGCTTCCAAAAATGCAAAATTTGCAAGTTTTGGTCCCTGCTTGCAAAATTGTGCAAATGTCCCTTGAATCTGCAAATACGTCCATTTTTTTGTGCATTCATCATTTTTACTTGAGCATATGTACATTTTTTACCTGGGCAGCCTGCACGACCTGTTCAACGCATATGTAAATCTGCTATGCGCATCTATCACTCACAGAGCTGCACGCCAATAATAAATAGCAGATTACAAGAACTGTTCAAGTATGGATTGATAATTTGGACACCCATTTTCCTCATGTGTCTAATAGTACCTTTACAGTAGACTCTTGGGCTCGTTTAGTGTGTATTTTGAGTGAAACTCCAACCTAGCCATAGAGCAGTTTCCGTCCTGAGAGGCTATTCAGCAATGGAAGTGTTAGTAAGGACTGACTTACATTCAATGTGAAGACTCCTCTTAGGCCTGCTTAGAGTGGTTCTAGCACGCTGATCAAGGGACCCTTGGGGAACACCAAACTCTTAGTAGATGGGGCAATGAAGAGCATGATTCCTTTTGCATTGATAGATTAGAGCTCACCGATACATTATGTGTTACATGGATTCATTCATGTTATTCCAGTAGATAACTGTGTTAAGTTAAACAAAAGAAAAAAATTGGTGTGGTAATATCGAACCCTGTTCCCAAGGGTTCTTGGACAGGGCATAACATCATCTCAAGCTATTCCAATGCTGCATTTTCTAGGTATGTTTGAACTAGAAAAGTAATGTTATTTACAGATCTAGGTTGCTCTTACTTTGGCTTAAAAGTTTTTTTTTAATCAGAAATAAATCTGGAATTTTCAGCTTTATATGTTTCTGTGTTTTTGTCAGTTTTCTGAGTTGTTAAATTACTGCAAGTTACTTTATTATCTGCACTTTATTTATCATCTTATATGCATTGTAAAACACAAAGAAAATGTAAAACAAGGCTGCATATTAGATATCTCCCAGCAAACACTTAATGTGAAATGAAAAAAACAACATTTTATTGCATCATAAGGTACAAAACTCAATACAAAAGCAGAATGGTTGCAACATAAAAGTATCTTCCAACTTCCAACTCATTGCAAACCATATAAGTTATTAAAATGTTTCAGTGACTAAAGCCCTCCATATCCAGATATAGACTGAATGAATCATACCAGTCACAATTTTGAAAATATCCTCTCAATGGCAATCAGTTATCTTACAGAAGTATGAAACACCATTACAGAATATTAATTCCACTTACCTCCCAATCAAGAACTGTGTCCTTGAGTTTCCCGCCACAATTTAGATCCGAACAATGTCGCCCAGTCTCCTTCATTCCTATAGTCTCCACCTCAAAGTCACGGACATACCTTCACCAATTCAATGTACACCAATGAAACTATTGGACAGGGTTGCATAAAACAATCAATGGAGAAAAGAGTTTTTGACGAGAAATACATGGAGCTGATTCTTTCTGGTACTCTTTACAGGCCATGCTAAGGATCACAGGAGCAAAGATCATTTCTTGTGAATTTCTTGACAGACCAGAAGATAAGGATATTTTAAATTTATAGGGAAAATTTTGAAAATACATTGTACAAAGGTTTGGATTGAGTTTAGAGAAATATCAGAAAGACTACTGCAAATATCAGAATTACCTAACCCTAGATTTTTTGTATTAAAATTTCCAATTTAAGCATGAAGAAATTACTATTAATCACCAAAAAATTGCATTTTTTAATAACAAGTTATTGAATTTATTTGGAAGTGAATTGGACTAAAAGTCAATCCAAAAACTAGCATGACTGTATTGACCTAATAAACTCTCTTGTGAGCTTTATGCAATTTATCAATAAAAGATA
This sequence comes from Cupressus sempervirens, assembly GCA_028749045.1. Taxonomy (NCBI): domain Eukaryota; kingdom Viridiplantae; phylum Streptophyta; class Pinopsida; order Cupressales; family Cupressaceae; genus Cupressus; species Cupressus sempervirens. The sequence continues at coordinate 583,148,802 of CM053785.1, forward strand.
TATTGGGAGAAATCGCACCAGAGTAAAAATATATGCTTCTATGCTAAGGACAACTAGAAATCAAACTCCAAAGTGTCAAAGAAGCACATACAACTGCCCTCAGTTTCAACTAAAAAACAAAATATCGTCCTACCTCCATAGATTCAAAATTAAGAAAAATCACATAAGTGAATTCGCCAATCAGAGTCAGAAGCATACTCTTTACCACATGAGGAGCAAATCTCCCTAAAAGAGTTCCCGTGTAACTCAGCAAGCTTCTCCCTTGGTATACCAGATCTCAGATGCAGTCCATCTATATTCTGTCATATATCAATGGTTATAGCTCAGGATTTCTGAGCAAGCAACAAAAAGACCTAATCCATACCTCCCAATTAAGGATGTAGTTGACAATTTAATTGCATTCAAATCTGAAACAAACTTTTTCTAAAACTGGCATACACCAACAATACCATATAATAAATCCGAGCATTAATTAATGAATAGCATATATTGCAAATATAACTGCAGATAAAACAGCAGTGCAATGTTGGTTTAGTTCACCAGGCATGCTCATTTTTATCAGTGCATATTATTGGATGTTCAGACCGAGCTATTTAGGGCCAGCTAAAACTTGCAATAATGAAAATTCCCCACATATATTCCCTTAATAGATAACATGCCATGCATATTGCGTCAGCATTATTAAAAATATAATGATTACAAAATCCAATCTTAAATGAATATATTCAGTTATACAGTATAACAAATGCATTGTTAGAAAAGGCAGTATAAAATTGCATTAGCGTTATTAAAAATATGAAATTTGCATGTTTTCAGCATATATATTCTAAATGGAAGATTTTGTGTTACAAATTCAGCTCATATCACTCTAATAAATCTACTTGACTGAGCAGAATTTTCTGAAGAGAAAGAAGAATCATTTTTTTCCTTAATCTGTATCTCAGGAGAACCTATTTTTCTGACCAAAACATTTTTTGAAGAATACAGGACAAGGCTACTTAGGACCAATACCCTAATTTACAGCAGGTGATCAATAATTTGCACTAGAGCAGAGAAGGGCAGCTTCAGGATATACATGACGATACTTCCATGAATGGCCTAGGTCACGATTTTGGTCTAGCAAATGATGGTTATCCTCCGAATTTCAGTAACTGTTTTATAGTTAAGTTTTAATAGCCAGTGATTAATTTTATTTTGGGCTGCGCTTTTTCTTGGTGGACTTTCCAGGGCTAGCCTGAGCTACATTTCTTCCTACTGGATTCTTGGAGCGTCATTCATTATATTGAGCCATAGTTTCTAGGGGAAATGCTATTCTATTCTGCCATTGCATGCATCTCTGCAAAACTCTAACATGGAAACAATTCCAGCTCCAGATAAGATTATGAATTGAAACACCAGGCAATTCGTGACTTAATGATCCCAGAAGTTCAACACAGTGTTCATTATCTGTATTTTTTGTATGGTACAGATGTAAATTGCCTGGTTAAAATTTGTCAGGGACACAATCACAAAAAAGAAAAAGAAAAATTTTGTTAGATGGAACTTCAGGGTAAATTTTGGTTTAGAATGAATTTTACAAAATTCATTTCTAATTTTAAAATTTCATAACTAAAAATAAATGTGTATTTTTATTGAGCAAGTTTGGGAAAATTGTTTTAAGACAAAAACTATTAAAAGTTATATGAAGTTGGAACTCTTACAGGAAAATGGCTGGTAACCAGAGAAAAAACACAGGATATTACAGAAGGGCATAGAACTTGTATCATTCAAACGATCTGGCTCCTACTCATGGTGAGTGATCTGCAAACAATTTCAAGATTTTGAGCTGTTATCCTCCCATTACGCATGGGGAAAACATAGTCCTGGTGCATAACAAATCTGGGATCCCCAATTCTGCTTTGGAAAGTAATGGGAGGGAACAGTGGCTCGAGAATCTCAATCCCAGCTCAAGTAATGGAGGGCAGAGAGATCAGCAGTGGGAAGTGGTAAGAAGCAGGAAGGCTTAGCAGGCTGTAAATGTTCAAGCTAGTTCAGGGTAAATAAGAAGAGAAGGAAAGAACAATTTGGGAAACCACATTTGGATAAATTCCCACAACATCCAAAACAGCAAAATTCCCTTTTGGAGCTAAATATGTTGCCGTAGAACACAAGCAGAAGCCTGACCTTTTGGCTCGTTTGTAATGTTTCGTTGTCTAATTTACCTTTAGGAACTGGGTTGCCCATGTGTGAGCCTGGCGAACACCAAATCCAACTCTAGACAATGCGTACACTAGGTCCCAATAGCCATAGGAAGTAGCTTGAATAGGCCGTACAATGGGCAATGGGAGATGTACGGACCAGCTGATAGATGGGGGTCTAGTCATACGGTAGTTGTTGGAGGCAGTACAGTGCTTGTGTAGAGGCCATACGGTAATAGGTTGGAGGTCGTACAATCAGTGTGGGGTGTCGTACGGTAACGAATTAGGGTCGTATGGTGATTATGGAGTGGTCATACAGAAATGGATTGGAGAACTACGATGATTGTGGAGTGGTTGTACGGCAATGGATTGGAGCAGAAACGATTAACCACTTTTTATGCCAGAGATAGTCCAAATGCAATCTTGCCAATACACAGAACAATGATAGATATACATGTAGTCCAGACACAAATATATTCCAGAGGTAATGTTACTTGTAAATAATGATGATGCTCCGATTTGCCAGATCCGAGTCAGGAAGCTTGAACGGAATAGGGTGAGGGTTGAGTCCCACCGAAACCGGAAAGCCAAGTAGGGAAGGTCTTTCGCTTCCGAAATGTCAAACAATTCAGAACTCCAATAGGAATTCGCAGTATAAGAAATAATCCAAATCACATACCTACTACTACCTACATGTCGTACTTAAATACCCTATGGAGGACTTCTCGACGGTTTACAAAGATAGCCGACAGCCACACCTATTGAAACAATTAAATAAAAATGAGTCTGAGATATACTAAATCAATTGGCCCATACACAAAAGTTTTGATTAATTATTTATTTTCTGATGGGGACATTATAGTTCTCCCGTTCCAAAATTTGGTTGTCCTTGAGCAAATGCAATGTTGGATGTTGTAGAATGTGTTCACCTTCCCAAGTTGCATTGTCCAACGGCAAATGTTTCCAGCGTACCAAATATTCCCTAAGGGTACAATTCCGCAGAGTCTTCTCATGTACATTGATGATCTCGATCGGTTCCAATACAAACTTCCCTTCTTCATTGAGCGGTGGAAAATCTATAGTTACCACGATGTTCTATCCCATGGCTTTCTTCAGACGGGAGACATGGAAGACGTTATGGATGCGACTTCTTTCTAGAAGTTCCATTTCGTAGGCAACTTTGCCGATGCGGCAAGCTACACGATAAGGACCATAAAAACATGGCTTCAATTTTTCTTTCCCTTTTGCCTTCAATGAGGATTGCCTGTACAACTGGAGTCTGAGATAGACCAAGTCTCCCACTTTGAAACTTCTCTCAATCTGGTGTTTGTTGGCGTACATCTTTTATTGATTTTTTGCCCTTTGTAAGTTCTTCAAAAATCTCAGGATGTCTTGCCCTTCCTAAAGCCAGTCCCTTGCCCTTGGTGCACGGGTGTCACCCAATATGCCGATAAATGTAAGGGGTTCATACCCGTATAGTGCTTTGAAGGGTGTCATTCCAATGGACATGTGATAAGTGGTATTGTAACAGTATTCCCCCAAATGTATCCATTTGACCTGTGCTCGTTGTTGTGCTAAGATGTAGTTCCGGAAGTAGCCTTCTCGCCACTTGTTCACAATCTATCTATTCGTATGTCTGAGGGTGGTAGCTAGTACTTGGCGTCAATTTTGTTCCTGCCAACTAAAACGATTCTGTCCAGAAAATACTGGTAACCGACCATCCCTGTTGCTCACAATGTTTCGAGGTAACCCATGCAGACGAAAAAACCTCTAAAAAATAAGTCAGCTACCTATGCAGCCTAGAAATTTGAGGAGATGGTGAAGAAGTATGTATACTTCGTCAGTCTGTTGACCACCACAAAGATACAATCCTTCCCGTTTACTTTAGGAATTCCGGTGATGAAGTCCATGGAGATACTTTCCCACTTATGCTCTGGTATGGGAAAGGGTTGCAGTAACTCGGCAGGTAAAGTGTGTTCGGATTTGTTTTGCTAACAAACTGCACATTCCCATATGTAGTGCAATACATCTTCTTTACGTCCTTTCCACAAAAACCTCTCCTTGAGCTGTCTATAGGTTTTGAGAAACCCCAGGTGCTCGGCCAAGGGTGAGGCTCATGCCAGATTTTCTACTTCAATTTGGATTCAGGTACTAAGTATATCCGATCCTTATAGTAAATGATGTCATCCACCAGCTTGTATAGGCCATCCTGAGTGTCACTATCCATTAGCTTACATGCAAATATGTTTTTAGAATATTCCACCAATAAGTGTGCTTTCTAGTGGGCTAAAATCTGAGATAGTGGGCAAATGGCGGGTTTCCTTGACAAAGCATCTGCAACCACATTATTCTTTCCCTTCACATATTCAATGTTGAAATCAAAATATTGAATCTTACTTACCCATTTTTGTTGCCTCTCATTCAAATCTTGTTGCTCTAGAAAATATCTCAAACTACTATGATCGATATAGACGACAAACTTGGCACCTACCAGATACTGTTAGAATTTGGTCAATGTATGCATGATGGCTAACATCTCTTTGTCATAAATGGAATATAAACGCTCCAATTGTGTAAGCTTCCAACTTTTATAGGCTACGAGGTGTATGTCTTGCATTAATACCACACCAATGCCTTCTTTGGATGCGTCACACTCGAATGAATGTTCAAGTGAAATTAGGTAAGGCGAGAACCGAGCAAGTGCTCATCGCTTCTTTTAACTTATCAAAAATGTGTTCCAAGCTTTGATTCCACTGGAAGGAGCCTTTCTTCGTCAGATTCGTTAAGGGTGCGTTGAGCTAAGATAATCATTTTACAAACCTCCGGTAATAATTGCACAATCCAAAGAATCCTCGCAACTCAAAGAGAGATTTTGGTGGAGGCCAATCAAGGATAGCTTGAATCTTCTCCTGATGAACTTGCACCCCAAATTTACTGACAACGTACCCTAGGTACAATATTTCTGTCATCCCGAATTCACACTTGGATTGCTTGGCAAGCAAAAACTAGGCCTTCATGATCCTCAAGACTTTCATCTAGATGCTTTAGGTTTTCCTCCCAAGTTTTTCTATAAGGATATCATCAAAGAATACCAGCAAATACTTATGCAATTGTTTGTTGAAGATGCGATTCATGCACGACTGGAAGGTAGCTGGTACATTTGTTAATCTGAACGACATGATCAGGAACTCGTAATGCCCATAGTGACAACGAAAAGCCGTCTTCTCCACGTCTTCTTCCGTCATGCAAATTTGATGGTATCCAAAATGAAGATCTATTTTAGAAAAAATAAACTGCACCATGCAATTCATCAAACAATTCATCGATCCTAGGAATAAGCTATTTGTTTTTTATTGTTTTCTTATTCAACGCACGGTAGTCCACACAGATGCACATCATTCCGTCCTTTTTAACCAATAGTATTGATGATGCTGAAGGGCTAGAGTTGGGACGGATCCATCCTTTCTCAAGCAGTTCTTGAATCGTCTTCTCGATCTCATCCTTGAATTTTTTAGATTGCGGTATGGAGTGGTGATAACCGGCTTCGCTCCTGTTTCTAGTTCGAAGGTATGCTCAAAACCTCGATGGGGAGGTATACCTGACAGAATGTCGCAGAAAACTGGCTCATATTTATCCAAAATGTTTTGAAGTTTATTATCTAGATGGTACACCTATTGACCCTTGATTAGCTGTGCAAACACAAAGTACCATGCGGCCCACACAATGGCATCATGTCGGAAAATAGCTTCCACTTTCTGTGCAAATAATTCCTTCAAACCTTCATTCGTCATCCCTCTCAAGACCACCATTTTTCCATCGATAACAAAAGTCAAATCCATTCGCTTGAAACTTTGTGTGTACTCATCCAGAGATTCCATCTATAGTATTCCTAAAATGACTTCCATATCTACCAGATCTACTACAAAGAAGTCTTTTATTATTGTGTAGTTACCCATGGTGATGCTTAACTGGTGAACAAGGTGTGTGCATGATAACATTGACCCTCCGGCCACTTTGACTTGGAACCCTGTGTGAGCTTCTGTAAGCAATCCCCTTTACTTCATGAGTGATGAGTTTATGAAATTCAAGGTAGCTCCATTGTCCAGCATTACAATCACCCTTTGACCTTGGAGTTCCCCGTACCTTAAAAACTGTATATCTTGGACTTTTGGCAAGACCGATGGTTCCTCCTTGTTTGACCAATGTTGCTACTCTCTCTGTACAGTTGAGACCAATGTCTTCAGGGACCTCCCGTTGGTGTTCATCTTTAGTAGCAGAGTCCTCTTGCTCGTCATCTAGCATAAACTCAATGTAGTGTACCTTTCCCTTTCCAAGGCATATGTGTCTTGGCTCCCATGATTCTTTGCAACTAAAACATAATTTCTTCCTTCGTAGAACCTGCCTGGTAGTTTGATCCATCGGGGGCTTCCTTGGCAAAGGTCAACTTTCTTTTGGTGCTAATGGAGGTTTAGAGTGAAAGTGGCTTCAAATGGAAGAAGATGACGAAAGTGCCATGCTTCAAGCCCTTTTGATTGCTTCCAAAAGAGTGACTAGGTTCAACCCTTTAAACCATCCCTTTAATGGTTCCATAAATCCGTCCATGAATAGTACTACCCAATGTCGTTCCAAAATATCAGTGACCACTACGAAAAGTTTCTGGAATTTAGTGATGTATTGATCCACCAATCATGTTTGCCTCAACTATGCCAACTCCTTGTATTTGAGTTCTAGGTCTTGATTATCAAACCTCTATTAATCTTTCAGTAAGTTCCGCATGTGTTGATCTGATCATGTCCGAGTGTGATTCTATCGTGTTCAAGGTATTTTTTAGTGGCTAATATTCACAAATTGGCTAATTTTAGAATTTTTGGGCTAGTAATTTGGCTAATAATTTAAGATTTGATACAACCTAAATCACCATAGTTTTATAAAATTTAGTTCTAGAATATTTAAAATCGATCAATAATTTATTTTATTAAAAAATTTAAACTCAAATATTCGCCACAATATTCGTTACATGATTAGATTTGAGTCACCTAAATATAATATATTATTGGAGAAATTAAATTGAATTCACCAATAATTATCATAATTATTAGTTACTTTAGGCATAGATCACCAATATTTAGTTTTCACTATTGATTTAAAGTATATGTAATGATCCTCATAATATTGCACGAGGTAAAAAAATGTTGAATTTTGATTTGTAATATTCCATGGTGATTAATGAACTTTTTATTATTATTGAAATTTGTCAATATTCTATACAAAAAAATTATGATTCAAAAATAATTGCCAATATTTACCATATTTAGAATAAAAAATTAAGATATTCGCCATTAGAAATAATTTTGTTTTTTCAAAATAATGAAAGATTCGCCAATATTTTATATCTTTTTTTGGAGGCAGTTTTCTCAAAGTTTACCCTGATCACGTTGCCACCATTCGTGCACTATTGCTTCTAAATGGAGAGCAGCAAACTTAATTGCTTCTTCCTCTAGCATTAGATTGAGCAGGAAGTAAGTGTCTGCTTTCATTACCCAAGCTTGTCCACTCATAGATCCCAATCCATCAAATGTCGATTGGTTTACTTTATTCAACTTCCTTTGAGATCATCATTAAAATATCCTCCATTTCCAATTCCAGAGTAACATATTCTTAGTTCCATGTAATCTTTATATGAAATGTCTCCTTCCATATTGGCATCCTCCAATCTTCTCTCAGTTGTTCCTATATTTCCATAAAAGTTGGTTCCCTTTCTCTTTGTGGCACCTCCATCCGTGGAGGGAAGGTCGGAATGGAAGGTCAAGAGCATGCTAGATGAGTTTGCCGTACCCAACACCGAGTTTGTGCTGTGACCATTTTGTTCACCAGATATCTTATTGTCTACCAGTTTCCTAAGAGTTTCATCCATAGATTGCTAAGTATCATTGATTTGAGGCTGATTCCTCAAAAGATCCTTTAGTAGTGCCATAAGTTCAGTAGGAGTGGTTTCTTGATCTGCCATTCTATCATCTGAATGGGATCTCCTTTTCCAGCTATAAACTTTCATTCACTGTCCACAGGTTGACAAGATCAGTAGCTCTGATACCACTGTAATGTTTCGTTGTTTGGTTTACCTTCAGGAACTGGGTTGCCCATGTGTGAGCCTAGCGAATGCCAAAATCCGACACGTAAACTAGGTCCCAGAAGCCATACGGAGTAGCTTGAATGGGTCGTACAATGGGCAATGGGAGATGTACGGACCAGCTGATAGATGGGGGAACGGTCGTACAGTTGGTGTTGGAGGCAGTACGATGCTTGTGTAGAGGTTGTAAGGTACTAGCTTGGAGGTCGTACGGTCAGTGTGGGGTGGTTGTATGGTAATGAATTAGGGTCATACGGTGATTATGGAGTGCCCGTACAAAAATGGATTGGAGACCGTACGATGATTGTGAAGTGGTTGTATGGTAATGGATTGGAGCAGAAAAGATTAACCACTTTTTATGCCAGAGATGGTCTAAATGCAATCTTGCAAATACATAGAACAATGGTAGATATAAATGTAGTCCAAACACAAATATATTCCAGAAATAATGTTACTTATAAATACTAATGATGCTCCTATTTGCCAAATCTGAGCCAGGAAGCTTGAACAAAATAGGGTGAGGATTGAGTCCCATCGAAACCGAAAAGCCAAGTAGGGAAGGTCTTTCACTTCCAAAATGGCAAACAATCCAAAATTCCAACAAGAATTCACTGTAGAAGAAATAATCCAAATCCCATACCTACTACTACCTACATGTCATGCTCAAATACCCTTCGGAGAACTTCCTAATGGTTTACAAAGATAGCTAACAGCCACACCTATGAAAACAATTAAATAAAAATGGGTCCAAGATATACTAAATCAATCGGCCCATACAAAAAAGTTTTGATTAATTATTTATTTTATGACAGGGACGTTACATCGTTCCAAGACTTTGCCCTCAAATAATGCCCGACCTAGTATTTGTAAGAGTGAGGAGTTAGGCCTCTCACCCTCTTCTAGCAATCATGATTTAAAATCCCTTTGCCTAAGATTGGAAATGGTCCAACTCAAAAGGCTACTAGGTCTTGGAAAAATCATGTTCATTGGTAACCCCAAGCAAAACAAAGGAATGTTATCCAGCGCGAACATGATGGGCAGTTCAAAATCTGTAGTACTCTAATACACCAAACAATGGAGGATGCTGGAAAGTCCATGTGTCCTTTTCCTTTGCCTTCAAACTATACCTCCTGGGGACACAAAAACCCTCAATTCTTGAACAAGGAGGAAAGCGTAAGACTATGGTTGTAAGACATATACATAGATGGCATGGGGGACTATTGCAGATCCCACGGTTTATTTGCACGTTCATGTGGTTTTGGGCTTCTAGTGGGAGACATTGCAGAGTGGATGGAAGAAACCTATGAGGGCTAGGTCGGTATTACTATCCTATCAAAAGATCTTATATTCATTGATTGTAAGAACATAGACCTTATAAATAGTTTTTGTTTGGCAGGTCAGTTATGGTGCATATTATTTTATATTTATTGATTGATAACCTAATTTTGATCCTAGCAAACTTCAAACTTTTTTAGTTTCCAGATGGATTAGCCTTCCCAATCTCCTAGTCAATTTGATTCGCAGTGAATTTTTAAGGGAATTAGGAAATCAACTAGGAGACTTTTAGGGATTGAAGATAAAAATTGATCTTATCCTAATATTTAAATATTAGTAGAAAAAGATATTAATGTGAAAAGCTTGAAACCAATATGTAATGTCCCCATTTTCAGCAAGTTCCTGCAATTGGCTTGGTCAGTTCACCATTGCGGCCCTCTAGAGTTGATAGTGGGATTTGAGGGTCTCAGTTGTGTAGTTATAGGCTTTCCAACAGCCTATGGTGTGTTTTGGCTCTGTTCGAAGAACTTACTATTTATAATAAGTCAAATTGTTGGTTCTAATGAGCTCAATTGAGTTAGAAGAGTTGAGTGATGCTTTAAATTTTTATTTTGAGATTTTGGTTTGGGCTCCAAGAATCTTGAAGGGAGCGTCTATTTATAGTAAGTCACCCCGTCAAGTTCATTCATCATCTTTCTTCATCAAGATCACTCTGGTGTTGTCAGATTTTGATTCTGATGCTTCTTCAATTGTTTTCAAAAGACAAATGAATTATTATTTTTATTCAGCTAAATATGTCGAGGTTACTATTTTTGTTGGTGTTGTATCTTGGTCAACTTAGTATCATAACTCATTCGAACCGAGTTGAAAAGTTCTAAATCGTAGGCACAAGAAACAGTGGCCTTATGTGTCAAAATATTATATTATGGTGGAAAAGGTCATTTTTGGGAGCTAAAAGTATTTAATAAATTATATTATAATGGCACTTTATTATATTTTAATGTTGTGTTGAGGAAGTTTCCTAAGTGGAGTTCATTTGGGAAACTTGTGCCATTTGGAGATTATAAATACGAGCCCATTTAATGAGAAAAGCATTTGATTGATTATTTTCTTTGTTGCCTGCGAAGTGCTTTGAGATTCTAATTTTAATAACCTTGCTGAGGTAAAAGGGTTTGTTTTGAATTCTGAAATTGTTCTGCGATTACATTGCAAATTGTTGCTGTTGTATAGCAATTTGCTGACACTTCTTAACTGTATCTTTTGTGACTAAGAAGTAATTGACGTCTGAGAGAATTGACTGGTCTGTGGGTGATCTTTGAAGTTTGTTGTGACTGTGCTTACCTGTGATTTGCTGGAAGTGATTATTGTGCCACGTTGAAAGGCTGTGTTTCCATCATAGCAACATTTGGACAATCTTCTACCTGTGGCTGCTTGATATTCGACCTGCAATACAATTGGGGGGGCTGCATTTCATTGATAAGGGTCCAACGTTACTTAACAGAGGCCTGCAATACAATTACTGGGCCTGCATTTTCCATATCATTCAAATCTGGAAGCTGAACAGGGCTGTGATCTGTGCAAGTACTGCCAGGTTCTATGTTTCTTAAATAAATAAATGAATTGTAATGTGTAAATGCCTGGGAGCCAACAATGAATAGTCAAAGAAAATTCAGTTTGTTGTTTCAGCATTAACTTGGTATTTTTCAATAGCTAGTAGATTTATTTATGTAAAGGAATGTGAATATAAATGATGAATGCCTAGAAATATATGAGCAGTTAACTAATTCAAACAAAAGAAACCATAGTTATATCCTTTAGCATGACAAAGTATCACCACGTGATTGCCAAGTGTTGAATAAAATGCCTAATTATTGATTAGTAAAGGGGATTGGTGTCTAGCCGACTGAGGGGGTTATTACAGTGGTATCAGGGTGATTTCCTGCCATCCTATGGGCAAAGTTATTTTTATTTCAGACCTGCTGTTGTTTTGGGAGCGACCAGCACTGTAGCTTTTCCATCTATGGACATATACATGAGGCCTAGCAGTTCCGGGAGATGGCAGAGTAGAGAGGAAAATAGCAAGAATATCAATGCCTTGAGAGAGAGTATGGAGAAACATAAGCTTCATCATCAGAAGTTTGCGAAGAGACTCTCGAATCCGGCGATGGTTGATAGGACAGCAAGATATATGGTTTCCGCTTTTAGAAGACCAGTACTGATAATGCAGGGAAGAAGGCTTGAGTGCTCTCTGGTTGGCATTGAGTTCTCTCTAGAGGCTACCCAAGGTAAGTCGATGTCGACTGGAGTGTCCATAATTCAGAGGGCAAAGAGATGCAATGGCAATCTAAACCATTAGGGTAGGAACCCAACAATGTAGTAGAGCTCATGGCCCTTAGTAAAGGGCTACTTATGTGTAAAGAAATGAGGAATAAACATTTAGAAGTAGGGGGTGATTCAGGTATAGTGATTAATGCTCTTACAAAAGGCTCAATGCAAAGCTAGAAACTAAATCCAATCCTATCAAGAGCTCTAAATCTATCTAAAAACTTCAGACCTGTATCTTCAATCACATTTATAGGGAGGGGAACTTTAGAGCAGATGAATTTGAAAATTTGGGTACGGATGGAAAGGCCTTATTGTAGAGTGACAAATAAGTTAGAAAGAGGTATGGAGGAAGTTTTGAGAAAGTAGAAGAGCTCCTTTGAAATGTAGCTTGATCAAGTTCTTAAGTGTTAATCCTTACATTAGATATTTATGATATTAGATACTCTTCTGTGTAAATAGGGGTATATATATTGTCCTTCAAATAATAGCTATTCATAGACAGGATTCTGGGTATTAGCAAGCATTGTAAGCTGATTCACCTTGATATATGCTAAAGGTTAGATGTTAAGGTCTTCTAAAACTTGCAAAAATGATTAAGGAAGAGACGTTCTAGTAGGATTAATTATGCTAGCGGATGGTGTAGATTGGAGTGTTTATATGACTCTCACTTATTATAGACATGATTAAATAGTGTCAGCTCTTCACTACTGAGGATTACCTAAGCACTTATCATTTATAAAGGATAATTACAAAATCGACAAGTTGTACTCAAATGTCCCATCCGAAACCTCTAGAGAGCAAGTTGGCTTTCAATCCACAAGCTTTAAGGGTAAACTTGCCATTTTTCTTAGCTTAAGCATTTAGTTTGCAAGGTGATAGAGATGCCGATAACACTTGGCAGCAGTAATAGGCAGATGGCCTTTGATACCACGGTTAAGATAGATAGGATGAGACTGATTGTACTTGTTGAGAAGAAATTGATCATGAGAGCAGTTTTCAGGATTCTTGCAGAGGATTTTGTGAATAAGTGTGATAGATTCTAGGCTAACCCAAACATTCTTGTGATGATGATCGCCATTGCAATGCATATTTACAACAACAAGATTGATATAGGTAGGTTATGGCATAGCCTCTTTATTGAGGAGATTCTAATAAGCTTAGATAGAGTCTTAGTTAATATATGCAGAGACCTAATAATCTCCAAATTGAAGAATTATGCTCATGATAAGTAACAGGTCAGTATTTACATATACCATCTTGTATTTTGAAGATTTAGATGGGTTAAGTTTAAATAGGTCGGTTACCCACAAGTACTTAGACTTCCTAAGGTTCAAATTTTCAAATTCAAAGACCAACAAATGAGAATTGGTTCGATGACTACCTGACTACTAATGAGGTTGACGAAGCAGACATACCGGTGGAGAAAATTGAGGCTCTACTTCTCGGATAACTCTAGAAGGAAAATGTGGTGGACTAGGGAGGTATCTCATATGGAGGTCAGAAAGGAAGTGGCTAAGCTAGAGATTTGGATGGGGCTGCTACAAAGGGTTAGTATTTGAAAACTTAAATGTGGTTTTTCGGTTTACTATTTTGTTATGTGAGTACTTAGTTGTATATATCCAGTAATTGATCAGTAATTTCCTTAGCTGGACACACATGGATAGTATGGCTTGTAATTGTGCTTCATTAAACACATTTCATAAACATGTAGGTGATATTTACTTATAATATGTCTTACTCTTACTAGGCCGATAACCTTTTTGGTGCTTCTACTAAACTTCTATGTATTTGTTATGGATAAAACTAAAATTCCTTAGGGTACTATGTTCTTTTTCTAGTTTCTAGTTGTTGAATGATTGGTTCTTTAAGGTATTTATATAGAAGTACAGAAATATAAGGATATATAAATATGTCAATAAAAATGTGTATGTGAATACATAAACACATAAATATATATATATACTATGTTCCCTGGGGATGCATACCTGGCATTTCGAGGACGGGGACGTCCTGGGGACGGGGGGACGGGTATGGGACATCCCCCAGCCGTCCCCAAAAAGTGAAAAAATGCAGGGGACGTCTCGAAAACTTGGGGACGCCTAAGGGGAAAAAGGGGGACAGCCAGCCGTACCCAGTTCCGTACCGGGTACTTCTGGCCGTCCCCCTTTTTTGTTTGCATAAAATTTTAAAAGTTTAACATAAAAAAAAAATTTAAGCCTCCAACTTGGTCGGCCAAGTTGTCCCCACCCCTCCAAATGCCCTTAAAGGCAGTAGAGGCAAAATAGGAGCAGCAGGCTGCTTCATTTTTCTATTTTTTTATTTTTTATGTTGAACATAAACATGATTATGATACATTGATACTTATGACTTTATGGCAGCCCTCTACCCTTTGGGCCTATAGCTTTGGGCATATTTTGATTTTGATTTTCAGATTTATCATGTTTATCATTATGACATTATGATATTGACAATTGCTAATATTCATTGTTCAGTGTTCACTGATATTGATATGCATTTTGACAATTGGGTACTAAAATCGGATATTATTTCCTAGATGGCATTCAAATGTTGTATTTTATGGTTCTATAATGTTTAAATGACATGCTCATATGAATGACATGTATATTTGCAAATTTCAATATATATTTTAAAATTTCCCTATATATATATATAGCCGTCCCCGTTTGCCGTCCCCCTCCGTCCCCAAAATCACCAAAAAAATTCGCCGTCCCAGAAACCTGTCCCGCCATCCCCAGCCGTCCCCGTACCGGAAACTTGGGGGAACATAGTATATATACAAAATACATACACACACATACATACATATATATATACATATATATATATATATAAAAGTTACCCTGGTTATATGTGGTTTTTTGGTATACTATTTTGCTATGTGAGTACTTTGTTGTATATCCACTAAGTAGTTGGTAATTTCCTTAGCTGAACAAACACGGATAGTATGCCTTGTAATTTTGCTTCATTAAACACATTTCATAAACATGTAGGTGATATTTACTTATAGTATCTCTTACTCTTTCTAGGTCGATAACCTTTTTGGTGCTTCTACTGAACTTCTATATATTTGTTATGGATAAGAAACGAAGATTACTAAGGGTACTACATTCTTTTTTTTGGTTTCTAGTTCTGAATGATTGGTTCTTAAAGGTATTTGTATAGAAGTGCAGAAATATATGGATATATAAATATATGTCAATATAAAAATGTGTATGTTTATACATAAACACATAAATATATATATACAAAATACATACAGACAAATTCACTCTCGAAGATATCATTTGTGCACAGACAAATTCTGGAACAAAAAAGACGTTTGTTTATATGCAAGTGATCCTTAACAGTCAGTGATTACCAATCAGAGTATGCAGAAGTATGATCTGTATTAGACAACCTTTTATAAGCATATGCCACACATGCATAGGGATGATTTGGCAAAAAAAAACAAAGAAAGTTGAAGTCGTCCTTGACTTGCAAAGGCATTGATTTCCTTGTTAATGCAAATAAAGGTGGGAGACTGCCAAGAGGAGATAACCATGTTCCTTAAAGATGCGTCTGGTTTGGACAAAACCTTGATTTGTGACTATTTGACAGAGAAAGATGATTTTTCATCGAGGGCCATGCACACATATGTTGACTCCTTAGGGCCACCCAGTCAAGAACATATAAGAAGATACCCCAGGCACCAAAGTGTGATGTATCTACAAAGTGCCACTGAATGTGATGCAAATAAAGATGAGCCAGCGGAGATATACATAAGCAGACTGCAAACAAAGCACACAGAAAACGATACCAAAGATACTGATAATGTTTCAAGTTGAGCAGTGACATGGATGGTTTACAACAGCACAAGAGATGTAGATATATCAAAATTATCATTGCCAAAGGAAGGTTCGACTCAGCGTTTTAAATATAAGGGTGTGAAACACTATTTGGAGATTATTAGAGTTTAATATATTAAAACATATTTGAACAAATTTCAAGTTATGTAATATCCAATAACCATAATATGTACTAATAGCCAATTATTTATTAGTCCTAGAAAGTCACAATGAATAAAGTGATTTAACATCTTTTGGGTAGAATATAAATAAAAGTTGCCCAAAAGGAAGGAAAAATAATAACATAACACATTATTGTAGGAGGAGCATGAAGGAGTACTCAAATTTTTGTAAGGGAGAATAAGGAATATAAAGCAATGCTTTTATTATAAACTGATATATTATATTGTAATAATAAATGAAAGTTCCTTGTTTTTATTCAAAGCAAAGAAATAAGTTACAATTTGGATTTGTCCTTTGTGATCAATAAAGTTATTATTGGATTATTTCCAGCAATGCTCATGTATTAGATTTGTCATAGCATTCTTTGTTTGATAATTGGGCTTCCCACCAAAGAAGTTAGAATCCTTTTGGACTAGCATTGAATTGCACAGGTGACTTGTCTTGTGCATTTAGAGCACAAGAATAATTCATGATATTTTAAAGTATATTGTCTCATAAAGTTGTACATATTACTCTTCATTGTGGTAAACTCTATTGCCTGAATGAACAAGGCACTGGTCTTTATAATCATTGAAATACAATTATTGGATTCATAGCTGAAGTCAATAGTTCTTTTTTGTATCTTCTTGCAAGCGTCAACTCAATTATCAATAAAATCTTATATAAACATTTAATCATTTCAAGCATTCATATAACTTTATTTTTTGCCAACCTTAGAATTCACAAACTCTAAATTCATTATAGAAAAGATTTGAGCCAAGTCATAAGGGTTTAAGGAAGGTTTACCCACTTAGGTTTAGCGAAGCCTGAAGTGCAAGGGAATTGAGTGTGAAAATTAACACTATTGCAATCACTGATTATTAATATCCTATCGTAAACGATTATTAAACTGTCCTAAATAAATTCACAGCTAATATCAAAAAATAACACACTACAACTTCACCAATAAAATATGGAAAGAAATTCGCAACACAAAGAACACAATATTTTTCAGACAAACCGTCCCTGGAAAAACCCCTAAGGGAGAACGAGTCCTGCAGATGGAAAATATATTAACTTTAGCAAATCAAGAGATACAAAATTCCTTGCCTCTAACTAGCAGAATTCAAACAACCTCCTAATTTCTCCTGCTAATATTCCCCACTACTAACCCTAACACTATCACTGCGCCCTTGCTAACATTGCAAGATTGTCTGCTATTACTGCAAACTCATTTGCTAACACTACAAATGCTTCTACAACTTCTTGTTGTTCTATGTTCTGTTCTATTCTCCAAATGCCTCCCTTGACCCCCTTTTATACTATTTAACCAAGAGGTTTCTAGTTGCTTCTCGATTAAAACAACCTAACCAATAGGTTACTAGTGGCTTCTATAAGGAATCAAATAATTAATAAATATTTGTCGTAATTCTAACAATTATTTGTCAATTAATCACATAAGGACGAACAACTGTCCAAGCTACCTAAAACTAACACTCCCTCTTAGCAAGGAAGTTGTTCTACATGACACCCAACTTATCTCTGAAGAAGATGAATTTCGCCTTCCCCAATGCCTTTGTCAAAATAATTGCTACCTGTTCCTCCATAGGTATGTACTCTAGCTGAACAACCCCCCGTTGTACACAATCTCTGATGAAATGATATCTGATGTCTATATGTTTAGACCTATCATGAAATAATGGATTCTCAGACAACTTAATGCAACTCTGATTATTGCAGTGTATCACAGTAGTCTCAACCTTCTAACCAAACAAGGCTACTAACAACTTCCAAAGCCATATAGCTTCACATGTCGCCATGCTAGCTGCTATGTATTCTACTTCTGCTGAACTTAGAGCCACGGATTTTTGCCTCTTGCTGAACCAAGATACAACTCCTAATCCCAAACTAAAACAACATCCTGAAGTGCTCCTTTTGTCTATTGTACTTCCTACCCAATCTGCATCAGTATAGCCCAGCAACCTGATACCTTCACCTCGAGCATATCTGATCTCATACTCAACTGTACCACGCAAGTAACGCAATACATGCTTGGTCATTGTCCAATGCATTCTCTTTGGTTCAACCATGAACTGACTAAGAGAGTTTACTCCAAATGCCATATTTGGCCTAGTGTTGACCAAATACATAAGTGAACCAATCAACTGTCTATATAAGGTGGGATCTACATCCTTCTCCTTAAATGTATCTACCTTCCTCCAATTTTTGATTATGGGTGTCGACACGACTTTGCAATCCTCCATCCCGAATCTCTTCAAGATTTCAATGCAATATTTCCCTTGACCAAGGAAAATCTCTCCATCTTCGTGCCTAGAAAGTAGTGCATAAGTCCTAAGTCCTTCATCTCAAACTCTTTTGCAAGGTCCCTCTTGCAACCTTCTATGAGCCCTAGTGAACCTGTAAGAAACAAGTCGTCCACATAAAGAACAAGAATGAGAGTCTCACCCCCAACCACCAAGTAGTAGTGGTTAGCATCCGCTTCACTCTTCACAAAGCCCATTTCCTGCAAGTATGCATCAATGCGCTCATACCACGCTCTAGGAGCTTGCTTGAGTCCATACAATGCTTTCTTCAATCTACACACGTGGGTCTCTTTGTTGTGTGCTACAAAGCCTTTTGGTTGCTCTATGTATACGCCCTCCTTTAACTCACCATTAAGGAATGTTGTCTTGACATCCATTTGATGGATCTGCCATCCCATCTATACTACAAACGAGATTACAACTCCTATAGAAGTATACCTGGCCACTGGAGCAAATGTATCCTCGTAGTCTATTCCCTCCTTCTGAGAGAACCTCTTGGCCACGAACCTTGCCTTGTATTTCTCGATGCTACCATCTGCACTGTGCTCTATCTTATAAATCCAGCGTCATCCAACTACTGCTCTATCTATTGGTCTAGGAACTACCTCCCACACATCATTTTGCATTATTGAGGAATACTCCTCAACCATAGCATCTCGCCATGCGTGATGCTCTACAACCTCCTGATAGCTAGAAGGCTCACTATCTACTAACTGACTAACTAATGCCACATAGTTATTGAACTTGACTGGTTGTCTCTGTTGTCTAGTACTCGTCCTAGGAGCTCCCACAAACTCCTGAGTATCCCTTTGTGTCTCTTAAACCTCGCAGTTCCTAATGCCAACTGTAGAGGATGAAATATCAAACTCTAAGTCTTCTAGATGCATTTCCTATTGCACATGTTGCTCCATGCTCTATGAATCTTCACCACCTAAGCCTACACTTGTACTGGTAACTGTACTTGTGCTTTGTTGCCCTTGACTAGGCCTTGGAGCTTCTGTTGGCTGCTCACTCTGATAATCTGCTAGCAAATCTTTGGACCTTCTAAATGCCTTGTAATCCATGAACTTTACATCACACCTGACAATAATTCTTTTGTTCTGGGGATAAAATCCTATATGCCTTTGAGGTTTTACTGTACCCAACAAAGTACCCCCTCTCTACAGTTTGATCTAACTTGGTATGTGTATCACCTGGAATATGAAAATATGCCAAACTCCCAAATATTCTGAAATGGCTAACATTAGGCTTCTTACCAGTGAAAGCTTCCTATGGTATTATCCTCCCTAGCACCTTATGTGGAACCCTGTTCTAAATGTAGACTGTTGTACTACACACTTCTGCCCATAAGTAGCGAGGCATATCTTGGTCATGTAGCATAGATCTTGCCGCCTCCAATATAGAACGGTTCTTCCTCTTAGCAACTCCATTCTGCTATGGATTGTAAGGAACAGTCCACTCTCTCTTGATTCCTTCCCTAGTACAGAACTCCTGGAAGTTATTTCCTTTGTACTTGCCTCCATTGTCCAACCGAAAAACCTTTATCTTCCTTCCTGTCAAGTTCTCCACACGAGCCTTGAACTCTTGGAATCGACTAAAAACCTTATCCTTGGTCTTCAAGAAGTATATCCAGGTCTTCCTAGAGAAATCATCGATAAAAGTAACATAGTACTCATATCCTCTAATAGACTTTGTTGACATTGGTCCACATACATCTGAATGTACTAGATCAAGAACACATTCAGATCTAGTGTCACTCCTTGGAAAAGATGTTTTCACAAACTTCCCCAACACGCATCCCTTACATACATCATCATGCTCTGTGCTCACCTCTAGAACACTTGTCACCTTCTCACGAAGCAATTTGAGTGCTCCATGATGAATATGGCCCATCCTCCTATGCCATAGCTCTCCAAGATCTCTACGATTACTGCTGCTCATGAGTGCCTTAGGAGTATCAAACAGCAACCTGTATAGGCGACCAATCCTAACTCCAATAGTTATGGGTGATTTCCAATCCTTGTGCTTAATCAACACATGTGTCCCTCTAAAGAATCATTATACCCCCTATCCTGAACAACAAATATAGAAATCAAATTCATACCTAAGCTTGGCACATGCAACACATCATGAACTGTAATTATCTTTCCATTCTCCCTTTGAAACTTAACAGTTACTTTCCCAACTGAGTTGAGTTTGGACAAGTTTCCCATAGAAATCTTGATATTGGTGTTCTCCTCCTTATAACTGGAGAAGTACTCTCTAACTCCTGTCATATGAAATGACGCCCCCTATCTATATACCAAATAGTGAGGTTGAGCTAACCATACAAGCTATAAATGCAAACTCATCTTCCAGTCTATTGGAGAGTCCTACACTTGCTGAAGCTGTCACCTACTTCTTTTCCTTCTTCCTTTTTGGGCAATCACTAACATAGTAACCATACTCATGACATCCAAAGCACTTGACCTTAGAAAGGTCCTTCTTCTTCTTCTCACTTTGTGAATTCGATCCTTTGCTAGATCCCTTATTTGCTTTCCCTTTCCCTGCTAGGGCAACATTCTCCTGTTCCAGCTCACTTTTCTAACTCTTGTTGGCCCCATTGACAAGACTTGGTCTAAACTCCTCCTGAGTGAAATCAGTCCATCCCAATTCGGTATCTCATCCACTGGCAACTTGAACAAAGACACTCCAATGTTTAGAAAACTCATTTAGGGCTATTCTCACTAGCTCATCATCACTGGGACTATCTCCAATAGCTGCTAACTCGTCCTTGACAAGTCTAAGCCTGGTGAGGTAACTTGTAACGTCTTCTCCCTGGTTCATCCAGGTATTCTTCAGCTTCTCTCTGAGAATCATCTTCCTCTTAGTGGTAGCATTCTAGTACAGATTCAAAATGACATCCCACATCTTATTCGCCGTGTCTAGCTCTGAGATATGTGGAACAATATGATCCTTATTCGCCGTGTCTTTCTTATATGTTGCAAGCTATGTCGCATTCGTTGGTATAGGTACAACACTAGTAACATAATCCTTGATACCATTCTCTTCCAACAATAAAGAAATTATGGCCTTCCAGACACCAAAATTCGAGGTACCATCCAATCTGTCTTGATCTCTAAAACCAGCTAAAGCCATCTCACAGGATTAAAGCAATAATAATTCTGAAGAGATCACACTAGGCTATATAAACCCTTAATTTCATTTCCTAGGGAAGAACTCTTCTACCCTCAACACTACTTTGATACCATGTGAAAATTAACACTATTGCAGTCACTGATTATTAATCTCCTATCGTAAACGATTATTGAACTGTCGTAAATAAATTCATAGCTAATATCGAAAAATAACACAAGTGCAACTTCACCAATAAAATATGGAAAGAAATTCACAACACAAAGAACACAATATTTTCGGACAAATCTTCCTAGAAAAATCCCTAAGGGAAAACGAGTTCTGCAGATGGAAAATATATTAACTTTAGCAAATTAAGAGATACAAAATTCCTTGCCTCTCACTGGCAGAATTCAGACAACCTCCTAATATCTCCTGCTGATATTCCCCACTGCTATCCCCAACGCTATCACTGCGCTCTTGCTAACACTGCAAGACTATTTGCTATCACTACAAACTCATTTGCTAACACTGCAAATGCTTCTACAACTTCTTGTTATTCTTTGTTCTGTTTTGTTCTCCAAATGCCTCCCTTGACCCCCTTTTATACTACTTAACCAAGAGGTTTCTAGATGCTTCTCGATTCAAACAACCTAACCAATAGGTTACTAGTGGCTTTTAGAAGTAGTCAATTAATTAACAAATGTTTGTCATAACTCTAATAATTATTTGCCAATTAATCACATGAGGACGAACAGCTATCCAAGCTACCTAAAACTAACATTGAGTAAGGAGATCATTCTTGTTCATTGGCTAAAATTGATTGAGTAATCCTATTGAAGAATTGGCAAAACTTTTAGATTTCCAATCTGTGGTTTTGGGAACCAGTAGATTGGTGGCTCTACTAGGGAGAGTCGCTCACTGTTACATCCCAAATTTTGTCCTAATTTTTTTAATTTGATCATAATTGTTGGTTTAATGAATTGTTTCTTTTCATGACCATGTGAAACGAGTTTGTTATTTATATACATTGTACCAATTATTAACGAATTATTTCTTTTCATGATCATGTGAAATGAGTTAGTTATTTACATACGTTGATGAAATGACTGGTAACCTATAACTATTATTAGATGATTAGCACTTGTTTGATTTGAATTAACAATCAATATATTTTGTTTGAATTACAACGAAATTAATGTTTTGGCGAGAATGTTTTACATGGGTGATTGCAGGAGAAGACTAAAGAGAGGGGAAGCATTGCTAAACAGGATCATCGGAATGGGATGTTCGTTTGGTTCAGTCATCAGGATCGGCAAGTATGACCTAAGACTTCCTTGGAAAGGATACAAAGACTTGTCCACAAGTTGCATTAAGGGACCGCATGAGCTATTAAGGATACAAAATATTAAAACCATAAAACAATCTAAATTAATATATAATACATACCTTTAGAGATTGTTTATTAATTTTTATCCTATCATTATAATAAACACTTACATGCGAAGACATAAATATAAAAATGAAATGGCACCAATAAATTATAATAATATAATCTAATTATGTCACCTCATCAATATACTTATGTGAACGTATATAAGAACGTATTATAATAATAAAATAAAGTTTATAACTCTTTGACTCCTTATTTATTTTCCCTCTTTATTTCTCTTCTTTTCAAATCAAATTTATGTTTGTATTCGAATGGTCATCTTGAAAACTGATGGAAACTAAGGAGTCTTGGCTAACCTTTAAAGGAGCCATGAATCAACTTAGATGATCATTCATTCCTTCCATCCTTCCTTCCTCCCCTTTCTCTTATTGCTGCATTTCATACTAAGAGTTTGGACATTCGCAGCCGAACACTTTCCAGTATTTCTCAACCCTGATTTCCCTATCTTTTCCTTAATACTACCGGTAAATGAAGCCTGAGAACAATTATCAAATTAGGGGGTGAACAGGAGTTCCGGACAAGGGCAAGAAGAGCCACATTTTAATCACAGGTCACATGTCTTATTTTTACCTTCTTCTCTTCTAAGTATAAGCCCGACTGTAGTCGGCTGCTCATTTCAAGGTCAAATGAAATACCATAGAAGCATTGTAATTCATAGTTCAATTTTCACTGAGTAATAATGTCTGTCTATAGTCAGTACATAATGATAGGACTAAGAACAAAACAAATATGTTCAAGTGCATATCTCCCTTCTAATCTGATTTGAGTAGCCATCCATAGCCGGCTATACATGTAGACTGAGATCAATTTATGATATTTTTTTGTTGGTCCCCTGCATTACATAGAGACCATTGAAGATCTTCATCGAGTAACCTTGTGCTTCACATCTTTTATGAATTCAAATGGTAGTTGTAGAAAACTTGGTTGGATTGTGTGAATCAACATCAATGCCCATGCTATCATATTTTCTGAACAAAATCAGAATATTTATAACACCGAGGAATTCACCAGCATGATGCCATAGAATTGGTGAAGAGGTGTAAATAATATCAGAATGCTCAAAATCTTACGAACACCAAGGAATTCACCGGCAAAGAAGCCATGGAATGGTGAAGAGGTGTAAATAATAACAAGATGATCATAATCTATCAGGCACGTAGGATTCACCCCGCGTAGAAGCCATAGAATGGTGAAGAGGTGGAAATAATCCTGCAAGAACCAATTATGAAATCAGATCTAAATATCTAAATAATGAATAATTAATAGCTCATGCATGTCCCGGTAATGGAATCTGTTGTCAAGTCGAGTAGTGGTGATCGGATTCATGAACCCAACTAAGATCTTTGCCCAAGGTAGTTTTAGGCATATGTGCCAATCTTAAGATCACTTGTTTGTCTGCAGACGTCAATTATATAGGTATAACTAATTGGGCACTCAAACCACCCAATAGCCAGGATGGTTGGACTAAAGAACATCCCAAGCCTAATCTCAAGGTAGGGAGGGTCGTTCTATTAAGTTAGGATGTGTGGGGATAAGTATGGTCCAAGGTTGGGAGGTTAAGCCTATGTCAATGCTTCTCCTCCCACAAATGCCAAAGCTTGAACAACAAGATAAAGGATTCTTCCGTTATTACTGTATGTTTCTTTTACACTTTTACTTTTAATCCTTTAGTAGGAATTACTAGACGGTTTAGTTTTTTAGATAGAGTAAATATTGACATTAATAAAATGGGGTTCCTGAGTAAGTTTGAAGCGTTGATTAAAATGTAATTATGAAGTTTTCAAACCACCACAAGTGAGGTCGATGAAAAAATTCTAGAGCCATGAGTAAGGGAAACTATAAATATTTATTTTCAAATCAATTTCAAAAGACATCAATAGATAAAGAATATCATGATAGTGAGATGAAAAGCAATGTGTCAAGAAATACAATCAGTGAGACAAGTGATGATAATGTTGCCAGGAAATATGCACTATTACATGATCAAAACAAAGTTTTTGACAGAGGCAAACATTAATTTTCATTTTTGGGGGCCTAGGGCAACCAAATAAAGTTCGGAAAATAAACTGTAGAGGAGGTGTGATTAGAATATTGTCTGCTTCTCCAAAGATAACTGCAATCTCATTATGCCCACAACAAGCATATGTACCCAATAAGAGTCACTTATGGAGCCTTGATTTTAGAGTCTCCATTTCCACTTACAATCAAGTTCATTAGAAGCAGTAGCAGCTCCACCATGATCTTATTCACAACCTAAATTCTATATGTTCAAAGAACTGCTTTCAAGCCAAATTTTCTCTCTTTCCATCATGAACTTGCTAATTGTGATTCTCAACAAACCGTAAAATAAAAGAGAATATGTTCCACTAACCAAATCCTTGCCTATGTTTGACTGATGTCCATGTAAATGATAAAGAATATGGACAAATATTACAGTGGAAAGTATGAAAGTTATTGATGATGAAATATGTTAATAGGTCACAGGAATGTTGGTGTATGAGAAAATTTTTCCTTTCTCATACAAAACTTTACAAGATTGTCTACACTCATCCAAAAGTGAAGGCTTTGGAGCTCAAAGATGCCCTTGTGCTTACAAATAGATATCTATTTTCTTCTTCCCAGATTCATAATCTTGCTGACTACTAGAAGATGGATGATTTTGTGCTAAAGACTATTTAAACAGCACCTAATGATGAGCTGGAAGAGGCCTGTGCATTAGTATTATGCATGTGACAAAGAGATTTGTACAAGTACTGCAACAAATATAAAGTTTCCATTAAACACTTAGAACATTATAGCTCTCCAAGATATCATTTGTGCACAAACAAATTCTGGGGCAAAAAAGTTTGTTTCTATACAAGTGATCTTTAACAGTCGGTGATTACCAATCAAAGTATGTAGAAATATGATGTGTTAGACGATCTTTTATAAGCATATGTCGCACACGCATAAGGATGATTTCGAATAAAAAAGAAAAGAAAGTTGAAGTCGTCCTTGACTTGCAAAGGCATTGACACGGAGAAGGCGGGACACTCGCCAAGAGGAGATAACTGTGTTCCTTAAAGATGCATCTAGTTTGGACAAAACCTTGATTTGTGACTATTCGACAAAGAGATGATTTTTCATCGAAGCCCATGCATGTACATGGTGACTCCTTTTCAAGGGCCACGCAAATCAAGAACATATCGAGAAGATATCTCAAACACCATAGTGTGATGTATCTACAAAGTGTTCCATGCTAAGTCCTACCGAATGTGATGCAAATAAAGATGAGCCACCGAAGATATTTAAGCAAACCACAAATGAAACACACTAAAAATGATACCAAAGTGTCAATAATGTTTCCGGTCGAGCAATGACATGGATGGTTTACGACAGCACAAGAGATGCGGATATATCAAAATTATCATTGCCAAAGGAAGGTATGACTCAGCGTTTGGAATATAAGGGTGAGAAACACTATTTGGAGATAATTAGCAGTTAATATATTAAAACATATTTGAAAAAATTTCAAGTTATGTAATATCTGATAACCATATTGTGTAATAATAATCAATTATTTATTAGTCAGGAAGTTGCGATGAATAAAGTAATTTCACATCTTTTTGGTAGAATATATATTAAAACTTGCCCAGAAGGAAGAGAAAATAATAACATAACACATTATTGGAGGAGCAGCATAAAGGAGTACTCATATTTTTGTGAGGAATAAGGAATATAAAGCATGGGTTTTATTATAAACTGATATATTATATTGCAATGATAAATAAAAGTTTCTTGTTTTTATTCAAGGTAAAGAAATAAATTACAATTTGGATTCGTCCTTTGTGATCAATAAAATTCACTGGATTGTTTCCGACAATGCTTGTGTATTAGATTCGTCATAGCATTCTTTGTTTGATAATCACGAATAGTGTGAATATTTTTGTGTTTCCTCATCTTTGTCTAATTGGGCTTCCCACCAAAGAAGTTAGAATCCTTTTGGACTAGCATTGAATTGCATAGGTGACTTGTCTTCTGAATTTAGAGCACAAGAATAATTGATGATATTTTAAAGTATATTGTCTCATAAAGTTGTACATAGTAATCTTCATTGTAGGAAACTCTATTGCCCGAATAAACAACGCACTAGTCTTCGAAATCATTGAAATATGATTATTGGATTTATAGTTGAAGTTGACAATTCTTTTATGTATCTCCTTGCAAGCATCAGCTCAATTATCGATAAAATCTTATATAATTATTTAATCATTTCAAGCTTTCATACAACTTTATTTTTCACCAACCTAAGAATTCGCAAAGTCTAAATTCGCTATAGAAAAGCTTTGAGCCAAGTCATAAGGGTTTAAGGAAGGTTTACCCACCCAGGTTTAGTGAACCCTGAAGTGCAAGGGAATTGAGTCAAGAGATCATTCTTGTTCATTGGCCAAAAATGATTGATTAATCCTATCAAAGAATTGGCAAAGCTCTTGGGTTTCCAATTTGTGGTTTTGGGAGCCAACATGGAGTAACAAAGAGATTACTCCTTGTAACATTACAATATTCTCATACAAGTACATCTTCTCCAAGGATGTTCCTCTCACAAAGCAAATAGTCTCTAATGAGTTTTCTCTTCTATTTTCTTACTCATGTATCAATAATGGCATATAGAACTAATATATCCTTCTCCTCATCATCCAAACGTGGCAAATCAACTAACCAAGAAATAAGCTAACCATTGCCCTTTTGAGGTAAGACGCATGGAAAACACTCTTAACCTCAATTGCATGTTGGTGAATCCTACTTGAGCTAATTCACCAATCTTTCTGAAAACTACATATGGTCCATATAAGTGAGGTTTGAGCTTCTCATTACCACTTTTCTTAATGAAAATTTTCCTATAATGTTGCAAGTATACAAAGACCATATCTCTAACCTCAAATGATCTCTTGATGCAATATTGATCAGAGATCTACATAAAACCTTAATTGATTTCAAGCGTACAATAAGTTATCTCCAAGTGACCTCATCCTGGTTGTGCTTTACTAAGCCACCTGCTCATGGCAACCTATTGTTACTACACACCAAACAAATAAAGGTCAGTGCATCATATTAATAAAGTGGCATAAATGTAATCATGCCAATGGGCATGTCATAGGTAGCATTGTAGCAAGACTCTCCAAGGTGCAACCATTTGACCTATGTGTTTCCTACGTCCTTGCTCTATGAAATAATTCCTCAAGAACTCTTCAATCGAACTTATTGCCTATCTTTGTCTATCTGGAGGTTTGGGGTGATCATAATAGGAATGAGCTTGATGTCAATCAAATGAAAGAATTATTACCAAAAAGAGCTAAGATATTTGCTATCCTTGTCACTGAAAATAGTCTTGGGCAAGTCATGTATCTTGAATACCTTTTCGAAAGATAAACTAGCTAATTGATTGTAAGATTTGCTCGAGTTATCTGTAGTTTGCAAGCTAATATGCTTATGAAGTGATTGATAGATGATGTATAAGTGATAGCTGATAATATTATGTAAACAATTATATTTCCTTTAGCTATGGTTGTGATGTGCGATGGGGTTATTTATTCAAGCAACACTTAGCAATGGATGCGATAATTAATACAATAGTTTGAGTATGTAACTTGGATATTGCTAGAAGTAATATTTGCTATATTAGAATATCAATGAGATATCTGCACTCAATAGTAAGCGTCACCTCTGATTCGTATCTCTTTGTCGTTGTGATCCTTAGATGTCTCTAACTAGCGCTATACAGATAAATTGATTAAGCTAGTGGATTTGTATTCTAGATAGAGCCAAATCTGATATGGATAAATAAGAGAGTAGGTAAAGTATGCTTTTTCCCGAATGAGAGGAATCGATTCTCCTCTTATACCAATATTGATGGAGGGATGCTTCCCAAGTGACACGTTTGTATCTCTTCCCCAAACTGTCACTATATCCATACTATACTCAATCAGCCATTTCTCTGCAACTGATGTCTTCAGACAAACTTAAATTGGGATAATATCATTCCACTTAGTTATCGATCGGATAACTGTTGGTTAAGTGCAGATTAATACTGATTTTCTAGATTGTCAATTGATTAATAGTATTGGCTTGAGTCCTATTTGTATATTGATTCCTCTTGTAATTGCGTCAAGGATTTTGTCATTTCCCCACAGCATAGGTAATTATTAATAGTGACATTACCAGTTCGATACGGGATCCGCAAGGAGTATTTAATTGTTGTTAACCTCTACCTGTTGACTCCCTTATATGATTTTGATTGTATCTAAATACTTTCAATGTCTTTTCCCACGTAGATGTTAGAGTGTCGATATTGGCTACTTACCTTATGGTTGGTTCATATAAAAGAATAAATATCTGATTTCTATACCGTTAGTAAGCTTAGTGTCATCATATTTCAAATTCGATTATACTGAAATTTATTATATCTATATTATATATAATAATATATATATTATGATATATATAAATATGTAAATTACAATTATTGAGTTTTTTTATTTTAATCTATATAATATTATAATTATGTGAACTCTATTTCATAGGGGTCATCAAGATGACAAATTATTAAAATATATCAATTATTTATTTAGTTTGTATTTTAAGATCATTTAATTATTTGATCCTTTATTTATTATTTATTATTAAATTATGTTCGCGGAGTGGGGATATCATAAACACAAACAATAGTCTCTGTTTATTCAGAGCCCATCAACACCCACATAATTTGGGATGTACTTCTATGCATTCACCAACACAAACAATGTATCTTTCGATGGTTTGCAAGGACCCGAGATAAAGGAGCCCAAAATTGTCGAGTTTCTATTTGTAACCAGTGACTCCAGTAACATTAAAAGCATCTTGATTAACTCACGTGAGACACTCTTGTGCTCACACAAGTTTGTCATCTTTATCACCTCCCCTTGCGCACATCTAGGCATGATAAAAGTCTTGTCGTTTTATTGATGCAGGAACCACTAGGACATTCAAGAAGTGTTGTCGGATATGACAGGGATGTTGAGTCACACTTTCTCCTGTGTGCAGTGCAACATCTTCAATTATTTGAAGATTCTCTGCCACACTTTGCCAATTCCCTCAACCAATAGGTTAAATATCTATTTTTTTAGTTTTGTATCAATTTTTTGCACTTGTATCCATGATGTTTGTAGTTTTTTTTCTAATTTACATTTATTTAATTTCTTATTATAGGAATATCAAGAAATTATATGTATTGAGGAAGAATGGCTGCCACTAATACTCATAGTAAGAGGGCAAGGAATCAATAGTTTTAAAATTGATGTAGGATCTCCTTTATGTAGATATACCACAAGAATGTCATAGGTTTATGGAGGTGGCTCATATATTTGGAAGTGTAAATATTGTCAAGGTAACAAAGGCAAACCATTCAATAGTTCATATTCTTGGGCCAAACTTCATTTTATGGGTTCTATAGGCAAAGGATTTTCAATGTGCAAAGGCAGAGATGGGAAAGGGTTGTCTAATGCACAAATAGCTTCATTTACAAAAGAACAAGAAGCTGCTAATAAATTGATAGGAAGAGCAAAACAAAGTTTTTATCAACCTCCACCCTCAAAGAAAACAATGCAATTACCCACAAACCAATTCTATCCTCCAAACACCCATTCTTTAAGTACATATATCGGAAGTGGAAGAGGAAGTAGAAGTTATTGCCCGCAAAAGAGGTCCATTGGACACCGCATTTAAAATAGAGGCAAGAGAGCTTGCTCATCAAGCCATTGCACATTGGCTCTATGCCAACGGTCTTCCTTTCAATTTGGTGAGATCACCATATTGGAAGGAAATGGTGGCAACCATAAATAAAGCACCAGCTGATATAAAAGTCACGGGTATAAAATGGTGTGTACCACTTTATTGACAAAAGAGAAGATTTGTGTAGAGAGACGTATTCAACCAATAAGAAATTCATGGAAAACCTTGGGTGTTTCTATTGTTTCGTATGGATGGAAAGATATGAGAAATCAGTCACTAATAACTATGATTGCAGTGTCACCGAAAGGGGTAATTTTTTTAAGGCAATAGACTGTGAAGGGGAAGTGAAAGATTCACAATTCATTTCCAAAATTTGCATTGAGGCCATAAAGATGGTGGGTAATGAGCATGTAGTTCAAGTGATTACAGATATTGCAAAAAATTGCACGGGTGCAGGTACTTTGGTTGAGGGTCATAATGACCATATTTTTTGGACAGCATGTACCGTACACTCTCTAGACTTGGTCATGCAACAAATCGGCACCCAAATAGATTGGGTGAAGTAAATATACCAAGGGGGAGAGGAGATACAAATCTTTGTGATGAACCACCACATGTCACAATCCATATTCAGATCATTCTCCAATTTGGAGTTGCTGAAGGTAAATTCTAATGAGTAAATTTCAATTATTTATTTAATTTGAATCTATTTTATGTCATGTTCAATTATCCTTAGAAGCCGAAGTGGGCATTCTGGGCTTGGAGGCGGAAGCAAATGCCTATGGAAGCGAATTCTGAGGCGGATGCCTACAGAAGCCACCCAGAAGCACCCCCTAGGCATCCAGATGTGAGTGGAAGCCTGTCAGGATTTAGATGCCTGGGAGGCACTTCCAGGTGACTTCCACATGCTTATGCTTCTATTATTTGGTTAAAACTTAAGATTTATCTCCATTTTATGCTTGCAAATAAGAAAGAATTCATAATTGCTAAATCTGAAGGTTGAAAATTATTGGTTGCTTTGCATATGGAGGGCATTTGCAGAGCATTGTCTTGTCTTAATGCAGAAACTGTGTCTGAGAGTTTGTGTGGCAGCAGATTTAAATCCAGAGATCAATTTCTACTATGTTTATTAATTTTTCCATACCTGATGTTCCATTATAAATGTTAAGGAGATAACAAATAAGACTAAAGATGCAATCCTATCTACTGTTGTTTCCTGTTCAGGAGATCTGTGGTTTTTGGCTGAGGATTTTGGCAATGTCTTTGAATCTGTGATCCTAGAACAATCCATTTATTCAATATTCAAGGTTACTGAAAATGCATTTCTTTGCATATACATAATATATATATAAATAGACACACACACACACACACATATGCATCCAAACCCACTTTCATCCCCCCACACCCCCACCAAAAAAAAAAAAAATCTCATGCATCCATGCACCCACTTCTTGCATCTGCATCCAAATCCGCACCTGAATCTGTAACTTAGTTTAAATCCCTTGGCTCCTACACTTTAGGTTTTAACTTCTTTCGATTCTCCTCTCATTTTTTGTGTATTTCCTTATTTCTTAATGTTTCATGTGTGCTTTCTGGAACCTCTTTTAGATGTCATGTGGCTTGTAACAAGTTGTATGTCGAGGTCCTAGCAACCAATTTTGGCCATTCCTAGAAATTAGAATTTAGTAACACTTCCTTTCTTCATTCCTTCATTCTCAAACTGTTAAACCAATTGTCTAATAGTTCTATAATGATAGCCAAGATACAAAAAAAAAAAAGAGAAAAAATCTTGCAGCGGAACAGATGTAATTTGCCACTTTAAAAACTTGAGTAACTGTGCAATATAGATGGCAATGCACACCATATGTCATGTTCAACTTGTAGGACTGCATTAAATCCTCTAATTGAAAAATGCAAACCAAATCCTTCAAATACCCAACCAAATTTCAGGAAGATGCAACAAGGTTAGATAAAGAATTTACGGATATTTTAACATTGTCAAGGCACCACATATAGGCATAAGATTAGTGAGTTAATATATTGAAGCTAGAGAGAAAGCCAGTAACAGAAACTCATACTTATTTATGGCATAAGAGATTCAAAATGTAACTCTCAGACCAATTACATAGACCTACACGAGACATCTAGCCTTCAACAATATCTATAAATCTAAAAAAATATACAAGCTTACTGAAAGAGGAAAAGTTACACCAAAAAATAATTTAACAACTCTTAGTTACTGAGCAAACCACTGCACAAAAATAATAACTGCAAATTAATTAATATTATAAATTTCATACCTGACTAATAACAAATTTCAATATTCCAGCCTTCTCTAGTTCTGCCAGTGCCATATGTGTAAGACCTGGCATTGCTCGATGAAATGGCATGTCCGCTTTAGGCAGTGGTTTCCCTTGACGCTGCATATTATCATTCAATGCAATTATTATGTTGTATATATATGAAGCAATGAACGATGATTTATTTACTGAAACATCATCATATATTTACATATTTTATCATGTTTATCGTCAACAATAAAAAAAAATTGCAAAGCATTTAGTAATGATATTTCAGTTCGCATTTCAAATAATCTATTTACAATTTTTACTATGTTTACATGATGTTAACTGACCCAAAAGAAGACATGTCTATGCCGGCATTCCAAGTTTTTCAAATGCTACCCAACATGGAATCAAAATTCATGAATTGAACCATGGAAGAAACTATCAGTTATTCCTCTTAAAAATCAATTTGGAATTAAAGACCAGATCTCACACCTGAAGAGTCCAAATACCCGTTGGTCCACGAAAGTCGGGAATACCACATGATGTAGAGATGCCAGCACCAGTGAAAGCAACTAGGTGTTTGCTCTGTACCCATATTCAAGTAAGTTCAATGATCACATAATTGTTAAAGCATCACATTTTTAAAAAACTACATCCAGGTTAAGAATAGAACCTCTTCAATGAATTTGGCCAGCTCCTCTATCTTCGGTTGCACATGCAAATTGACATCACAGGAAACATCCATACAACAGAAGTGTCAAAACATGCAATCAGTCTTGGCACAAGAAGTTGTTACATAACAAATAGATTTATTTGAACACAGTCACATTATCTTTAGCTATAAATTTGGAAGAAGACCATCAATGCGCTAAAAATAGAATTGAATCGAAAAACAGCAAAAACAGGAAATGAAAGCAACCACAAGAGAAACAAATATAAACCAGAAGCAGCATAGAAATCTACAAGTCATAAATTTCAAAATTAAGGGATGAATGAATGAATGGAAGATTTTAATAACGTCCGCGAGGCCAAAGCAGCCTATGGGAACCCCTAAAAAATAACAAACACCCCAGATTAGGGTGCCAGAAACTTAGGCCTTCTGAAAATGCTCCTTTAAGTCAGCTCTTAGACAATGAATTTTGATCACTAGGTTTGTTGTCCTATCTAGCTGTGTTCCTTCAAAAAGAGTACCTAAATTGCCATCTTCTAGAATATCCTTATATCGAGATCAAATGTCATTGTATGTTGGGCATTCCATGATAAAATGTCACTCTGTCTCTACCACTCCCATGTCACAAAATGAACATATTCTCTCCCCCCATTCTTCCTTAGGTATCATCCATCAACCTATTTCACACCTCAAATGATAAGAACTTGTCCTAAGCTGTGCTATGAGCATTTTTAGCTCTCCATTTGATATTTGCTCCTATGTATGCCTTCTCTTCATGTTCTCTTGTGAGGTTAAATTCTTTGATATAATAACCTTTGGTACGCCCAGTTTATTTTGCCCATATGAGACTCCTGAATTTTTCCCTCCTGAACTATTTTATTCCATCATTGCTATTCTAACATTCATGCACATTAACATCCTATTTTCACATCCATTTGACATTTTGTTTCATCCATGTGATCTTTCGTTTGTCAAGTGTTTCCTCTATGATCATTTTAGGCCACTGATGTTTGTCCATACCTTGGGTTTTCTTTAGATAGCTTAATAATTGAACCATTGTCATGGCCTCCAAAGGGAATATGCATGTTGCCACCAATAAGATATGAGGGGGAACTATCGTTTAAATTTTGAGTCAGCTGATGATTAAATGTTTTTTGGTTCTTTCTTCTTGGCTCCATTTCTGATCCAACATGCTGCTGCCCCAAATCTCACATCTGTAAAGAATCGCAAGGTAACCAACACACTAAAAAGCATCTTCTTGGTTTTCCAATCCCATAACTCGGCATTCCTACATCTATTTTGTAAAGAATATAGTGCTTTCTAGCCTACCTGAATTCTTTATGCCTTACATGTTTCCCAATTCAGTTTGTTGTGGAAATTGATCCCAAGATACTTGTACTCACCAACAACTCAAGAAAATTGTTGTCGAAAAGGAAAATGTTTGGCATCATCCTATTCTCCATTCAAATAAAAGAAAATAATTGATTTGTATTCAAATATATGAGTTATGGATTAATATAGACTAAGATATATTGGTATGTATGCATGTATGTTATGTGCAGATCAAGATAGAATATATTGTCATCCAATTTATCAAAACGAACCTATTTCTTCAACACTCCCTCTTAGCAAGGGAAGATAAAGAATCTTGTTACATCCTTATTTTTGCTTAATTATAAAATATTTATAATAGTCGTTATAACTTCGTGCGAAGTTGAATTGATTGATTAAATTAGTTAATCATTATAGTTTCATGTCCAATGGAAGTGTTGATCGTTCGTTATAATTTCATGGGAACTTGGAATAGTGGTCAATCGTTATCTTGTTATATGAAATGAAAATGGATAGCTAATATGATAACTTGTTTTAGTACTTTTGATTTTATTAATGATGGGGAATATCTTATTACCATGGTAAATTTATTTTTGCAAGAATGCGACGAAGGGGAGGAAACATTGCCAATGAGGGAATTGGGCATGATGGCGACACCTACCATTGAGTTAACAAGTATGAGTCATAAACTGTCATGGTCAAGGGAACACTGGACTAGGCAAGCAAGGGTATAACAAGAGATCACCATGAGCTTACTAGGTCAACACCTTTATTGAAATAATGAAAATGAATAAACTAAGAACAATTATTGCCTTAAGGGAGCGAGTCAATCCTTCTTGCAAATTAGACATGTTCTAGTATAATGGTACCCATGGTACTTACATATGTCATATATTCATACGTGTGCATACATATATTGATATATATGCATGCGTATATTCAAATATGACGCACATGTAGGTATACGTAAACTTAAAATATAACGTATACACAAGATACGCATATTTGGAATATTACGTGTACATATGTATGTGTACGTACACATGTGAATATATGTAAATATAACTAATACCATTATAACAAGAGCTCTGTGGAGCTGGAGTCCCTACCTTGTGAGTGTTGGAAAGTAGATTACTTTTTATTGTTTTAATTATATATAATATGTAATTTTTCTAATAATTAAATTTTTAATAAGACATAAATTTGTAATACATGCTAATTTCTTATTAATTTAAAAATATTATGTTAAATTTAATTTACTTTTTAAATTTGTTCATAAATAATAATATTATAATTCAAGATATTCCTTATTAAATTTGAAGTAGAAAATTAAAATTAATCTATTACTAGTTTTTATTACATTTTCTAATTCAATTAGCTCTTTGTAATTAGATCGTTTTTTAATATATTTTTAAAATTTTTTTTTTTTTAATTCTCTATCTATCAAAATTGTATTAATATAATAAAAATAGATTTTATAATTTTAATATTTTATTGTCATCATACATATTAAAAATCTATAAATTAAAATTTTAAAATACTAGTAATATACACTACATTAATTCAGCCTAATGCTAAACACCCAAATAAGTGTGTGCTATACACCCAAATAAAATTCTAAGTGTGTGCTATCACCCATAAACATTTATAATATTGCTCCCCTACATGCAAATTCAATATGGTAAAATTACCTTTCAAAGACTCCCATTATTAGTGATATTTGTGCACAATTTTTCGTCATCCAATAAATGTAGAAGGTAGATTAGCAGGCGGCTAAGGACATTATTTACACCACGTGTTCCTCCATATTCTTCCATTGATTTTTATTATTTTTTACTCACGATAATACCGAAAATGTCTGGCAATTACCCATGAATGAATCAGAAAATCAAAATTAGTATAGCATAATTAATTTTTTTAAATCAGACCTTAGAAAGTTTGGGGTACCCCAATTGGTTTTTTCGGCAAAAATTAATAACGAAGGGGCTGAGGGTCCAACAGGAACATTAGCTCCTTGCCTTATATAAGACAAGGACCAGTATAACATTGAAGAGTAAAGTTATTAATATAATTCCATTTTATGTCATGCTCTATTATATTTTCCAATGGCCTATATTTTTATTTCTTCCATTGGGTCTAAATTTTATTTTTTCTCAGCGACTTATAATGTTATTGCTTCATCGGCCATGTGTTAATATCGGCCTTTTTGTTGTGACTCTTGAACATAACTCTCATTTCACCACCTTTCCTCTATCTTGTTCATAACTTCCTTCAAGAGAGCTTATGTAGATATCATGCATGCATTTGAACGGCAAGCTTTCTCTATACCTAGAATTGTATTTGACAATGTTTTCATAGCATCGTTGATTCCTATCTGCAAAAGTATTTATTCTTGCCATCGTTTTCATACCAGTAAATTGCATTCATAGTATCGTTGTTCCTGTTGGCGAGTGCATTAATTCTTGTCACTGTTGCATATCGATAATTTACATTCAGAGTACCATTGATCTTTATCTGCAAGTTGCATCCATACGGTGGTTGTTTTCTATCTGAAATTGCCCCAAATTGGTGATTATTTCTGCTTATCGGTGATCATTATCATACCTGCAATTATTAGAGGCTTGATATTCTACAAATAAGGTGTCGTGCCAGGCATTACCAGTCTCTACCATCAATTGAGGGTGACCAAACCTCTATTGCAAGCCAAGTCATGCATTTCTTTTGCATAGCTCTTTTCTTTATTTCTGTTTAAGCACTGAACTGTAAAACGTAGCATAAATAAATGTTAACGTCATGAATAGAGCTAGATGGACTAGGGTCTGAGTATGGATGTTATAGCTTCATAGAGATTGTTTAAGTACAAGAAAATCAATCTCAATTCTTATGTTGTCTATGATTTCTTTTCTTTTAGAATTTAAAATAAAAGAGGACCATATCAGTACTATGCAGTTCTTATACAAGGGCATAATCCATATGTCTCTAAGATAAGGAGAGGCGCCTTTAGAGAGTTAATGATAAAAGATTATAAAATACCAATGAATCTTAGTTTATTTATCTATTATAAGCCCAAGTTGGGCAGAGAATAAAACTTCTGATTATCAAGCTTGGTAATACAGGGTGCAAGGAATGCAAGTTGGGAAAGAAAACAAGGAACAAATTCAAGAACAAGGAGTATTCTACAACAAAACTTTTGGAGCTAATTCATATGGACCTTTGTGAACCTGCAACGATGAGGACTAAATGGGGAAAGGTATTTCATGATGCTTATTGAGAATTATTCTACAATGACATGGGTTACTTTCTTTAGAGAAAAGTCAGAAGCTGTAGCTAGATTTAAGGTGTTCAATAATATGGGTGAGAATCAAGTAGAAGCTAATATCAAATGTTTAAGGTCTGATAGAGGTGGAGAGTTTAAATCAAATGAAATTGATAGGTTTTGTAAAGAGCATGGTATTAGGAGACAATTGACAGCACCTAGAACTCCACAGCAAAATGGAATTGTTGAAAGGAAGAATGGGACTGTTGTTGAAATGGACAGAACTATGCTGAAAGATAATAACCTGCCTAATATGTATTAGAGATATGTTGTACATACTGTTGTTTATCTTGTTAATAGGGTACAAGTGAGAGTGAATCACACAAAGACACCTTATGAGTTGTGGTTTGGAAGGAGGCCTACCATCAAGTATTTCAAAATCTTTGGAAGCAAGTGCTACATCAAAAGAGATGATGTTTGACGTAAGATCAAATGAAGGGTTGTTTCTAGGATATTCTACAAAGAATGAGGCACACCAAATCTACAAGATGAGGCTAAGTAGATTGTGGAAAGTACAAATGTCAGAGTAATGTATTGCTACAAGATGAGACTAAAGAAGATTGTGGAAAGCACAAATGTCAAAGTAAGTGAAGAACAGAATCAAGTTGCTCGGAAGCCTAGATTTGAAATTGAAGATACCCTCATAGTTGCAAAAGAAGAAGACAAAGAAAAATCAGATGAAGAAGAGAAGAAAACTAAACAAGAACTTAAGGTTCTTGTAATGTATGTGGAAGAGAATCATTCAGAAAATCAGATCATTGGAGACAAAGACATAGGAGTTCAGACAACAAGAGGACTTGTGAAGGGCAAGTGAACAAGCAAATTATTGTTTCTTATCTAAGGTGGAACCAAAGAATTTTGTGGAAGCTAGCAAAGATGATGGATGAACAAAAGCAACAGAAAAGGAAGTAATTTAGAAAAATAAAAGAATCAAACAAAAGGAATTGGTACCTAGACCATTAGTTAAGAATGTGATGGGAAAACAGTGGGTGTTTCGGAACAACCTGAATGACTCACAAGGGACAAGGCAATATTGGTTTGCAAAAGTTACAAGGTAAAGGTGTTGAATTTGAAGAGCCTTTTGCTCTAGTAGCTGGGATGGAAGCAACAAGAATGGTTTTTTGCATTTGTTCCATTAAGAACTATAAGTTGGATGAGATGGATGCTAAGTCCACATTCTTGAATGAAAAATTTGAAGAGGTTTACATTGAAAAATCAATTGGTTTTCAGTTGTCATAAGATCTGGATATAGTTTGCAAACTCAAGAAGGCATTGTATGGACTCAAGTATGCTCGTAGAACTTGGTATGCAAGGTTATATAGGTATTTGTTGCAGTAGAACTTCACAAAAGCTACTGCAGGCAATAATCTTTAATTCAAGGTTGAAGGTGATAAGCTGTTAATATAGTTGCATATGTTGATGATATTAGTGGAGATGATGCTGTTTGCAAAATGTTTGCATAGAAAAAATACAAAAGGGATTTGAGATGTCAATGACTGGTGAGTTGTCTTTCTTTCTTGGTCTTCAAGTTAATCAATTAGAAGATGGTATTTTCATTTCTGAGACCAAGCATTTCAAGGAGACGTCGAAGAAGCTTGGTATGGAGAACTATAAACCAATTGGAAACCCCATGGTTACTGGTTGTTATTTAAGAAAAGATGATGAATCTCCGGATGTGGATCAAAAGCTCTATAGTTCTATGGTTGGTGGACTGTTGTATTTGACTACTTTAAGATTGGATATCATATACGCAGTCCATTTGGTTCCAAGATATTTAGCCAATCCAATGCAATCTCATGCTAAGGCAATAAAAAAGGATATTCATATATAAGAAAGTGACTCCATATTTTTGTTTGTGGTATAAAAGGAATGATGGTTTCTCATTGAAAACTTGCACAATTGTTGATTGGGTCACATGTGTTGATGGTAGAAATATAGATTAATCTCTTAGTTGAGCAAGATGCAAGATTCAGTATTATTGAATACAAAAACGAAATATCTTGCCATAGCATCTTCTTGCACTCAAGGATGTATATGAAGCAAACTCTCCAAGATATCAAGGTGATCTATGATGTGGCAATTCCTATTATGCGTGATCATACAAGTGATATTAACATTTCAAAGAATCTGGTGATACATTCAAGGACTAAACACATTTCTATCTGATATCATTTCTTATGAGAGAAGGTTGCAGAGAAGGAAAACAAATTGAAATATGTGCCTACAAAGAATCAAATTGCAGATATTTTCACCAAGGCACTATTATAGGGTACTTTTGGGTATCTCCAATAAAAGTTGGGGATTATTGACCCTCCTACTTCAAGGTAGATGCATAAGAGTGATGCATCTTTCCACTAGGAGATTCAAAGTCTATCTTTTGTCTCCTAAGTTGATGCGGTGACTTTTCTCAAGGGAAGTAGAAGGTTATGATTTCCTAATCGCAAGAAAGTGTTGCAAAAGAAAGATATGCCTGAAAGGGGGACAGTTGCAGATTACAGCCTGAAAGGGGGAGGATTGCAGATTACAGAGATGTACATATGTGCCTACAAAGAATCAAATTGCAGATATTTTCACCAAAGCACTATTAAAGGATACTTTTGAGTATCTCTAATAGAAGTTGGGGGTTATTGACCCTCCTACTTAAACTAGATGCATAAGAGGGATGCATCTTTCCAGGTGGAGATTCTGAGTCTGTCTTTTGTCTCCTAAGTTGATGTGGTGGCTACTCTAAAGGGGAGTAGTGAAGATTATGATTTCCTAATTGCAAGAAAGTGTTGCAAAAGAGACATATCCATGATAAGTGGAGCATTGAAGATTACAGAGATGTAGCTAAACGGGCAGAGCTATTTGGAGAAGTATTTAGAGGCCTTCAGTGTTGCACCCTTTTTTCTTGATGTCAAAGGAGAAGTTCAGTTTGATGGAAAGCTATAGTTAGAGAGACAGTTTTGTTTGGTGGTACAAGTGTTGCTATCAATGACAAAGGGGGAGAATGTTGGCAATTTGCACTGTGTTGTCATTGATGTCAAACGTTATCGTATTGATGACTGTTACATCCCAATTTTTGACCTAGCTTGAAATATAGTTGTTGAGGTTCGCATGAAGTCAATTGGCAGTTTAGTTTGATATAATCTAACGAAATGGTAAGATAGTTGGTCGTTATGATTTCAAGTGAAGATGACATGTTAGTTGATCATTAATCGCGAATTCATGGAATTATGATGAAAGGTTAACTGTTATGATTATTTATGATCAAATAATTTATAATTTAATTACGAAGAAATTCCTTGCAGGGAGTATGTTGAAGGGGTAGAAGCATTGTCAAAAAAGAATTAGGCAAGGCATCACCATCACTGGACAAACCGGTAAAGGACCTAGCGATTTGAAATAGGATACATCTGTGGAACTGCATGAGTTATTTAAATAA
The DNA here is from genome assembly GCA_028749045.1 of Cupressus sempervirens. Taxonomy (NCBI): domain Eukaryota; kingdom Viridiplantae; phylum Streptophyta; class Pinopsida; order Cupressales; family Cupressaceae; genus Cupressus; species Cupressus sempervirens. Next base: position 583,190,383 of record CM053785.1, read on the forward strand.
ATAATTTAATTAAAATAATTGGGTTAAAAATATAAATGTATATCAAAAGATTTTAATTTATCTTTCATATTTTAAATATGTGCATATAATATAAAATTGATTCGGCATCATTATAATTTAATAATTTAAATAAAATGATGTTTATATGACCTATAAGATTATAAAAATGTTCATAATTTAATAACATTTGAATTATAACTCTATCCTTTCTATTTTAATACTCCTTGCTTTTAGCCAATTTGCACTTGGTCTGGAAATCAATTTAATATTTGGCATTTGGAACTATTTTATAATCTTTTTCCTTTTTAATCGTTTCCTCTTCTCTCCTATGCTTTTAATCGAATTATTATTTGGGGATTTAAGTCGACATTATGATTAGAATTCATAGGGTTCTTGTAACCAAAGGTAGCCGTAGAGACAGGCTTATTCTTATTTATGGATTCCTTGATTGACTATCGGCATTCTTCCTTCTCCTTCAGCATTCATGATCTTTGGCAATCGAATTCAATGCTCACCATTGAGACAGAGCTTACACTGATAACTTTATCTAAATACCTTTATTTCGAATCATTCTTTCCAATTCAAATCGTTTTCCATTTTGCCGTGGGTTTCAGTATAAGTTAGCAGATTCATCCAATTACGCAAGGCTCTTTGCAGATATTCAGGCAGAGTCACGTAAGACTTTTGACACAATCCGTTAACCCTTATTCATTCTCTTATCCTATTAAGTATTGATCATAAATTCACTCCTTTAGCTGACGTTGCTGATCAATGGTTTCCTTAGTAAAAGCATAAGAAATTAAGGCTTGAACTTATGCATTAAGCTTGTCGTATCTCTCTTTAGGTTTGACGTTTTTCCTAGTGAAATAATATGAGAATGATAGATAAAGTCTGTTGATTTCCTTTGTATCGATTTATGCATATAAAGCTTGCCGTCTTTCCTTATACATAACCCCAGCATAGTAGTTTTTATGTAAACTATATATATATATATATTAGTGTTGTGGCAGAGAATATATTGTGAGCATTCAAGATGGATCGTGAGTGCATTAAGTTGTTCATTTCTAGTTTGCAAGCTGAATATATTATGAGTTCATTTACTGTATCTGTGTGTTGTATTTAAACTCTCTGATCATATACGATTATTGTGTATTGGGGATTTGTTTTCAAGGACATAGATTTTGTAATTGGTTTGAAGATATAAGCGTAGGAGACAAGTAAGAATGTTGCCGAACCTAGAATGGCCAGTCGTGTTTCTTTTTAATGCAAACTGTTGAATCAAGAATGTTCAATGTGTCTCTTTTTCATTGATATAATTGCAGACTTAATTGTGGTGGACAGTAATAGGTATATAATACCCCTATCCTACATTGTGTTACAACTCATGCTATCACAATTTTTTTGAGCAAATCTAAAATATTATTAACACCTAGGAATTCACCAGCAGAGAAAGGTGGAGTTAGTCTGCTAGAACGCGGAAAAGAAATCTAGTTATGATTAAATTAAATAATTTAACATTCAATCTTTAAAGAACATAATCATGTACTCACAGATTGTGAAATGCTGGATGCATGTATAATTGACTGAACCAGTTGTTCTGAGAATTCCTATTCCCTGGGATCCACCCGGCTGTGTAGCCAAGAAAAAGGGTGACGAGGTGAAAGAGAGGAACTCCGTAACAATATGAATCAGTATCAGTTATGTCATTTTAATATTTATCATTTAATATGAATTAATTAATAGCTCATGCACATTCCTGTTATTGTGATCTCCTGCTGTCAAGTTGTATGGTAAGTTTATTACCAGAAAGCCCAGTGGATGGCACGATGACCCCTGTCTATTCTAGGTAGGGAGGGTCTTTCTCGATAGAGATAGTGTGGGGGCAAGTTGTGGTCCGAGGTTGGGTGGTTAAGCCCTTGACAATGTTTCACCCCTCCCCAAGATGTCTAACGTACGTCAAATAGAGATAAGCCATGCATTTAATTGTATATCAAAAATAGGTAATATTACTTTTATTTATGAGGTAAGATTAAATTGAGTTATTTCATTGTTGCTGATATTTTACACCTAGATAAAAGAGATAGAATCATGGATTGCTTTTCATTTATATGAATATCGAATATAAGCAAATTTCTAATTTTGAGATACTGTCACAGTTAAGTAATCGGAGGAAAAGGAATCTGAAGCCCTAATTGAATGAGAGATGACTCGAACCCTAAATGATACAATGGTATCGAAAACCCTAATTGAATCCGTGGTATTGGAAGCCCTAATTAAATCCGTGGTATTGGAAGCCCTAATTAAATCCGTGGTATTGGAAGCCCTAGTTGAATCCGTGGTAGCGGAAGCCCTAAGTGAGATAGCGGTATCAGATGCCCTAAATGAACCAAAGGTAAACAATGCCCTAATTGGTACAGTGGTATGTGATGCCTAATTTTAAATATAGTGGTATTTAATTGTAATCATCATTTGATTTTGAGATAGCGGTTTTTAGTTGATTGTCATCATGTGAAATTGTTATAGTATATTTGTGGACTAACCAGGGTGGTTGCAAAAGCATCCCTAGCTGTTTTCAATCTCAATTTTACGAGGTATGTAGTTTTCTTTTCCTGTAATAATTTCATTTAATGGTACTTTAAGTTTTTAAGATAAGAATTTTTTGTCTAACTGATTTTAACAGTAAATCTTAATCACATGAACATGAAATGATATAACTGTCTTCCTATGAAATGAAGTAATATCTGTATTCTTTGTGTATGTTAGATGTTAATTTAGACCCGGAAAATCTGGATGTTACAATGACAAACAAGAACCAAAGAGGATGTTATCAGTTTTGTTTGTCATTGGTGTTGACATCAATAACAAAGGGGAAGATTGTTAACAAAATGAGTTTAGTGTTGTCATTGATGTCAACCTATTGTGTGCATTCATGTCAACCTGATGGAGGGGTTAGCTATCTAACACATAGAGGTCCAAAACTGAGAGTTCAAATGTTTTGATGAATGGGGATGATATTTAATGAGTATGTGATGCTTTTAGAAGATGACAGCATGGGAAGCTTAAATATGTAGGAAGGAGTACTTTAAGAGCTTATGGGAGAATGTTCCACATTTCTCCGCATTTGAAGATTATGACTTTTGGTTCTAGATGCAATGTCTATGAATGTTGCACTATTATGTTTACAAGTCCAGAACATTTGAGTTGATATAGTTGTGAGTTGCAGTTTGCTAACAGTGAGGCTATATCTCAAGACTGGTTGGTAGAATGCTCTACAATTTTGTTTCTGGGAATGCAACTTGATGGGCATCTTTATAAGGTTTCTACAGTGTTCCAGTCCAAAATTCATGTATTGGTTTGCTCTACAAGTGAAGTTGTGTTATTCTGTAGTTCAGCACTATTGTCTTTGTTGGTCCCTGGCTGACTCAGTTGATTGCCTTGATTAGATTATGTTCTTCTGGAAAGTTTATGCATTGGAGGTTGAGTTGAGAGGGTGGTATCGGTCTTACCATGGCATGTGAAGATCTGCATTATGTGCATTGGAGGATGTTTTTGGGCCAACTGGTTATCATGTTTTATTGTTTATTTACACATTACATTTAATGTCGACTTTGGAGGATGTCGGGTTGTGTGGCTCATTGTTATCAACTTGAGAAGACGTCTTGTGATGTATTTGTGTCCCCTTTATCTCCCAGAGAGGACCACATTTAGCATGGCTGTTTATGGTGGCTCACTTGGTGTAAATAATGTTTATATACTATGGTCGACCTGGTTGAGAGTTTTGGTGATTATGTTGATATATATAGACGTGTGGAAATTTGAGTTGGAATGTGGATTGAAAATGAATGATTGGAAGCAACAGAGAGAACAAAAGTGCAAATATCAGTTTATGAGGCACTTTTCTGATAATATCTTTCAGTATGACAGAGTGTTGAGTCAATAAATTGCACGTTGTGTTTGCCATGAAGGTTGTCGGTCAATGTGGTTGTTCAAGAGCAGGTTCATGGTTAGATCTTATTTATTTCAATTTATTGTATTGTTGTGCCTGCACCTTGGAATTCCTGGTTCAATTCTCTCAAAAGTCTGGTTCTTGTCAAATTTTGTCAAAAGTCTGCAGCATAGACTGAATTTCACTGGAAATTCTCTTAAAGTAACCCTGGCAGAATTCAGACAACTTTTGGATGACTTTGGTTTCCAGCAAAGGAATCCAGACAGAATTTCAGAGAATTTTGAGGTAATTTGGTCAAAAAACACCTTTTGTTGACATTTTTCAAACAAACAAAAAAAATTGCCAAATTAGACTCAGATTATCCACCTCTAAATTGTTGCTCTCTTTCATGAAGATGCATCTCTTCCTTTCACACCATATATTCCATACAATTATAGCTGGTGCAACATTTCAAAAGGCTTCAAAGAAAGATTCTCCAAACATTTTGGGCCATGAATCAAAAGTATTTTTCCAGTTTGAATGTTGAGGAAATTTACAATAAGTTTCCTTAGAAGACACTTCCAGCAGTCTTGAGCAAAACTATAGTGTAGTAGCAACAATATGTTCTCTTCATGCATTCTTCTTTTAACTACAGTTAAGTAGCAAATCATTTGTTCTCTTGATTAGACTATAATTACTAATCATATTTATTTTGAAATAAATGCTACTTGAGAAGAAGAATAAGGATGTATAATGTGCCGCGCATCTATCATGGAATAAATGTAATACAGCATAATTCATGCATATAGTCTAACATGCATAGAAAACAATGAATTATACAAAATCTGACAAGATCTTTACTGTGGATAATATTGGATCCAAAGCCTGCCTTCTTGGCTTCATCCAGTCTGATCCAAAGCTGCTTTGTTTGAATCATCCAGTCTGATAATTAAAGTGTGAAGCATACAATATGGCAATAATCACAACCTTGGCCTCATTTGATCAATGATGGTTGATTAATAACGTCCACATTATTTATTATGAACTGAAACATTGATATGGTGGTGTATTTTGGCATTTTGTTACGTCATTTGGACTAAAATGTTAATATATATGGTGGCGTATTTTGCTATATTGTTTTAATATTAGCCTGGCGGTATATGAACTTATCTGCTGCTGTACATATATAAACATATATTCTTGTATGGACGAACTCAAAATGAATCCAAACCCAACAAAAAAAATTGAACAAAATTCAAACCCAAATCAGTACCCGAATCGAAACCTGCAACTTAGTTAATTTGCATAAATAGATTGTCACAAACACAAGGTCTAAAGATCAAACTGCACATTGTACACCAAGTTGTAATTTGTGAATCAACATCTACTATCAGATGTAGTTAACATTATGTGGATTTAACCTTAATAGCTACAACAAAGCTGCTTCACTAAACTGAGCCAACAAAAAAAATGTTCAAAGTACAATTTCCAAGATTAATGATTTCTATGATGAAACTTGATGGACATAGATTCACGCAAACATTAATAGCATTTCAGGTTTTTGAAATATGAGAATAATCTTAAGAGGCTATTTTAGGTTTATACACTGCATATACATCTCATGTCTAATATTAAATACGATTTAGGCTCTAAAGAATAAATATTGAATGCAAGAAAAATCTATCTTCCTACCAACAAGCCATCTAGATAAATACAGAAGAAACCTAAATGTGTGCACTTCACTGCTTGTCCTACATGAACTTTAATTTTCATGTATCATTTCACTTGTGAAAAAAAATCTCCAAAAAGAAGCAATTTCTATGCCAATCCTAGAAAATAGTGTTTCCATTTCATGGTTAACATTCCTAGGTGTCAAAAGAATTTTTTACATGACCATGTGCTCTGTGGATATTTGTATTTGGATATGTGCACTCTGATATTGTTTAGTCAATGTATTAGCTTTTCAGTCGTAAGATCTATTTTGGAACCAGCACTTACATCCCTGAATTTAGAACTACTACCAGATTAAAAACTAATTTAAAAATACAAAATGTTCTCCTAAGATTGATGAAAAGCACTAGAGACCAACTTGCAGCCACGTCTCAGGAAAATTTAAGCATCTTATAGTGCACAAGGATTGAATTTTCTCTAAGAAAATTAAAGTTAAAGAGATCACATGTTATCATCTACAGCATTTTGTTAGAATCTATGTTCCACCAAATTTCTGGGACGCAGGAACAGGGGACAGAGAGACACATTTCAGAGACAGGATTTTTTTGGGCCATTATTGGGGATGGCAGAAGACAGCAAAGAGGACAGCTATATATATAATTTCAGATATTCAGATGATAAATCATAGCATATGTAAAGTTGCAAATGTAATCACATTGACATATACATTAATATTTATAGAATCAAAAGTAAAATACAGCAATAGAGTTCACAAGAGAGTCTAACAAATTAATACTAATACTTAATTGCTTCCATGCAAGTGAAAAATAGTAATAGTGCGCACACCAAATGCCCAAAGACTACAAGGTTCCACTGTTGAAGTTTGTGGCTGCAGAGAGATATCTGCATACCTGTATAGTTGCTCATATTTGAAATTGTTAACCACTATAGTGTTGATCCTTCATATGCTCATGTGCAAAAATGTGTGATGCCTTTCCAAGAGACTTATCTAATTGTAATTATCAAGCTACAGCAATATTGCATCACCGTGTCTGTTGAGATCATCTATGATGATCGGCTCCTTCATATGTTCTGTATCGGCTTCTTTATCATAATCGCAGATTGCTCCTGAGCCACAGAAATGCAAAGATGGAACAGCTCGGTTCTTTTCTACTGCCAGTGGCAGTCCTCTTTCACACGTCTAGCTTCCTTCATTTTGTATCCATTATTAGTTCTCTTGTGACATTGCCATTATAGTTATTATGGAGCCATTTATCCATGTGGAGGATGCCATTGGTGATGACAGTGATTAAATACTTTGTGGCATCAAATAATATGTATGGCATTTTGTAGTTACTGCCATCAATTCAAGCTTTCAGTGAGGGAAGAGGAAAAGACTTCAGTTTTCATAATCTTTTGATATTCCTATGTTATAGAAGATTCTCTAGTACAGTATGGATTTGGGTCTTGAAGGTGATTAGTCTGGCAATTTTCTTTTAGAGCAGAGAAAGCTATTATTCAAGTTTGGTTCTGCAGATATTCGTTGTGGAGATTATTCTCTGTTAATAAGGCATTCTGTGTGTATGATTGTTAACAATCTCAAAGAAGGACTGATTTTTCTACTCAAGCTTGTGGGCTTTGTATTTAGACTACATGATTATTCAATGAAGAATAAATTTTGCATGTGGCTGGATTTTTCTCCTCGGGTCAAAGGGTTTCCCCAAGATAAAATTCTTGTGTTTTTCTGTTCTTGTTTTAAGATTTCTGCTAGTTGTTTTCCTATGCATTTCTGGTTCTAAAATTTAACATGGTATTAGAGTGGGTCTAAGGAAAAGATCCAGAACTAAAACCATTTTAAGCTTTGAAATGTTTTTTTTCATTGTTTTCTTTCAGATTTCAACAATGGTGAATAGACACAAAGTTGAAGACATTCTGGATGGCCCATCCAATTTTACTTAATGGAAATTCACTTGAAGAATATGATCTTCTCAACTATGTGAAGTCTGATGTAGTTGAACCTTCTGATGACATTGAGACAGCTCAATGGAGGAAGAATACTATAATGGAAAGGAAAATATTGATTCATTCTTTTAAGGATCAGCTTGTGCCTATTATGACCAAGTTGAACTCAGCTAAACAGATGTTCAAAGCTTGTATTAATTCAACAATACTGGCAGAGCTCTGGCCTTGAGACATCAACTCCTTCATATAAAAATGGATAAAAGAGAATCAGTAGTCTGCTTCTTCATGAAGATTATAGAATTGAAAGATCAGCTTTGCGCTATTAGAGATTCAATTGAAGATAAAGTTCTGGTTATGTTGGCAATAAATGGTCTCCCTCATTCTTGGGAGTCTTCTTTTCAGGGTATTTGTGGAAGAGATGAATTACCCAAGTTTGATTGTTTAAGAGTTGATTGCATTCAAGAGGTGCAGAATAGAAGCAAGTGGAAATGGATGAAAATCTCATCATGAGAAGATCATGCCCTTGCTACCCAAACATCTAAAAGGAAAGGAGGGAAAGGAAATCTCAACAGATATAGACATAGGAATTCAAATTCAGCTTCTGAACCTTAAAAGAAGAAGAAGAAGAAGGATATCTCTAGGATTCAATGTTTCAGATGTGACAAGTATGGTCACTTTGCCAAGGATTGTTCAACACGACCAAAGCATCAAATTGTTGTTACACGTTGATAATGCTTCACCTCATAGAATCTAGTGACAATTCCGGGGGATTTTTATTTATCTCAGCCCTTTCAAGCAATGTTCCAACTGATAGTAATACTTGGTTAATTGATAGTGAAGCTACTTGTCATATTACTGGATACTGAGAGCATCTTCCTAACTTGGTAGAAAAGGATACTCATTTGCAAGTTAGTCTTGGTGATGATGCTTGTTATTAGCAATAAGTGCCAGAACTACTTCTTTTCATCTAGATTCAGGTATCCCTCTTCATTTGAGTAATGTATTGTTTGCTCCAGAATCAAGATAAATCTGATTTCAATTTTAGTACTCAAAGATAAAGGATATCAATTTTAGTACTCCAGAATAAAAACACTAGCATTAAAACAACTTGTGAGATTCGCGTTTGTCACGAAAGTCTATATAGACTTTCTGCTTGTCCTATTCAAGCCTTAGCACATGATTCCATGAGTACAAGTACACTGCGGCATAGAAGATTTTCTCAATTAAATTTCAGAACTCTTTCCTCCACGGAGAAGTTGGTTGTCGGTCTTCCAAAGCTCACTCAAGAACATAATGGTATCTACAATGGCTGTTCTCTAGGTAAGAATGTTAAAAATCCTTTCACAATAGTGAAAGTAGAGAAAAATAAATTTTAGAGCTAATTCAGTCTGAGTTATGTGGACCTATGTTTGTTGATTCCATAAGTGGTTTTTGCTCCTATCTGATGTTTATCGATGACTTTTCACATTAGAACTGGATTTATTTCTTGAAATCTGAGTATGATAAAGTGTTGTCCAGATTTAAGGAGTTCAAAGCTCAAGTTTGAGAATATGTCTGAAATAAGGATTCAAGTTTTAAAATCAGACAATTGGGGGGAATATACTTCTAGTGTCTTTCAAAATTTCTGTATTGAAGCAGGGATTAAGAGGGAGTTTTGTGTTCCATGTAATCCACAACAAAATGGAGTTGTAGAGAGAAAGAACAGATCCATTGTTGAGGCAGTGACGGCCATTATTCGTGATCAAAATTTGCAAAACTTTCTTTGGGCAGAACCTCGCAGAACAGCTGTTTATGTTTAGAATCATAGTCTACATCAAATTTTGGACAATAACTCCTAAAGAAGCACCCATAGGTATCATACTACCATTTAGTCATTTCAGAAATTTTGGTGCCCTAAAGGTAAAAGGTCTAAGTTAGAACCTTCAAGCAAGAAGGGAAATTTTGTTGTTTACAAGTGAGTCTTCTAAAGCCTACAGGATCTATATTCCAAGACAAAAACAGATTCAAATCAGCAGAAATGTTTCATTCAAAGAAGATCTAGCTTTCAAAAGATCTAAAGGAGCTCCCATGGAAACTGATATGGAAGATATGGAGACTTCTCAAGTTATGGCTATTGATGGCCCTGATTCCCCTTCTGAGATTCAAATGGAGATTGCTGATTTAGAAGAATCAATTGATCCAGTTGATCCAACAGAACCCACCAATGGACAAAGTAATGTTTTTTTAGACACGAAGAGACCTTTGTGGGATAGAAATACATTGCAAGAGGCTGAAAAATATGCAGCCCCTTGTGGCACTTCCAAAGAAAGTAAGAGACCACATAAGTTTTCAGGTTATGTTAATTTAATGAGTCATATTATTGAATCCAAGCCTTCGAGTTTAGAGGAGGCATCAAATCAGCAAGTATGGAGAGATGCTATGACCAAAGAATACCAATCTATCATCAAGAATGATGTTTGGGATATTGTTCCTAGGCCTAAAGAACAATCAGTTGTTTCTTCTAAGTGGGTGTTCAAAATTAAGCATATGGCTGATGGGAGTGTTGAAAAGTATAAAGCAAGATTAAGATTTGTAGCAAGAGGTTTCTCCCAAAAGGAAGGTATAGATTATGAGGAGATGATGCAGCCAAGGATAGAGGGTCCTCAAAGGAGATGTCCAACCCTGCAGCAAGAACATGCAACAGCAGAAATGCCCAAACAAACTAACAAGCAATGAACAAAATTAGAAGTCTCGTCATTGAATTATCATCAAGTTGTCCTGCAAAAGCAAAAGCAGATCTTACATCACCATTGTCAATATACAACTATTAAAGGTTTGCAGTTGATCATCCCTCAAACTTTGAAAACTACAAATAGACCAAAGTTATCCCAATTGCTTCTCAGGTATCTTCTATATTCTAATCATGTAGCATACTTGCCTCTTCCTTCACTAGCTAACACTACTTAAAACTAGAACCACTACCCTATATATATACATGATTGCCAACCACAAGTCGTCTTATCTGATCATTAATTTTGAACACAAAGGAAACGTATTACAAAAGGATAGGTCAAGACCCAAATTATAAGAACATCCTCGAATGAATACATCATGTCATGCAGACATACAAGAGGATCAATGAAATGTATTACAACATAGGACAATTACACATCGCATGTCGTGAATCCTCATCGCAACTCGCAACTCACCACCCTGGCCATTAGAACAGGAAAGCTAGTATAGGACCAAACCAATCTTAAGATAACTTCATCTAGAAATATTGGAACACTGTGCAAAGCTAGACAAAGGATCTCCATGACACCTAGGCCGCGCCATAAGGATTGCATAAGAAATTGTGCCAACTGGATTGATTGCAAGCTAAAACAACAGGAAAACTTTCCAAATAAATAGTAAACAGACAAACTGAAAGGAAATATTTTTGGGTGATAAAAAATTGCCAATGACCCAAAGATGCTCCTATATCAAACACCCCAGGTGAATAGAAGATGTTCCAAGAAAGGAATTTATGAAGATCTGACAGGATTCGAAGAGTAGATTGCATGCTCATTCTTCACCCACTTGTCTTCTCTGTCAAAAAAACAGCGGATGCTCTGATTTTGCACATGAGCACTCCTACTATTTTTGATACAAGTGTTCAACAAATCTCAAGTAGAATAGCTTCCACTAGATACTCATTGCTACTGCTGCCACAACCATTGTTCAAATCAAACTTGCTAACCCACTTATGTCTACCTCCATCATCATTGCAACTGTCAATCAATGTCTATTTCATTTTTTGTTGTTTGACTCCACCTCTGAAATTATTCAGCACGTCAACCTTCAATCCACTCTCAAAATTTTGTTTCTCATCTAATACCACTATACCTCCTCCAATAACCTGTTGTGACATCAATATCCAGTTGTCACCATTCTTCAACTTCACCAGTGCATGTTTATCTAACAAATCCCTCGGCACTGTAGAACCTCACAAACCTTTTCAACCACCTATTTAGATCCATTTATTAGAATTAGGAAATAATGATGGGGTGGAATCAATATTCCACAACCTTTTTCCCAACTATGGATATCTTTAACAATCTTTAAACATGCATATGTAATCAAACTGAAAAGTAAATATAACAGGAACACAATACAACTCATAACACCATTATTTGTTAACTAGGGAAACCTTGGCCAAGGGAAAACCCCAATGGGAATAGTACCCACAAAATGATCCACCAATCAAAAGTATCTTGTGAAATATTTTGACCCTATTAGTAGTTTATTACATCCATATAGTGTATATGTTGTTAGAGGACTAAGCCTTGTTAGATGCCCCAACCCTGTTAGGAGTTGGTATTACAATTACAAATCTAGCAAGCTGAGCCCACTGCTCAAACATGCATATACAATTATATATTTTGTACACAAAAGGTATAGATACAAAAACCTCTTGACAGTGCTAATATCTTCAAGATCTAATTTGTCCTTTGTAGCTCTCTTCACAAAACTTTGCACATACTGCCTTTGCTCTATTCTAACACAAAGTTTGCATTATACAATTATCATAATACAATGACATAGTCGTCACACAACTTCACATCCAAAACTCTTTCATTTATACCTAATTGTTTTGTCCTGTCGGCCTTCAAGTCTTTGCACGTGTCCCAAAACATAAAATCACTTCATGCTAAGTTAGGGTTAACCTCTAGGATGTCGTCTCATAATAGTTAAGTAATTATTTTGGTAAACCAAAATAATTCCTTAGCACAATTTACCAATTCCTTCCCTCTGTTATGTTATGCTTGTACATAACTGCAACTAGTAAAAGTCTAATAACTCTGTCCATACAACTCATTATGACTTGCGCTCTAAGATACAGATCATTGTAATATCCCCAAATGGATATTCTACTATTTTTTCTCATAAACAAATCTCAAAATATAATAGATAACTCATGCAAACCCAACCAACAATGTAAACCAGCAAATGAACCGATAGTGCTCATTAAAATATTCAGTTTTAACACATCAGATTTGCTATTGTATTATAAATCAGCAATACAACAACATGCATATAGGGAATCTTACAAACAACAATAACAATCAGATTGGAAAAATATAAAAGAACCTGTAAACCAGCATAACTCTGACTTGAATCCACTGCAGTGATGAACCAAGACTACGTCCAATCCACCAACAATGGCCTGAAGGTTTGCGTCCTCGATGGAAGATGTACTCTCCCAATGTTTCTCCAAGAGAAACCCAAATTCTCCAAACAAACAATAATCAAAGCGTAGCTGAAAGTGAACGAGACTCCCTCTTTTAATGCTCGATGGTGACTCCTCAACTACCTTATGTCTTTCGTCTTATTCCCCTTGTCGCCTTTTCCCCTTCTTTAATTCGAAGAGACTTTTTAAATAGTTTTAAGTAAACTCCAAAGTCACTTTTTAATTGTTTTATAACTTGGACGTGTAATTTTCTAATATCCCCAAAAAGGGGCATTACAATCTTTCCTCCTCAAGATTGCTTGCCCTCAAGCAATTATGAGTCCACAAACTAATACCAAGGTCCCATGTCTATCTGGTAACTCTAAAGTCATGACGGGCCATGTTGTAGTACCCAAAGTGGAAATGCAACCCGTCTATCACTATGATCCCAGGATCCCAAGTCAATCTCTGAAGTGTTGTTGCATCTGTAGGTTGTGCAACTCCGATCATGAATCTCAAACTCGGTAGTATCACAATATAACCCACAAAATGAAAAATGCGCAACCTATTGTCACCTAGATCCCAAACCAACTTGTCAACTCAATCTTGGGAGTAGAAATAGGTCTCTATCACCTGTCATCATCCTGAATCAGCCAACTGAACAGGAAGGTCACCCCTCCAAAACCAGAAACATCTCCAATATGTAGGAAATCCAACTCATATGACCCCCCCACACTGGAACTATAATATAAAATAGGAATAGAAACCATCTAATGAGATGTGACTGTCATGTTGAGAGGCTAGAAATGATGTCTCCTTTGCTAAAAGGGAGTGTTGAAGTTTGTAGCTGCAGAGAGATATATAATTGTTCCTAGTTGAAGTTGTTATTTACAGCAATGTTGATCCTTCAGATGCTCATGTGTGGAAATGTCTGATGCCTTTTGAAAAGACTAATCTAATTGTAATTGTCAAGCTGCAGCAATATTGCGTCACCGTGTCTGTTGAGATCGACTACTTTGTATGTTTTGCATAGGCTTCTTTATCATAACCGGAGATCATTTGTGTGCTATGGGAATGCACAGATGGAACAGCTTGGTTCTTTTCTACTGTTGGTGGCGGTCCTCTTTCACACGTGTACCTTCTTCATTTTGTATCCACTATTGGTTCTCTTGTGATGTGGCTGATATAGTTATTATGGAGCCATTTATCCATGTGGAGGATCACATCAGTGATGATGCCTATTACTTTGTGGCATCAAAATAATACGTAACGGCATTTTGTAGTTACTGCTGTCAGTTCAAGCTTTTAGTGAGGGAAGCGGAAAAGACTTCAATTTTCAAGGTCTTCTGACATTCCCATGTTATAACCGATTCTCTAGTCTAGTATGGTTTCAGTTATTGAAGGCGATTATTCTGGTGATTTTCTTCTAGAGCAGAGAAAACTATTATTCAAATTTGGTTCTGTAGATATTCTGTATGGAGATCATTCTCTGTTATTAAGGCATTATATGAGTGTGATTGTTAAGCATTAACAATCTCAGAGAAGAATTGATTTTCTAGTCAAGCTTGTGGGCTTCGTATTCAGACTACATGATTATTCCATAAAAAATAATTTTTTGTGTATGTGGGTTTTTCCCCTCAGTTTGGAGGGTTTTCCCAGGATAAAATTCTTGTCTTTTTCTTTTCTTGTTTTAAGATTTCTGATAGTTGTTTTTCTATGCATTTCTGGGTCTAAAATTTAATATGCACTACAGATATCAAAAATTGTGAAACATAGTGATGAAAAGAAACGTTTGACAATCATTGATACTTCATCATTGACCAATGAAATTATGATAGTGATAAAATTAGTTTTCTAAGTTCTCGATTTTGGTCTCCACTCTCAGACCCCCTCATTGTAATCAAATTTCTCGTGACAAAAGATCCCAATAAATAGTTGGGATTTGGAAGTAGTGGCCCTAATGGGTTTAAGGGGCAGCAATAATAAGTTGCACATTTTGTTCCCCCACAGACTGGAAGTAGGGGTTTGGAGATAAAAAAATTGATAATTGAAATGATGAAGCACAAATTAGAGAAGTGGATGGCTGGCCGTCCCCAAGAAGTTTGAGGATGTTTCAAACGTTCAGTGTGGCCGGGATAGCCACTCGACCCCTTTGCATTTCCAGGATATCCCATCTGCAATTTATTTCGGGGATGTTGGGGAAACGTCACAAGGCGTCCCCCATCCCTAAGACATATCAGGAAGGGGATGGGAGCCAAAACCCCAAGGAATGTGTCCCCATGTAGCCCAGCTTAGAATGCAAGCAGGCGTCTATACAGAAGAATTAGAAATGACTAACCAAAACTTGAAACTTTACTTTGGTTAAAAGCTTGCTTTTTACTTTTAGAAGAGGCAGGGCAAATCCTCTTGTTGGGTATACAAATGGACTGCAGGGCTGTAAATATTTGCAAAGTTAAGGTGATTCGCCCAGTGATTAGGTCTAATCACTAAGCTACTCAAGTCATCTGGTCTCCAGCGATAGTATCCCCTCTTCGGGTGAATTTATCTGTAGCCGACCACTATAGTTAGTAACTTAATGAATGTTGGTTACTGATTAACCCCTGAGCTCACCTGCTTAAAGCTCTTCTATTTATTTATTATTAAATCTTTGTTCTGACGTCTAAGAAAGTTTTGAATTCAATTTCACATAGCTAATGCGCATTTAAAGACGAATAAGAACACTCGACAAAAATGGTGTCTACCATTTGTCATGATCCTTGTCACGACATTTTCTTGCTCTTACAAGAAACATGGCAACCTCCATTACAAAACAGTAACGAACGAGAAAAAATTTGTAGTCAAATATTTCTAATGTCTAACAAACGACAGACGTAGGTCAATGGCACTGCAGGGCATTCAAGAAGTAAGTAGAAAGAAAAGAAAACCAATTCGACTTTTCAAAAAGAAAAGAGGGAAGGAGACGGAATTTTCCTGCTTTTGATGCGTTATCGATGTTTCTATCAATCTTCCCACCATGGCATGCATACCATTAACCAGACACAACACAGGCCATGAGGATCTGGTGAGAAATATACTAAGTGAATTAAACATGAGTTGAAAGACAGCAGGTATTACAAATGACCGTGGCGTTGAAAGTGTTCATCAAAGGTGCCGAACTACTCCAAAAAGTCCCCATCTTGAATGATTAAGAAGTGTGGCTTTTACATTCCCATTGCTCTCTTTTTGCATTTAAAAGGAAACCAGCCAAAATATAGTAGTGGCTTAGTAGAATTCGAAAAAAAAGAAAAAAAAGCAGAACTGATGGGGAGCAGATATAATAAGTGGTCACAGCACTGAAAAGCAGATGAGACGGTTACACAACTTGCAAACTTACCTTGGCCTGGAGAATGTGAGGAGGATCAAACAGCTCAGACATTCCCACATTACCAATATCCTCCCTGTATGACAGCTTTTCTGCATATCCCAAAGACATGATGAATGCCTCGGCTCGGCTGCCAAACAACTTTCATAAAACCGATCTTTTCTCCGGCTCTACGTCTATATGAGCTACTGCTCTGAGTTTTGATATGTATTGCATGTAGATATCACCTGATGGTGCCATGAGAAGGGTACAATGATTTATTTGGTGGCATTTCCCGTTTCACTTTTTGGTTCGAAACATTTGATGGCATTCCTTAAGTTCTCTAGGTTGATTGAAGTTTGTAGTCAACAAATTACAATGTTAAGTTGAATTTTTAGATGACGAATAAATATATATAACTATATACCTTCCAAGATTATTCACTGATCATTAATGATTTTTTTTTTAAATATTGTTAGGAAGAAAGTGCATATAGCCCTTTCTTTCATAATTTCATTTGTATTATGGAAAATGTGTAATTGATTTGATCTTATTTTCATATATTTTTTAGGATTACTTTCAATATAGTTTATCTTTATACTCTGTTAAATCTTGGGTTGTTGAAGAAATTTTATTTAGATCTATGATAAGAGAGCAAGAATGTTCTTAATTATTAAAGAGTAAGAATGACATGTTCCAAGTTAAAAGGGCAATATGATCCTTTGGTGGAATGAAGTTCTTATGGAAGGCCTCAAATTGGTCATGAAAGAATAACCCATTATAATTATATGAGAACCAAACTAAATGAGAAATCCTCGCCAAGAGATTATCAATAAAACTACTAAAGCATGTTGTCAAGATAATTAGTAACTATTAGTTATTGTCGAGGGGTGGACAATTGGTTGATAGTTGTCAATAATTCGACTACTAACACATGGTATTGTACTTATCTCTGAGAGATATTATCATGTTATTATGTTGTTGTGTTAGTGTAGTAATATTATTATAGTTGTTATGGAGATATATTATGTACCGTCTTAAAATGGAAGCACTTATTTTGAAACCTTCTAGCCCTGTTTAGTGTGGTTTTGGTCTCTTTTCATTCTTCCAATCTTGCTCAAATGTCTAAGTCGTGGCCAATTTATATGCATGGCCTCATAAGTGGACATTTAATACCTTCTTGGTCATGTCTTTTGGTGAAATCATTTATTTGTGATTCTTTTTGCACGACCCTCAAGACCTCAAAATTGTGAACCCCAAGATACCCTCAAGTATAGGTCAAACTAGGTTGATGTATACCTAATATAGATTGACCTATACCTGAGACCAAATTAAATTTGGATCTCGTGTCCTTTTGGGTTCCTCAATTATTTTCTCTAATATTTTGGTTAACTCGCTTTGTTTTCAATCCTAAAAACTAGTATTTATGGAAGCTTGGGAATTTCATTTTGACATCATTATATTGTCATGCCCAAAATACGAGGGCAAAAACATTTTTTTTAAGTAATAATAATAAGGTTCACTAAGTTTTAAGAGTTTGATTCGCAAGTGCAAGAATAGGTTTACTACATTTCATCTTAAGTTTATAATCATGAGAAGGAATAAATCGTTAAAGTTAAACTCTCATTATTAAATTGGTATCAACATTTGATTCGTTATTACATTAATATTACAACAATATATTAAAATTATTTGAATAACAATCCAAATGAATGCAGGTCTAATGATTTTGAAATATAAAAATCATAAAGCTATTAAATAAATGCCACATCTAACATACACATAAATATACTTTATTTGAATCTTACTCAAATCACAATTTTATTTAAATCTAAAATAAATTAAAAAATTGAAAATTAAACGTACCTATTTTAATAACAATATAAATTAACTTTATATTCAATTAAATGATAAAACAAAACAAATTAACATTATCTTATTAGTCGAGCATATACTAATAAACTTGTTTTAAACATAACAAACTATCTGGTTAAAAACTTTATTTAATTTAAATCTAAATTTAACAATTGCAAACAAACTACTCGATTAGTGCTAACTTGATAAAACAAGATAATAGCTAACACTAAGTATACTTAAAACTTTGAATATACTAATTAAATTTGCTACTTAATTAAAAACTAATTTCTAGATTAATCTAAAATCTAAACACTTCTAATTTAAACTACACTATCTTTTAAACCAAACTAACTTTAATACTAAACTAACATTTACAAAACTAAACTAAACTACATTTAAAAATATATATTTAAAACACTAACTAAATTAACTTAACTAACCTAAACTACTCTAATCACTAACTACCTAACAATCTAAACTAACCAATATTATCAAAAGAAAACTAAAACTAATCTTACATAACAACAAAAACAAATAAAACTAAAACACTAACCATTTCTAAATTAACTTAAACCTACACTAAACTAAATGATATTCCTAACATTAATACTAACCCCCTTAACTCCCACCACACCCTACTTCCCTCTAACTCCTGCCCACGCCTAAAACTTCTCCACATGCTGTCCTAAGCCTGCATTTCGCAGGTCTGTCCCCCCTCTCCCATGCAAGTACATCTAGCAAGTTAAAAAGGTAAGGAGAGAAAAAGTTTTGAAACAAAAAAATGCCCTGTGCTCATGTAAACTGCCCCTTCAATGCCATTAGATAGCAATAAATATGTCAAACCAGTCATAGGGGGGCGCAACCCCCAATTCATATTTGCTAGTAAAACAATTCGCATGGAGTAGGAATAAAATTGAAAATCCAATCCCAGGTCAAATCACTTTAAGGCCAAAAGTTAACATGGTACAAATATTGACTAGGTTTCAGACATCCTTTTTTTTTTCTGAGTTCAAATTGGCGCCTAGGAAAGTAAGGTAGGATGAGTTAAGAGTAAAAGTAAAGTAGTTGGTCTTAGGATATTTTTAGGATATTATAAATATAATCTTTTCTTCTTTTTTTAATATCCAAGATTCAAAATAAAGTATTCAGAGAATATTCTCTGTTACTCTAAGGAACAAATAATTTATTTGCCCATACAAAAAACAGAGAGTTTCTACTCTTTGGAGGCAAAAAAAAATTTCTAAGTGTTAGAATTGCTAATTATAAAATTTTCCAAGGGGGATATTTTTGAGACCTATATTATCTTTTTTTTTAGTATAGAATTAATACCATCATCTCTATTAGACCAAGGGGAACGTTATTGTGAATTAATTTTATTTTCCCATTGGATTTAAAACATAGGATTATAACGCATTATGGGTACAATAGTGTAGGATTAATTTCCATTCAAACAAATATGAAAGAAGCAAGATTAGATCTTTATTCATGTAACTTGGAATTTACTTGACAAGATTTGAATTTAAATTGCTTACTTGTATACCATCATTTTATCCAAATAACATAAATTTGGTGGATGAAATTTCAAAGTGTATAATTGTCACAATAAGGTGAATCATCATCACATCAAATTTGAAGTAAGCATATGCAAAAGAAAACTGATATACTAAATGACTCCAATGCAAGAATATTATTCAATCATTATTTTATTGACCACCTGATTCAAAGCTCCATTGGGAAAGAACCAGTAAGAAAACCTGACATCCTTACCCCTTAAAAAAAAAGTTTAGATACATTTTTACATATGATTTCAATCCCGAACATAACTGAATTTCAATAACAATCTGAATTTTCTTCTTAGCCCTTAACAAGGGATCCATTTTGAATTTTGCAATACATCACGAAGATAGTGGAGAGAATGAAAACTAACCAAGTGACAAAAAAACATAATAAGGAGATAAAATCAGACATGCATTCGCATACCAGGTTTTCACAATAGATTCAACATTGAACCAAACTAGGGAGAAGGTGGATTTTTCCCAACAGGAGACGTCAAACACAACACCAACCAGATGCCCTATCGGGGCTATAACTCAAGAACTTTCATTCTTCCATTCTTACATGCCAAAATTCATATGTGGTTTGTGCTGACAAGTAGGGGCCCATAACACCCTACCCTCTCTCCCTCTTCTCGCCCTAAGAAGAGACTCTACACTATTGGGGTCCAATTGAAGATCTTCCCCCAAAAAAGGCCACTTCTGCCCTATCCGAGGGTGAGTAATGCCAAAACACCCATGAAAAGAAAACTTTGAAATTCAAAACAAAACACAAAGGAAAGACATTTAAGAAATCTATTTCAATCCCTCCCAACATACTCAACACACACACAAACATGCATAAGCAATAAAACTAAAACATGAAGCACAACATGAACAAAAAGGAGGTGAAGTATTCCTACCTTCAAAAATTAGGTTATGGCAAATGCACAAATTTGAGATGAGCTTGCTTTCCTCTCCTTCTCCTTCAATTCTGAAAATCCCTCTAAAACTAGAGGTTGGGTGAACAACCCAAACCTCCTAAAAAATGCCTCTAAATAAGATCAAAACTCAACTACCTCTAAAATGCAATAACTTCCTCCCACTTGCCTAAAGTTCTAGAGGCTTCTAACTCAACTAAACCTAAGGCTAACCTCAAGGTGGAGTTAAGGTCATTCAACCCATGGTGAAATCATTCAATTTTCGCACTAGAGCAAAAATGGTCTTTTTGAGTGACCATAAAAATCAACAAAAGGGGCTAGGGAGGTGAAAAATGCCCCCAACCCATACCCATACCCCTTGAGTACTTAGATTTCATGTTTTTAGGCCTTTAGGATAATTTAGGGACCTATCAAAAGCTAGAAAATTTTAGGACTTACTAACAACCTTCTAAAAGCAGATTAAACACTAATTCAGATTAGGGGGGTAATTAATCTCGATTATAAGATGATTAGCAATAAGGTCACTAACTTAGTTCGACTTAGATCTCTAGGTTACTCAGTTAACCCTACTAGCATTCAGGAATGCATATACAATTCACGAGTGTCAAGCGACACTATAAAAACATTGTTACGAAACATTAACATTCACCGATTACAGAATGATACATTCATACATCTCACTATACAATTAAAATACGAACAACGGGGTTTTCACAATGGCACAGAGGGTTCAGTTTTGTTTCTTCGTTAGGTTTTTCGGCTAAAATATCCTACACACTCGTTGCGCACATCAGTAGCTCAAGAAGGTCACATGCATATATGTATATAACATATCAGGGAAATCACTTAAATTAAAACATCCATTCTCAAATAATCAATTTTTAATCTTGTTCTACTCATATACTAAATCATTAAAATTGCATAATCAAAATGTTAATTTTGCATTCACTTTCTACACTACTTCATCAGTTTACATGTTCATAAAACATTGAATAAGGAAATCAAATATCTGAAAGTAATACATCACACAACATATAATAGCACAATAATGTTCACTGTATCTAATAGTGTCTCGACATATTGAGTCATGAGTATCAAAACAGTAAAGTATCAACTATGCTATGATGGGTCGGGGCGAGGCTTCACACATATCATTTACACACAAGACATCACATATCTACAAGAAAGGAATCAAGCACATTCAAGATCTGAAGCATTCATCAAAGTTCAAGTCTTCTTGCATCAAACTTGTTTTGTCAAGGCGGTAGGGGAGTTTTTCTTTCAGGGAGGAGACCTTCCATTATTTCATCCAAGCTCTTCAATTGTTTAAGGAAAATTGTAAATATTCACATTCATGAGGTTTTGACTTATATGGGTTCATTTTGGTTTTGTGTTGAGTCAAGGCTATTACGTTTCATTCTTGATTACGTACATAATATAATTGTGTCTGCTTGGTAATTATGATCTCCATTGTTAGATTCATTTTTACTATTTGTGAGCATTTCCTCTATCATTTACATTTCAATTCCAAGTTTGATTCCTCAATCGAGGGTTTAACCAAGGAAATCCCTCCCCAACAAACAAAACCATTTCCTGCTATGTGTAGGTTCTAGGATTGAAGTTTCGTATATGCATATAAGTACCCTTTTAACAAAAGTTTTCAAATTCACAAAATTTTCAAGCTCTAGTATATGTTAACTTGGGTCAACCAATACCCTCCATTATGACGTATACATCACCATAGGTCAACCTATTTTGGGAAATATCACTTTTTGGGTTTTACTTCTATTAGCTTCCCAATTCCATATCTGGTCTTTGTTTTGCTCCTACTATTTCTAATCTACTATTATCAAGCCTTCAAAGTGTCGTCCTCTTCACATATTTAGGGTAATTCACATTTTTATTTGTCCATTTATGTTCCATATCTAAGTTCTTGCATAATTAGGGTTGTACTTGTCTTTCTTGCATTTAAATTAATTGACCCTTGATAAATTAATCAATGTAGTAATCAATTAAATTTTAATTTAATTACCTTCAAATAAAAAATATAAGGTGAATTAACATTTCTTGAAAGAGACTTGCTTGTGTACTTCCTTAGTATAATTTGAGTTTTGCATTAGCATCCCTTTATCTCACTTGGGTCTTTGCTAATCCAACTTTAGTTATATTGAGAGTTATACTTGGAAGCCACTCTTTCTCTTCTATTTGAGTGTTAGGTTCAAGATCTCATTTGATAAACACATCTTATTGAGTGCCTCCATTTTCCTCCTAAATATTTTGATGAACCTGACTTGTGACCCCTCCTTTGTGGAGTTATATCTTCTTTGTGCATCTAATACTACTTTGTATACTCTTGTTTGCATTACGGGTTTTTAGATCATTTTAACACATCAAAACCCTTATCAAGTTTTCTAGTTATAAAATGATCATCATATTGTTGGTGTAAATAATGTTGTGATGGAAAAATATGTTAGTAATCTCATGGTATAAATTTGATTGCATGATGATTAGTTATTGTGTCATCATTGATGTCAACTGTTGACTCAGTGTTCCTAGTATACTGTCAATCATAAACATGGTGAACAAAGCATTTCAATGATTTTCAATGGTTGTGATCATTAGGAGATAATTTGGAATGTCTCTAAAAGTCCATGGTATGTATGCTATTGTAAAAGTGAAAAAAGCTATAATTAGTAAAATTGACAGTACAATTGCTAGAATAATTAGTGACAAACGATAGATGTTTTGATTGGTGTGTTGAATCCATAATGAGTCAAGAGGAGTGATCTCATAATTATGTAAACAATATGATATAGTTACAACCACAACTCATTATTGTGACCGGTGAAGTAATGTTAGAATGGATAGGTGACTGGTGAAGTAGTGATAGAGTTATCAAACATGTTAAAGAGTATTAAGTTCTTGAGTGATACTCAGTAAATCATGATTAGTGATTAGTGTAAAGTTTATAATAAATTCAATGGAGTCACTCATGACCTAGAGATATGTATTCATAATTGGTGGTGATAATTTGGAATCATGTTATTTAATGATAACACATACTAAAGATTCTAGACGAAGCAAGTGTTTGGTCAAAATATGTTGACCTCGTGGCACAAAAATTCCATGAATTAGTTGGTGTGGTCTTGCAAATGTATTTCATGGATCAAGATTTTTCTTGTGACACATTGGATCTAAGTGAGATATTTGAAATTCATATTGATTTCAAATCATAGGGCTTGATTAAGGTGGTGGACTTGAAAGTCCCATATATTGGTGAAGGCTAAACATTTTGTTGCTCTTGATTATGGTTAAGCATGTGGAGTGAAGTGTGCAAGTTGCAACAAGTCAAGGTAGAGTTGGGTATGATGTGAAGTATTTTCGAGATTCAGAAGATATGATCAAGCAGAGGTATTGTTATTCTATAGATCACTCTTTATGTTGTTCCTTTACAGTGCAAGAATAAAATCCCTTAACCAGGTGGATCCTAATAGGTCCTTTCATGTAAATCCTTTAATAAGGTGGCACTTTAATTAGTGTTTTCAAGTCCTTTAACTAGGATATTCCTAACAAGTTAAATCTCCTACCAAGGCTAAAGGTAAATCCCTTAATAATGCCTTTGTAACTCCTAACAGGGTTCAAACTAGGAGCAATAAAAAAGCAATAAGAAAGATGATATCCCTAGCACACCTTTGGGAAAAGGCAATAAAAAAGGGGAAGTAAAGAACAAAAAGGCTAGGGAATGTTGTCAACATGTTACACCTTCAAGTAAAGGCTTTAAGGTTGGAGATGTTGGTGTATCTCCCTCTTCAGTTGGTAGACCATCTAACATACAGAGAAGAATGGTTGAGACTAACATAATTATTGTAGACAATAGTCAAAGGACTATCTTAGAAACCAAAAAATTCCATAAGAAATGAAGTTCATCTCATGGAATATAAGAGGATTAAATAATCCTCATAAACAAGATATTATTAAAAACATGATTAGGGATAATAAGTCGGATATTGTTCTGATTCAAGAAACTAAAATGTTGAAGGATAAAGTTGAAGGTCTCTTGGTTTTTAGGGGAGGCAAAATTATTGGGAATGATTCAGATGGGGCCTCAGGTGGTATGGCAGTTTATTGGAATGATAAATACATTGTTGGGGAACTTATTTCTCAAAATAGAAATATGATGAACATCAGATTTACTAATTCTAAGGATGGCTTTACTTGGGTGCTTACTAATGTCTATGCTCCCAATTCTAAATGGAGTGGGAAGGTTCTTTGGGAAAATATTACTAATCAAGGAATTAAAATTATGGAAGAGAATTGGATTATTATGGGAGATTTTAATACCTCGCTAAAAGAATCTGAAAAGATGGGAGGAAGTCAAACTAACTTGGACAATAGATTGGATTTAATGGACTTCATTAATCAATCTTCTACATGATATAAATTTGCATGGGATTGATTATAATTGGACCAACAGAAGAACTGGTAAGGATCTCATTGAGGTTAGGATAGAGCTCTAATTAGTAGTGATTGGATGTTAAAATATAAATGTTCTCCTACTGCTCAAGTTTGTATTGGTTTGAATCACTATCCCATTTTTCTAGGGGCGGATCTTTTAACCTCTCATAAGAATTATCCATTTAGATTTGAAAATATGTGGACTCTCCATCCGGGTTTGGAAAATCTTATCAAGGAATGGTGGAACATTTGCGTGGAGGGCACTACTATGTTCAAAGTTGTTGCTAAGCTGAAATATTACAAAAAATATCAAATTTTGGAATAAGGTTACTTTTGGGAACATTTTTGTAAATAAAAAGAATATCCTAAAGGAACTTAAAGATATTCAAGATAGTATTCAGGCTGATGGTTATGAGAATGTTTCTAGGGAGGAAGAAAGTGAGAAATTGACTGAGATTCATGACATTATTGCTAAGGACAAGATATTCTAGAGGCAGAGATCTAGAAAAGTTTTTTTGAAGGAAGGAGATCAAAATACTAAGTACTTTCACATGACCACTTTGAAGCATATGATGGTTAATAGAATTTTTAGACTCAATACTATTGGCAAGCCTATGGAGGATGAGGAGATTATTAAAAGGGAAGGCATGAATTTTTTTTAACAATCTACTTCAAGGTGATCCCAACTTGGACAAGGATAAGCAGAATATGTTTCTAGATTATATTCCAAACTATATCTCAGAGGAGCAGAAAAAATTCCTAACTTCTATTCCATCTTATGAAGAAGTATCAAAGGTTGTTTTCTCCTTTGATGGAGATAAGGCTCTAGGGCCAGATGGGTTTCCTTTCCTATTTTTTCATAAGTACTAGAGTATCATTAGTGATGATGTTTGTAATGGGGTTAAGGAGTTTTTTGCCTCTAGGAAAATGTTCAAAGACTTAAATGGTACTTTCCTTGCACTTATTCCCAAGAAGCCAAGTGCTAATAGTTTGGATCAATTTCAACCAATCAATCTTTGCAATTCTTTGTATAATTTTTTTTCTAAAGTGCTTACTCTTAGAATTTTGTCCCTTCTCCCTAGTTTGATCTCTAGGCAATAAAATGGTTTTGTTTCGGGAAGGCAGATTTTGGATTCAATTACTTCAGTGCATGAAAATATTCACTCTCTCAATGCTTCCAAGAAAGAGGGGTTTCTTCTTAAGTTAGATATCCAAAGCTTATGATAGAGTGGATTGGGCTTTTCTTCTAAGAAGCCTCAAAGCTTTTGGTTTTAACAAGAGATTTAGGAATTTGGTCTTTATGTTGATCTCTTTGACTACTTTCTCAGTTCTTGTGAATGGTTCACCTGCCCCTTTTTTCTCTGGGCTTCACATGGTTTAAGGCAAGGGGATCCACTTTCACCTATCATCTTTATTTTGATGACTGAATAGCTGGGTAGATTTGTGGAGAAATTGGTGAGTATGGGGGATTTTGTTGGTCTTAAATCCTCTTCCAAAGAGTTGATTTGTTTGCATCAGCAATTTGTGAATGATTCTATAGTTATGGGAGAAGCCTCAGTTAGAAATGTTAGAAATTTAAAGAGGACATTGCAGGATTATGGGCAAGCTTCAGGTCAAATTATTAATTGGAGAAAAAGTATGATTTATTTTGTCAATGTGAATGAGAAGAGACATAATAAAATTATAAGGATTATTGGATGCGAGATAGGTTCCTTACTGGGTTCTTATCTAGGGTTACCTCTTTGTTTGGACCCACCTAAGTCCTTTTGGAGTTCACTGATTGATAAAATTCACTCAAAGTTAGCAGGTCGGAAAGGCTCCCTCCTTAGTCAGGCTGGTAAGATTAGTGTTATCAAATCCATTTTATAGAATGTTTTACTATATGCTCTGAGTTTTTTTAAGATCCCTAGAGAGTTTGCATTGGCTATTGAAAAAATTTAGAAACCCTTTTTATGGATAGGTATGGAAAAAAAGAAAAGACTACCTCTGATTGCTTGGGAGATAGTTTGCATGCCTTATAATAAAGGTGGCCTTTGTCTGAGAAGAGTTACTACTATGAATGATGCTTTGCTTGCCAAATTTTTATGGAGGTGGCACAAAGAAGGAGAATGGTGTGAAATCTAGAATGATAAGTATAATAGGGTGAACCAAGATCTTAATCACTTTCTTAATAATGAGTTAGTGCAAGGAGGTTCTACGATTTGGAAAAATGCCCAAAACCATAAACATATTATTAAGAAAGGGGTTAGATGGAAGGTGGGAAATGGGAGGACTGTTCTTTTCTAGGATGATATCTAGATTGTTGATCATCCTCTTAGTACTAATCAAAGGTGGAATGCTTATATGGAGCAATGTAAGCATCTCTTCGGGACTTTTGTTAAGGATTATTGGGAGGGGAATAAGTGGCTGGACCTCAAAAGAGTGGACACAAACTTGAATGAACTTAATAAGATTCTGAATGCAGTCTTCTTAAGCCATGAGGAGGATGCGCTGATCTAGAAATTCAATCCTAAGGGTCTCTTCTTTGTGTCTTCAGTGCATGTTAATGATTTTGAACAACATCCAGAGCCTTGTTGGGCTAAAGCATGGTCTAAAAGTATGACTCCCAAAGTTAACATATTTGTTTGGATACTCTTGTAGGAAAATTTTTTGACTTCAGATAACTTATTGAAGAGAGGGTTCAATATTGTTAATAAATGTTAACTTTGTAAAAATGATGCTGAGTTGGTCAACCATATGACCTTGCACTACTCCTATACTAAAATGGTGTGGGATAGGGTTTGTGGTTTGCTGAATATTACTTAGGTTTTCCCTGACACCATTCAACACTTTTTTAATGGATGGAAGCCACCTTCTAATAATGCCTTAGTTTTGCGATTGTGGGATTTTATTCTTTTGTTCCTTTGCTGGGGTGTTTGGAAGGAACATAATGATATGGTGTTTGGGGGAATCGAATCAAATCCTGATCAAGTTTTCTGTAAGATTAAGAATTTGGTGATTGAGAATGTTAGATCTAGTGGAAAAGGTCAACAATCTTAGAATGAATGGGAAGATTTGGTGATTCAAAATTGGAATCTTAAGGATATTAGCTTGACACAAATTGGTCCTAACCTTAGGGATCTAGCTAGATGGGATTGTCCCTTGATGGATTGGTATAAGATAAATTTTGATGGGGCCTCGAAGAGTAACCCAGGAATTGCGGGTTGTGGAGTCATTATTAGTAATGAGAATGGAGATAGAATAGGGGGTATGACCATCCCTATTGGTATTCAAACTAATCATGTGGTTGAGGCTAATATGGCCCTTTATGGTTTCATTTGTGCAAAGAGTTTGAATTTGAATAATATATGGCTTGAGGGGGATTCCCTTAATATTATCCATTACCTTAATGGAGTTACCAAGTCTTCCTGGACTATTAATAATATTATTTGTCAAGCTAGAGATCTTATCAACTCCTTTGAAATTTTTATTATCACTCATAATTTTAAAGAAACCAATCAAGTTGTTGACCTAGCTGCCAGTGTGACTTGTAAGAGTGAGGAAAAGGTAATATGGAACAATTATGATACAATATCCATAGAGGGGTGCTTATTTATTGAACATGAAAAAGTTCAAAGTAAACAAAAGTGGTCCATTAATGATTACCATGTCAAAAAAATTAATTATTTTTTTGACAGATTTGGGATACAGTGGGATTTTATGAGGACAAAGTTCTTTCACTTAATTCCACATGGATTGTGGATCTTATTTGCCACTGTGAGTTTTGGTTGTGATATTGATTTTTGCATTTAGTTGCAGAGGGTTTTTTGGAGAAGACATGATTTTCATCTTTGAAACAGGAAGATGGGAGGAAAATGCAAAAGAATTGAACTAGCTAGCTATAAAGAATGGAGGAATAAGAAGGATATCTAGGAAATTCTTGAGCAAGGAAACTTTATGGGTTATATGGAGAAGTTAAAAGGAAACAACCCTACAATAACTTGGGAGTTCATTAAGAGTTGGAGAGATGGGATGGTTTTAGTGGGAAATCAAAGAATGGAGGTGACTGAAGAAATCATAGCCAAAGCTATAGGTCTAGAGATGGAGGGCATCAATTTTTATCAGGATAGAAAGTTGTTTGATAGGGTGGTCGACAAGTTTGCAGATTCTACCACGAAATGCAACAGACTGGTTAAAATAGGTAATTCCTACTTTAACCCAGCTTCCATTTCATGCACATGGCGATTTGTAGTGTTTGTGATTATTGAATATCTTACTCTAGATGGTCAGTTCACAAAAATTTATGGCCACCATTTCATGTTAGTCAATCATTTTAGGCATGGGATTAATATAAATCTACCTTTTTGTCTTAGACAATCTTTGGATAATTCCATTATATCTTTCCAAAATGACTCAGATGGTGATCACGCCTACCATGAGGGGTTAATGGTTCTCATTATGAACCTTCTAAAGTCCAAAAAGGTGGATAGGCCTAGGCAGAGTAAGAAAGCGATTGATTATGAGATAGAGGGAAGTGATTTGGAGGAGGACCTGGATAAGGATACTGAGGATGAAGGGGATGAGGTGGATGTTAAGAAAAGTATGAAAGGGGATTTTGGTAGCAGCTCCAAGAAGAAAAAGAAAGGAAAGGGGAGTGAGTCGAATTAGGACAGTAACTACGTGGAGGAACTGAGAAAGAGTTCTCAGAAGAAAGGAATTATAAGGAAGGGCTTGAGTGATAAGGGTTTGAATGTGGATAGGGTCTCGGTTCCCTCTAATGATGAACTATTAATTCAAAGGATGGAAAGAAAAAGAAAAGTGGTGTTGAATTAGCATGAGGGTGAGGACAATGTCCCAAAAAAGGTGGATTTAGGCATCACTAGACTAGGGGAGTAGGAACACTATAATAAGGATGAGGTTGAGAAGGGATTCCTAAAAGGAATCATGGGTAATCCAGGGTTAATTTTGAAGGAGATTGGGGTCCTTAAACAACAAATGCAAGTGATCTCAAAGGATTTTGAGTAGCTCAATAAGACAACAAGGGGGGAGTGCACGCTAGGCCAAAATATTGATAGGCTTTCAGAAGTCATTGGTAATGCAGAGGAGGTTAAAAATTAATGGAAAGGGTGCCTCTAATAAAAAACAAAAACAAGAATTTGGAACAGGTTAATAAAGATATCCAAAAAAGGATGGAGAGCCTAGAAGCCAAAGTGAGCAATATGGAGAAAACGATCAAGAATTTGGGTGATAAAAATTGTAACATGCTAAAATCTATGGTTGATAATTTCAATACATTGTTGAACAAGATGGATCAAGCTAGAGGAGTTGACTCCTCTATTGTTAATGAGGTTTAGGGGCTAAGCAAGCGCACTAGGGCAAACTCCAAGAAGAATGTAGGTGGGGGAGCAAAAAAGCTAGAGGAAATGAAAGCCACT